>CAWZYM010000301.1:0-452500 GCA_963966185.1 Rhabditoides inermis | reverse complement strand
GGAGGAGAGGTGCGCGTGGTGGGAGACTTGCGAGAGGGCGGGGTCTTGGTGGGCGGAGCTTCGCGAGAGGTGGGAGACACTGCATAGTCCACCTCCGCACCCGCCGAATCAGCCGAGCGAATCGTGTCTGCGAGTGAGCACTGGGAGGTGAAGACAGAATCCTGAAAATATGAAAAGAAAAGAATAGACAAGTAAATAAAGGACAACTGACGAGTCCAGTGGGCGGTGGAGGGGGAGGGGGAGACGGCATGCGAGCAGTCAACATGAGATTGCCGTGCGAAGAGGACAGACGACGGTTCAGGTTGCTGAACAGAAATACATACAAATACAATGAAACAATCGAGCCCTACCTCGAGTGCTGCTTCATCGGCGAGGTGGGGATCTCGAACGGTTGCCACACTTTGGGAGAAGCAAGACGGCGATAGCTGAATGGGTGAACAAATAAACATGTATAAACAAGTAGGCCTACCGTATGGGAGTGGCGTCGGCAGCCCGAGTGGCCCTCTCTGCACTGGCGCTGCCCGAGAACGAGTTGGCCCTCCGAACGAGCTGCGGAGTACGAGCCAGAAGATCCACGTCGTCGTTGAACCTGCGGTAGTATGATAAGCAATACGGTAAGACAATACTCGTGTTAAAAGAGTGGAGTACTGACACGTATAGGGTGACGTTGTCTCGGAACGTGTCCTTCTCCTTCTTGTCCTTGGCGTCGACGCGCGGTCGCTTGAACAGCGACTGGTCCAGGAACTTCTGCAGCAGCTTGATACAGTTGTCGCTGCAAAGATGGATTGATTGATGTCATAAACAATCAATATACATACCGTGTGATCTCTCTGCCGTCCATGACTACCTTGGGCAGTTCCGTGAGCAAGAAGTCCACGGCTTCTTTGCCTGAAATATAACAATATGATAACAACAACCAAACTCGTCGTGGTATGTCAGGTGAGCTTGATATGATGATAGGCACCTGTGAACGAGTCGTCGTAGTAAGTGAGCTGCCGGCGGTGGCGCTTCAGCGGCATGTCGCTCTTGAAGCGACGAACAATAAGGTTCCACTAAATGACATTATTACAACAAATATATAAGATAACGGAAACATACCATTCGTGTGGCTCGAAACTTATCCTCGAGGACGTTTTTGTTGTCATTTGCATTTTCCTTCTGCTGTGACGCCCATACGCTGGGCGGAGTTGACGCGAGTGGCTTGGAAGCCATCGCAGCTGTAATCAAAAACAAAATTAAACCGAAAAAAAAACATAAAAGGCTAAACAGATAAGAAAAGGTTCAAACATCTGATGAGTCATTTGAATAGGAAAATCTCGCGCCAGATTTTTCCATTAAAAATTATTTTCAAGCATCTCCGTGCGGGACTATTTTTCTATGTTACCGTAATCTATGATGATATTTTGAAAGGTTTGAACTCGTGCCAGTGCAGTGACGTTTTCCGGAAGTTGTTTTGATCTTATTTTTAGTGTTTTTTTCTGATTTATTGTATTCGATCAGAACGTATAACGTTATGCTATGCATATGTACTTGCCGTCTCTTCTCTACCGAGTCTGTGACCTGGTTTTCACGCTTGTTTATTGATACGTACATACAGTATTTCTTCTGTACCGTTTCGTATATTGTTTGTTCACCATTCATCGGTGATTTGTTTAAAACACTATTGTTTCGGAACTTGTTGTGAATTCCATTCGCTCCGTGTTTCACTGTGTAACCATAGGTGTTACGAAATTTCACTGACGTTGATTTAGACAGTTTTGCGTGTGTATAATCGCGTAATCCACATGCGAGCAGAGCATTGCGTGTTACTGTCGTACGTTTTTTTCGTTTTCAGCAACACAATGGCGAAGGAGGTCAACTTCAAGCTCATGAACGGACAGTCGTTCAACCTCAGCTTCGATCTCGCTGACACTGTGAGTTTGTTACGTTATCGATTCGTTCTCTTCAGCTCATTTCTCCATGAGGTGTTAATATACGTGTTCAGATCGCGACGGTCAAGTCGAAGATCGAAGCGGAGAAGGGTACTGCCGAGTACCCGGCTGACCGCCTCAAGCTCATCTACAATGGAAAGGTGCTTTATATTTGTTTTCTGTGTCTTATCTACCCTTTACAGGTCCTCGAAGATACGGCCACCGTCGAGGCTACTAACTTCGAGAAATTCGTCGTTGTCATGGTCTCCAAGGTACTTTTTGGTTTGTATTTATTTTCAATCGTGGTTTGAGCCTCCGGCGTCTGCTGCTCCAGCACCGGCCCCGGCCGCTGCTGTCGTTGCCGCGCCTGCGCCTGCTGCGGCTCCCGCCGCCGCCGCGCCCGCAGCCCCTGCCGATGCCCCTGCCGCTGCTCCGGCCGCTGGACTCTCGGTCGCCCCGCCCGCTGAGCAGGGTGAGTCAAGGTTGAACGCTACCGACTGTGCAATTGTTATGTTTTTGTACTCATTACCCTTGTTCGAACATCCCTTTTCAGCTCTGACTCCCGAGCAGGAGGCTTCCGTGGAGACCGTGATGGGTATGGGATACCCGCGCGATCAGGTATGTTTACACCACCTAATATATTTATCTTTTACTGTGTCAGGTGGTGGCTGCTCTGCGTGCGGCCTTCTTCAACGCGGACCGTGCTGTGGAGTACCTCCTGATGGGCATCCCCGAGGGAGGAGCCGCCGGTGCTGAGGCCGCCGCCGAGGGAGCTCTCGACGTCAGCGGAGACGATGAGGGAGAGGGTGAATACATTTGTTCTTATGTACTAGGTAATTGTTTTGTTTTTACATTGAGTGTTGAGTGAGTTGTTGAATAAAGGGTTGATGGCTTGATGGGGCAGTTTCAGAGGGCATGGGCGGCGCTGGAGCCGGTCTGGACTTCCTGCAGATGCTGCCGCAGTTCGCTGAGCTGCGCTCTATGGTGCGCGCCAACCCGGAGGTGCTTCCCGCACTCATCCAACAGGTATGCATCGAGGGGATAAACGGTTGGATTTCCACCTAAAGCAAACATGGTGTTCGTCTATTATGGTTTTTTGTTTGTTTGTTTACTATCTTTACTCTAACTTTCTCATTATAGGTTTCTACTATTTTCTTCCAGATTTTACTTTGTTCGCTACTTTCCTTTCGTCCGCTGTGGCCCTGCACTGATGAGCGTTCTGGCAGTAGGCCCACCACAGTGGATGTTCTTATTTCGATTCTATCATTTAGTCAGTAACTCTAGATATAGTACTTTGATGTATCCTGTCTGCAGGATAATGAGCCGAAACAGGGATTCTGTTTCTTATTTATTTATTTGTGAACTACTCTCTCTGCTTTGTCAATTCCTCATTGTTGGTTGTTTCGTCTACCTCTGTTACATCTTCTTTGCATCATGAATGTTACTTGTATATTTATTGAATATTGCCATCGAAAGTGGCTCACCTATTTTCTATTGCGTTGAGCTTGTTGGTTTCAGATTGCGCAGACTAACCCGCAGCTGATGGAGGCTATCTCGCAGAACCAGGAGGAGTTCATCCGTATGATTAACGGAGAGGTGAGTAGGCAGTTTGTTAAGTGAAACGTGATGGTATGTCGTATGTGGTTTGTTGTGTGGATGATTGTGGTTTGCTTGTTGAGGACGAGGGTGACATGGATGCGCTGGGCGCGGGGGCTGGGGCGGGACAGGGCCAGCAGGGAGTGCCCCCCGGGGCGCGCGTCGTCCAGGTCACCCAGGCAGAGTCGGAGGCCATCAACAGGCTCAAGTCGATGGGCTTCCCCGAGGCGCTCGTCCTAGAGGTGAGCACGCACACAGGGATTCCATTCCTGATGACAATGTGGTTGTCTTTTCCAGGCCTACTTCGCATGCGACAAGAACGAGGAACTGGCCGTGAACTACATTATGGAGAGGATGGACGAGGCTGCGGTCAGTATTCACTATTGAACATTGACATTGATGTGTTCATATTTTAGATTGTTCTTACATACTGCTTTTAGGACTTCTAACGTACGCCTGCCTCCCCGTCGGTGTCACTCACTCTCCATTTGCCTTTTCACGGTATACGGTTCGCGCGACGCGTCTCCGGATCGATTGTGTATGTATGTTATACGTCATCTGGTCCCTTCTATAATTTATGCTTTGTTTTAATTATCTACTCTTTCTTTCTTGTTTCGTCTTTGATAGTTGTATAATACTGATGTATTCACAAAACGGTAGTTTTGTTGATGCTCGTTGTGTGAGAAAGAAGAAGAATATGATAAAAGAAGGAATCGCTTTGCCAGAACGATGATGGGCCTATCATGTGCAGATGTACGATTACTGTATTGCTTGTTCGACTCTTGTAATGTTCCTCCCGGTGGTGTGTGAGACGTGCGGTATAAATATATTATCTCATAAATTTGTTGTGGTTTTGTGGGGAGCAAGACGTTGTGACGTTTTGATACCTGAAGTGAAATGCGAGAGATGGTATGAGCTATGAAATTGGATGTAGCAGTCAGATGGCGTCGGCTCCGACCCAGTTGGATGGAGAGGCGAAGAGGATCCAGGATGAGAGGAAGGAGTACGTGAAGAATCTCGGAATCGAGTACCGATTTGGATGCTATGAGGTGAGATATCAAGAGAGTGATAAACGAAGACGGCGAAGAATTGGTGGTGTTTGCAGGAGAAGCGCGCGGACTCGTGTCAGTTGCTGGCCGAATACATGGAGGCACTCGACCAGAACTTCAAAGGAGCCCTCGCTATATTCAAACAGAACTGTGAGTAGTATGTGAGGGGGAATGAATAGACCACGTCGTCCCCTATGATAGCAGAATGATGTGTTGTTGTTGTTGAGGCGAGCAGCGCGAGTACGGCAAGTCGTGCTTCAAGTACGCCATGTATCTGCTGGCCGGGAAAGGTGGGCATACTGCACGTCGAATGGAGGGAGTACTGTGTTCTCTTGTTCAGAGTGCACCCCCGATCTGAAGAAGATGATCCGTCCGCTGGAGATTGCATGCAGGGACAACCTGCCCCAGGGATGCAGGTGCGTGATTTGTTTTCATTTGACTAAATGTAAATCGAACTATGGTGTGTGTTGTCAGGTACCTCTCTCTAGTGCACTGGAACGGTGAGAAGGACAGGGCGCCAGACTCGAAGAAGGCAGAGGAGTACATGAAGAAGTGAGCGGAGGGAAAGGGGTGGAGCGAGTGGATGTTGTGTACAGTATGACTGGAGAGGGCTTGTGTGCGTGGAGAGTGGATGGTGAGGGAACATAATTGTAATTGAGGGCGTGTTCTCTGGACGACGGCGAGGCGTGCTGGCTGCTGAGCACGTGGTGTATGGGCCCCAAGACAAAGTTCATCCAGAACAAGCACGGAGAGACCAAGGTATGGGGGAGGACTGCTAGTATGCAGAGGGGGGAGTGTGGGCAGTGTGGACGCAGTGTTGCAGGAGCAGGAGCGCGGGGGCCTCGGCCATCTGGACAGGGACATGGAGGCGTCTCTCAAGTACGGCATCCGCGCCTGCGAACTCGACATTCCACAGAGCTGTGCCAATGTCGCCAGGTCTGTGCGCTGGGGTTGGGCCATCTATACCTCCCTCATATTTGTAATTGCTAATATTGATCATTCTTATGGACGATGAATGCGGGATTGGGAGAAATTTCGCGGAGATCGGAGTAGTCTTTATATATTGCGAAATCATAGTAGTAGGTTGTGAACTATTTGTAGGATGCTAAAGCTGGGCGACGGGGTAGCTGTGGACGAGGAGGCGGCTCGCAAGTACCTGGAGAGGGCCAAGGAACTCGCGGACGCCATGAAGAAGAACAACACGGACGGCGGGTTCACTGGCTAGTGGCTAGACAGGATAGAGAGGGGGACGAGAGAGGGCAGCTCCGTCCGTCCCTTCCACTGCACTCCCCACCAACTCCCACTCACACTCGATGTGTCTGTTTCACTGTAGTTGGATAGTGTTATTATAGGTAGGTAATTATTGTTTTGTGAAATGTACAAAGTGCGTGCCTTGAGAGTTTATGATAAAAAAAAGTGTTTTGTTGGGTTGTTGTTTTGTGATGAGAAGTGTGAAGTGTTTGAATCACTTTCAATACCTCGGTGTGCTGGGAGGAGAGATGAAGAGGATGATGTGCAGATGTCTCCTCTGGGTGGTCCTCTGCTGTGCGCGAGACTCGCGAGAGCAGTGGCTGTCGGAGCAGGTGGAGTGAGGTGAGCCTGGCGTTCGGAGCAAAGTTGTTGGAATTGATGGCATTCTCATGTTGTGTTGTGGTTCCTGTTCTTCGTCGATTAGAACGTGAAGAGAATGACGTGTGTGGGTACATGTGCAGGTTGTTGTAGGTGCATAGGCAAGATGCCTGCCATCTCCGGGGTGGGCGTTCGGAAGACGGAGCCGTTCGACTGTCTGCTGGGAGAGTATTCGAAGAAGTACTGGGACGACGGGGTCAAGGAGGACGATCCCACGGTAAGCCAGGGGCGGGATCTAGAAAATTAGTGTTCTATTGTGTTGTAAAGTATTGATTGATTCATGTGGATGTGTAGGTGGTGCGTCTCCGCGACCAGCTCCTGCGTGGCTCGCGTGCGGCTCTCGCCTCCGCCATCACTCTCGTCGAATCCAAGAACCCCACCAAGAGGGCACAAGGTACACTTTCTGTCAGAGTTGTTACCTTTGGTAGCGTCAACCTCTATTGACGCTGTGTTGCGTGACAGATAATTTACCTCTACGTTTGTCAGATACAACATTATTAAAACGTGTTTTCAGGCGCTCAGCTTCTGAAGGCAGTGATGGCAGAGGAGCGGAAGAGGATCGCCCAGCGAGGCACCGATGCCATGATATTCAGGATCGGTGGGCACTGTTTCATTCTTCATTGGGGGCATCGCTAGCATAAATAAAACGGAAAGGGAGCGGAAGAGATAAACAGATAGAAACACATATAAATGTCTGTTTGTGCTGCAGGCATCTCTGGCTCTCCTGGTGTTGGCAAGTCGTCATTCATCGAGGCCCTGGGCAGCGAGCTGTGCAACAAGAGGGGCAAGAAGGTCGCAGTCCTCACCATCGACCCCACCAGCGCCGTCACTGGAGGTGAGCATGTAACACACAAACATGTTTTACGTGTGCGTGTGCGACATCGTCATTTTCCATTCTCGTTATCACTATCTGATTATAATGTTGTGAAGAATGAATCAGCCACTTTAGATCATTTTGGTTAGGTGTTTCCTATATGAGATGAGAGGTGAAACACAGCTGCGTGTTTGAGGGTCTATCCTGGGCGACCTGACGCGCATGCAGGAGTTGTCTCGCAACCCGCGCGCCTACATCCGACAGTCGCCCACCAGCGGCAGCCTCGGAGGAGTCACCAGGTGGGAGACACACGACATTCATCCATACGGAACAACCTGCGGGAGATCGACAAACATCTGATTGTTTTGTACTGAAAGGGGAGCTTTGAAGTGATTATGTGTATCAGGCTTTATTATTCACACAAAATCGAGGAGATGTTATTGCAGACTGCAGAGTGCAGATGCAATTTTCTTATTATTGTTGAAACATGCCAATTATGTTGTACTTGTACAGCCACAGTGTTGCAGGGGCATCCACGACGCGATAGTGCTGTGCGAGGGGGCGGGGTACGACGTGGTCATCATCGAGACAGTCGGTGGGTGAGATGAGAGGGGAAGAGAAGGGCAGAGCAAGGCATCTCTCCTCCCTCTGTTCTGATTGAGTGTGTGTTTGAGGCGTGGGTCAGTCGGAGATAGCCGTGGCTGACATGTGTGACATGTTCACACTCCTCCTCTCGCCCGCCCACGGAGACGAACTGCAGGTGAGAGACGACAAAGAAGTGTGTGTGTCGTGGAGACGGGTACAGGTGGAGATAAAGAGAGGGAGAAGAGACTGTGGATTGACTGTTTGCAGGGCGTGAAGCGTGGTATCATGGAGTTGTCAGACCTGCTGGTGGTAACCAAGGACGACGGGGAGCTCATGCCGCGCGCCAAGCTCACACAGGCAGAGTATATCAGTCAGTGAATCACTGCTCATCTATAGCTAATGGAGATAGGGTTGCATCAGGAATAGAAAAAAGACGTCTTGCACTGGAATTTACCTATATATGCATCTTATTAGTGAGCTAACGTATGTTTGTGTGTAGGCGCTCTGAAGTACATGCGGCCCCGGCATGCGGAGTGGAGGCCGCAGGTCCTCCGATCCTCCATACACAATGCGGACAGTGTCGCCGCCGTATGCGACAAGATGTACGACTTTTGGTGAGTGGGCGGGGCCGAAGTGGGCGGAGCAACGGGTGGAGGGACTGAATGCACTGTGATGCAGGCAGATGATGGCCGAGTCGGGCGAGCTGGCCGAGTACAGGGCGGCCCAGATGAACAAGTGGATGTGGAGCCACGTGAGAGACGAGATCATGCAGGTCTTCCAGAAACACCCCGTCATCGCCAGCAAGGTGCGTCCCCCTCCTCCCTTCCCCTTCTCTCTCTCTCTCTCTCTCTCTCTCTCTCTCTCTCTCTCTCTCTTCCACTCTGTCTCTAGGTGCCCATTCTGGAGAAGGACATCAAGAGTGGTATGACGACCCCCGGCCTGGCCGCCGAGAACCTCATCCGCTCGTTCTTCAACGTATAGAGCTTCTCGTAGATCACATCTACTCCCATGAATCCCGCTTTGTAAATAATAATACTCTTCTCCCGCGCATTTGTATACAGTAGTCATAATGTAGGTCGAACTAGCCCCGAGGATACGGTATATTATCGATCTACTGGTAGGTTTTTTTTGTAATATTTGTTGTGCCATAGTAGGTGTGGAGAGGGTATGGTTTGTAGTTTGTATATTTGAGATTGAGTGAATCAGTTTTTTAGACGATAAAGGTTTATGAGTGTGCGCAGTGTTTGTGTATGATGGACTGCGTTTCAACGATGTGAAGATACCTCCCTTGTCCGTGCCATGTACTATTCCTGCATTCTTGCGCGTGCTTTTCGTGTCTTGGTTACGCCAATTTGCATTGTCCGCTCGTTGCGCTTTCCAAAAAGTCTTTTCGACATGTTTACATGATTCATTTTGTATGGTTCAGGTATGTCAACAACCAGATACGCAGTCGACTATGCGAAACGAGTGGCGAAATGCAAAAAGTGCGGGATGCAACTGCCCAAGGGGGTGAGTAGGGATACGGTAGTGGTTATTGATTGACTATCGATTGTTTGACAGGAGTTGCGTGTGGCGAAGATCGCCCCGAATCCATTTGTGCAGAACGCGGACGGACCGCCCCCAGACATGAAGGTACGCTGGGGGTAGAGAGGGGAAGTGGCTGTGGAAGCGAGACTGTGTGATCGAAACGCGTGTTTTGAACAAGATGTTTTGGAATCATTAGGATCGGCGCGAAGCGCCGATCGTTTGGGTCCTATCCAGCGGCGCGCAGAGCCGCTCGGCCCGCAGGGCCGCCAAAATCGCTTGTAAATCATTCAAATAATAACTGTTTCAGAGTTATATCATGATATTGTCTCTAAATCGCCCGTTGAACAACTATAAACCAAAACAAAACATGAAACAATAGTTTAAGACCCAAAAATATGTTCGCTGGTTAGGTCTGCACGTCTGTGAGGTATGCTGCTGGTCGCTGATTCGCTGAAAGACCCGCTCACTAGCCCCGCCCCCGCGCGCTCATTGGTTCGTGATGCAATGTGTGCGGGAGAGCGCGATAATGTGCACACTGTTTGTGATTTGCATAGTCGTTCACGCGCGTTGTATTGTTGTTGTTTGTTATATTTGTTGATTTACTTTAAACAAATACTGATAGTTTCTGTGAAACTATCAGTACATTAACATTAGTACATGATACATTGATACATAGATTGATACATTAACATTTGTAAAAAAGAATTTCTTCGAAATTCAACAAAAGAACATTCATTCTCTTTTGAAAAGTACAAGCGTAAAGTACCTCTGTTTGGGTTTATCTCAATTCAACAAAAGCCCATGCATAAAACTATTATTTCTATTCTAAACTATAAACACAAACCTGCTCTCTCAAAACGATGATAAACACATTGACAATCAAATACCAAGATGAATATACTATTGCACACACACATTCTATTACTCACATTCTATCAACCCGTTCATCAAATAAGTCATCTATCAAAAAGCTCTTGGATTTGTTTACATTCAAAAATAATGAAAACATCATGGTAAACTAAACGATAGTTCTATAGCTGTTTATTGGTTCTCACAATACTTTCATAAGAAATAAGAAAAAAATTATATAGCCCTTATTGATAAATTATCGATAAAGTATACGTTTCTACATATCGTTTGAGAGCAGGTTTGTGTTTATAGTTTAGAATAGAAATAATAGTTTTATGCATGGGCTTTTGTTGAATTGAGATAAACCCAAACAGAGGTACTTTACGCTTGTACTTTTCAAAAGAGATTACAAAGTATTGTTCTCTCTTCTTGCAGACGTACTTCCATGCGATGTGTATATTCGATACATTCACCCGCGCCCGCGCCACCACAAAGGTTCCCGAGGAGCCCGGCGACTTTGAGGGTACGGTATGGAGTATGGGGTACTGTAGTTACTGTGTCATTGTAGTACGAGGTATGTTGTGGATGACGTGATGTTTTAGGCTGGTCGGATCTGACGGATGAGGACAGGAATGAGATGCTGAAACACATGGAGGAGCTATCGGCTGTGAGAGAGAAGAAGGGAGCTGGAGGTGAGCAGAGGGGGGAAGGGAGAGAGAGAGAGAGAGAGAGAGAGAGAGAGAGAGAGAGAGAGAGCGGCAGAAGCTCATAATATTAATGCATTGATTGAAAATCATTTAAATTATATACATAATCACAAACACGAAAACAAAATCGTTCTTACCTGTGAGGAGTGTCCCTACCATTTGTCAACGGAATTGAAAGATAATTGCCGAAATGAGATTTGAGAATAAGAAAGACTTATTGCAGGCAAGACTCCGACGAAGACTCCGAAGAAGGCGGCTACAGAGAAGGAGGATTCGGAGAAGGAGAGTAGCTCGAAGACGCCGTCTAGGAAGGAAAAGGAGGAAAAGACGGGAAAGGGGAAGAGGGAGAAGAAGGAGGACGACGACGAGCAGGAAGAGAAGTCGAGCAAAGTACGGTGATATTGCAGTTTCAAATGACTGTTCTTGTGATTGAGTCGACTGTGGGTTCTTCCAAGTCGAAGTCGGAAAAGAAGGAGAAGAAAAAGGAGGATGGGGACGGGACGAAGAAGGTCAACGAGGACAGCAAGGGAAACCAGTTCGAGAGGGTGAGTACTGAAGGTTCTGTGCTCTTGTAAGCTTTGCAAATAACGAATTAAGGCCAACTTTGAACTCCATTTTTTAGTTGGAAGTGAAGTCTGAGGGTAGAGGGAGGGAAGGTGTTTCGTATTTGTATTGAGAAAAATAGTCAATGTTGATTCTGTTCTGCATTTTACAGCACATTCTTACTCCCCGCAAGTTCATCTTAGTCTTTTTTCATTCTGTCTCGTAGTTGGATGATCTCAGTCGATGCACTGTCATGTGACTGGAGTGATGGGAAGCGGGACGTGAGGAGGCGGGATTGGGAGAAGTGGGGTGAACATTGCTGAATTGTAATGGAATAAGTAACGTGACTGTGAGTGTTGGCTTACCTGCAGCGGAAGAAGTCTGTAATCATGTTTCGATAGTCGGATACGAAGTACATAATGACGAGTGGATCGAATGTGGGATTGAGGGAGAGACACAAGGTGCAGAGGAGACCCCACTGACCACACACTTTTCATCACTCATCCATCGAACATTGATGGGTTTACCTGTCCGACTTGGATTTGAAATGTAGGTAGGATCGAGAAGATGGCAATGTTGTTATACATGAACATGACGGGAACGAGGAACTGATATTCAAATATATTATTTTATAGTTGTTCAGAAAGTAAATCTTACTTGTATAGAGAGCACACGGAAGAGTTGTCTTTGCAGTTTCTTGACTTTATCGGAGAGGTTGATGCTGTCGAATTGTGAGAGCGCTTTCCGAGTTTGCACCTAACAAAACAACAAGTATTTCATGGATTCACACAAAATATGATTGGTATCATCCAGAAAAAAGTTGCTTCCAATGTCTTCAGGAATCGATCTTACATGACCAAAATATTAACATACCACAAAATATCCTATAGCTGTGATGGTGACGGAACAGACGACTCCTATGATAACGGATCCCCATAGCATCTTCCAGCTAACTGTGTTGTGGCTATTCTAGAAATATGCGCAATTAACACTCAAAGTCTCTTTCCCTCGTTGGTTAACATTCAATACCGTCTAGTTTTGATTCTCGTTAACCAATGGTGAGAGTAAGAGATAATTTGAATGTATGAGCCGACCAAATATTGTATTGCCAAGATCTGCCTCCCGGTGGCGTTGTATCCATAGTAGTCGAACATCTTCCGAGAAAGGAACTCCCTTTCAGAATCCGAGACGGTCATCGCCAATACGGACGCGTCTAAACTGCTTTAAAAGGGCTTCTTAAAGTTTACTCACATGCGTAGAATAGAAAACTGGCGATTGAGATGATGACCATCAGAGTTATGTACTTAGGGCGCTCGTATATGTATTTGAGGTTTGGTCTGAATGAGCGGAGTTATTTCGGCACACAATGAATGACTGCTTACTTGGCAATGTGAATGTATCGATAGAAGAAGTGGTTGAACATGGTGATGAGATTGGTGTCGACGAGTGATATGTATGCGATGAGGAGGGCATATCGGATGGATTCAGAGGGGAGAGACGAGGAGGAGAGGAACACCACCTCGAAGTCTTGCACGTACAAGATCTGCGAGGGCCAGATGACTTTGTAAACGCGAAAACTTTATCAGAAATGTTATGTTTTCTCATTGCATTGAGCTCACCGGCACTAGTAGCATGCCGACGACTGCGCATGATAGATTGACGCAGACGAATATGGACATTAGGTGTTTGTACGCTCCGAGGTCATGTCTGCAAATGGAACATGTTACAATCTTCCTTAACTAAGGACTGACTCACCGTTTGTTGGTGTGAATCAGTACTAGTAGAATTAGATTGAGTGCGATTGCAATGACACCGTTGATTCGGATAGCATAGGAATGGAGGATGTGAATAGTGGATGTGGTCATTGATGGAAGATTGTGAAAGTGTTACTGTCGATAGTAGAGTGGATGTATATAACAGTTGGCGTACTAATTGAGTCTGGAGGCTGGTTTCTGTGGTAAATTGGATTTGATTGCGGTGAATTGAATATCATTTCAATGACGTTGGCTAAAGATTGATGTGTTGAATCATCAAAAAGGACATATTAATCGAAGAGATTTTAATAGAGAAAGGAAAGACAAAGAATTAATGTTCCATTCCACAACTTCCAATCTTCCAGTTTTTCACCTGTAAATGTGTCAACTTGTTGCGAGTATTGTGATTGTGATTGTTTGCAGTGGTGCAAGCTATGTGATGTGATCGCCTCTCTTCCCAAATACACAGAGAAGAGCAAGGTGGTCAGCATGTATGTGCGCAAGGGTGAGTGACTATGGGAACGGAGATTGTCAATAGACAACATGTCAATTTGGTAGTTATGATGTGGTTCTGAGTAGCGTTGTCCACTTTCCTCTGTTCGAGCCGGCTTCGACGGCGATGTGCTGACGATCGTCCGTCTCCTCATTCCGGCCATCGACCAGAGAGTGTACAACGTCAAGGAGAAACAGCTCGTCAAACACTTTGCCACCGTCAGTCTGTCACTCTATTCATCTCGGCTTTCAAACTCTTTGTTGTTATGACGAACCTTCACACTCTGCTCTGTGTGTTCCGTCCTATGGTTTCTATCGGAATCCTTTCGCAGATCTTCTCTCTGAACCACGACGAGTTGATGGATGGGTACAAGATGAGCGGGGATGTGTCGGAGACTCTGTCCAAGGCAGTGAAGGAGTGCGGGGGCGGACTGGCGGAGGGAGTGAAGAGCAAGTGGAGTGTGCACAAGGTGGGAACGGGGAGAGGAGAGGGGAAGGGGAGAGATGGCTGCTGTCAGGTCGACCGCTGGCTGTCCAAGCTCACCGAGTACACCCGCGACGAGGAACAACTCAACCATCTCAAGTTCGCCGCCAAGAGGTCGGTTTTATGATGTTTATTACAAGTTGTGCAATTATTGTTTGGGATCAGCATGAGAGCATATGCTCATATGTGATGTTGTGAGCTTGTGAAGTTCTGAGAATCCTTTGTTATTGAATAGATTTGGTACGAAACGTTTGGTGTGTTGAGGCTGTCGCCGCTGGAGCTGAAGTACGTGCTGCGTCTGGTGAAGAAGGATCTGCGAATCAATGCGGGAGAGAAGCACATCCTGGATGGACTCAACGAGAGCGCGTACGAGGCATTCCAGGTCACACATCATACATTCACTATCAGGGCTACTGTAGAGTAATGATCAGCATGTAGAGAATTGATTTTTGCATGTAGTGAATTGATTTTTTAAAAAAAAAGAATACTTGAATGTTATTTCGATTTTTCAGAACTGTCGAGATCTGGAGATGATAGTTGATCGAGCGATGGCACCGGCTGACAAGAACGGAGGCACTCCTGGGGTGGGCGGGGTGTAAGGGGGCGGGACTTGGATGGATAGTGGTATATAGTGGAATTTCAGGTCAAGCTCGCCATGGATGTGGGCATCCGTCTGGGAACGCCTGTGCTGCCCATGCTGGTGAGTGGAGAGGGAAGTGGGCGTGGCTTGAGTGGGCGTGTCTAGGCGGAGGCGTGCAAGAGCGTGGAGCAGGCGATGTCTCGGTGCAAGGGAGGCATGTACAGTGAGATCAAATACGACGGCGAGAGAGTGCAGCTGCACAAGAATGGGGCAGAGTTCAGGTGGGTCACAGAGAGAGAGAGAGAGAGAGAGAGAGAGAGAGAGAGAGAGAGAGAGAGACTGAGAGAGAGAGAGACGTGGGTGATCTGCAACGATTATTATTTATTAGATTTTAGATTTATATAGATTTATATAAGTATTCGTATGTTGTGTGTGGTTTTCGGTTCAATTTTCCTAATGTTTGTTTGTTTTTCAGGTACTTCAGCCGTTCGCTCAAGCCGGTGGCCCCGCATAAGGTACGTGCGGGATTCTTTCATGTTTGAAAAGAAAATGAATGAAGGCTGAGAACCTATAAAAATAGTAGGAAGTTGTGAAATTTGTTGAATAGTGAATCTTTTTTGTGGTTCACGTGTCTGTGTTCAGATCCAGCACCTTGCCGATTGGATACCGAAGGCATTCCCTGCCGGTAACGACCTCATTCTGGATGCAGAGGTAGGGAGGGGTTATCGATTGATGTTTGATTAGTTTATTGATTTGTAGGTTCTTCTGGTGGACACTGCTACTGGGAAGCCCCTGCCGTTCGGAACACTGGGAGTACACAAAAAGAAGGCATTTACGGTATGCGATGGTTTGAGGGAGAAGGGGGAGTGCTATGAATGGTTCTTTGCAATCTTCAGTTCAATCTTCGGTTTTAAAGAGAGATGTGAGGTGCAACTATAATTTGATATTGATTTATTCAAATTCTTGCAGGACGCGGCAGTGTGTCTGTTCGTGTTTGACTGTCTTCTCTACAACAATCGCAACATGATGAACGAGTGAGTTGGCGGGGCGGGACTTGGTTCATCTCACCAATCACCGCAGGCCGATCCGCGAGCGTCGCCGTCTGTTGGAGGAAGTGATGGTGGAGGTGCCGTGCCATGTTCAGCTCTCCAACTACGAACACATCAAACACGGGGTGGGTGCGAAAAGGGGCGGGGTCTGAATGGGCGTGGCTTACAGGACAACTCTCGTCTCAAGTCCATGATCTGGAAAGCGATAGACGAAGGATTGGAGGGACTCGTACTCAAAGTAAAGTTTTTTTCAAGTTCTGTTCAAACGGTAGAAAGAGACTTATTAGCACACTTATTAATCATACATTAGTTTATATCTGTGAAACGTATTGTTCATTATTTATTTATTTTTCTTCGGGACGTGGAGTCTGTGTACGAACCTGGAAAGCGGCACTGGCTCAAGGTCAGTCGTGTTCATCTTACTTATGTATTTTGTATTCTGGTTTGGGCACTTTTATTGTTTTACGTTGTTAAAATTCCAATTAAATTGTGCAGTTGTGCAGTTTGTTATTTGCAGGTGAAGAAAGACTATCTGGAATCTGGTTCTATGGCCGACACTGCGGATCTTGTTGTCCTCGGAGCATACTTCGGAACCGGAAGCAAGGGTACGGTAATTTGGGGGACGGGGTTCTGTTTTTCAGCGGGGTAAACTTTTCCAAGTACTGTAGTCAGCCATGGTTACTGTGTATAGCGTGTATTTCAAGGCGGCCAGATGTCCGTGTTCCTTATGGGAGTGCGCGATGAAACGACTGGCAACTGGAAGACGGGTGAGTCGAGAGGGAGAGGGGCGTGGATTGGATGGGCGGAGCTTGTATGATTCAGTGACCAAGTGTGGCAATGGACACACGGACGATGAACTCGCCAAGATCAACAAGGCATTGGAGGGAAAGGTGAGTTGATGTTTCATATGTTTTTAAATACTCTCGTTTTGTGTTGAAATTTGTTGTTATATTTTGATTTTATGTTTTCTAGCCATATAATGACGAAATTGTATCGTATATTTTGACCGAGACTTTTATGCGATTTGAAACGTATTCGAATCAGAATTGTCGCTAGCTATCTAGCATGTTGGGAAAATCTGGAAGAAGAGTTGTGTTCAGATGAAGCGGATCGACCGCGACTACGACAGTGTTCCCTCGTGGATGCGCTGTGCGAGACAGCTCGTGCCGGACTTTGTAATACAAGACCCCAAGCACGCCCCCGTATGGGAGATCACTGGTGAGAGAGAGGAGAAGGGGGGAGGAGTGTAGCATGTTGCCTTTTAGGCGCCGAGTTCTCCCGCTCTGATGTACACACTGCGGGCGGAGTGTCGATCAGATTCCCGCGAGTCACCAGAGTGAGGGGAGACAAGGACTGGCAGACTGCCACCACTCAGCAGCAACTCGCGGTGGGAGAGAGGGGGAGGAAGAGGGAGGGAGGGAGGGAGGGAGAGAGAGAGGGGGGGACCGCCTGGTTTCAGAAGCTGTTCGAGGTGTCGAAAACCAAATGCGACTTCGTGCGGGACGAAGCGGACGACGAGACTCCTCTGTACGCCAGAAAGGTGGGCGGGGCATGTAGGGGCGGGACTCGGAAAGGCGAGGGGCTAAACAACATGTGCAGAGTCCCCGCAAAGCTGGAAAGGAGGAGGAAGAGGAGGAGAGTGACAAGAAGGTGGAGAAGAATGCTGCTCCCAAGAAGGAATCTCCGAAAAAGGAGCGTCCTGCGAAACGCGCACGGGAGGAGAAGAAGGAGAAGGAAGAGGAGGAGGGAGGGCAGGAGAAGGAGGAGGAGCAGGGAGAACCCGAGAGCAAGCGGAAGCCGGTGTGCCAGTGAGTATGTCATGTAGAACATTCTGTACGTTTCACGTGTTGTTTATACGAGATGCTATTTGCCATGATCAATGTGTGACTTGCTTCTATACTCATTCATGTGTACAATTCCTTTTAGGTACGGCGCGGGCTGTTACCGCAAGAATCCTCAGCACAAGGCAGACTTCTGGCATCCCGAGAAGTGAACAGGTATATATTCATCCTACCTCAACCACCATCACTATCCCGCTTTATTCAATCAGATGTTACTCTTACTTGTTGTACTTGTTATACTTATTTATCTTTCTATATCGTATTTCGTTTTGTTCAACCGGTTATTTTGTTGTATGTGAAATGTGAAGTAATAAAGATTTTGTATGGCATGATTGTGGGATGTATTGGAACGGAGGGTGATGAAAGATGTATTGTTGGTTGGCATTGTGTGTTTATCTCTCTACTCATCATTAGTGACAGTGACATCCAAAAATGACCACTTCATATTGGAAATAATAAAGTGTTGTGTCGATTTGGTTATTTTAATCATGTTGATCTATATACTGGTATTGATTGTCCAGCTCGTATCTCATATTTCACAGGATTGCAAGCTTATTCCTCAAAACGCATGCATTACAATGATGATCAGTTTCCGTTATGAATTGGGTGATGTTTTGGATTCGGATTGCTGGTCATATATAGCGCGTGGGAGTTGTTGCAAAGCTCTCACTGATGATAAGGAGAGGAGCGGAAGATCGATAACGAGTCATTTTGCCATTGCCCCACACACTCAAACCGCCTATTGATAGTTGATTTCATGATGTGATAGTATTTTCTTTCTCTCTCTCTCTCTCTCTCTCTCTCTCTCTCTCACCCACCCACCCACCCTCTTCTCTCTAGATGTCCCGTGTGGACCGACCCACTCGTCTTCACATGGGACGGACGGTCGATGCCACCGCAGCGCCGGTGGGTTGTTTATTTGTTTTCCTTGTTTGTTTGTTGTTTACACACCTCCTTCCAGCGTGCCACCGTGCGGTTCAGCGGCCGCGCGCGACGTCCGAGGAATAAAAGAGGTGGGCTATTCGATGAACCTTGACCAACTGTAATGTGTGACATTTGGAGTGTTGTCCGACGAGAAGTGTGTGTTTCAGTGGTGGTGACAGAACTGGCCACAGACCGCGACCACATCGATCCACTACTGGAAGAAAAGGTGGACGAGGACGACTACAATGGTGAGAGAGGGAGGGAGGGGGAAGAGAGAGAGAGGGAGGGAGGGGGAAGAGAGAGAGGGAGGGAGGGGAAGAGAGAGAGAGGGGGGAGGGAGGGGGGAGAGAGAGAGTCCGTGCCTAGCCCGCGCGTCGTGGCTGAACCGTGTGATGGAGGCCGTGAACACCACTTCCCCCACTGCCCTCAATGACTACGCCTTCTTCGAGACGATCAGCAGCAGGTGGGGGGGAGGGGTCTGACACCAGTGTCTAGTTGTTGTGTTTTGTGTTTTGATGTATTGATTCAAATTCCCACAACTCTTCCAGACTCGCCTCTCTATTGCATCGCGAGGCGCTCTCCCCCGTTCGCGCCGCGTGCTATAGGATTGTCAGGCGAGTCGTCTCTCTCTCTCTCTCTCTCTCTCTCTCTCTCTCTCTCCCTTTCTCTCTCACTCACACTCCCTCTCTCTCTCTGCAGACAGTGCTTCCACTCGGAGAAGAACCTCATCCACATGCTCACTGTCGACCACGTCGACATGTTCGTCGTGCGGTGAGCTATCATCGATTTATTGATTGATTGAATATCGATCGATTATCAGTGCCCTGGACCTGCGCAGTGAGAATGAGGCGGAGCGGAGCGAGGCGCTGCGGCTCATTGCGGCCATGGTGGGTGCTGGGGTCCTCCCTTTTGTTTCACGAAATCCATATTTCATAGTCTTATCTACTATCCGCCGAACGCCTACCTAGATCACTGATCTCCTTTGATATGTTAACACGTGTCTTCTATTCCAGCTG
Source organism: Rhabditoides inermis (assembly GCA_963966185.1). Classification (NCBI taxonomy): domain Eukaryota; kingdom Metazoa; phylum Nematoda; class Chromadorea; order Rhabditida; family Rhabditidae; genus Rhabditoides; species Rhabditoides inermis. Next base: position 433,151 of record CAWZYM010000301.1, on the reverse strand, counting down.
CGTGTCTATGCCTCCACCAACCTCCGCAAGCTCATCCAACACAACGCAGTCAGCGGCACACAGTCGGTTTTTTTCCTTACTCGTTCTCTTCTTCACTACGTTCATGTTCCGTCCATATTAGCGCATTTTTATCTATTATTATTGATGTTGCTGCTTATACTTTGATACTTTCATGGTCAAGTTTTCAGCAATTACGCGTTTCCCAAGTCTGTGATGCAACCAGTGATCGCGATTGCACTGAATGCACTGTTGGAAGGAGGAGGGGAGAGGGGAGAAGAGGAGTCTGTCGATTATGCGGACAGGTAGAGAGAGGAGAGAGGAGAGAGAGAGGAGGGAGAGGGGGAGAGAGAGAGAGAGATAGAGAGAGAGAGAGAGGGGGAGGAGAGTTTCTTCCAGACTCGCTCTTCCGTGCATCTCTCTCTTCCTCGAGTGGGCGGTGGTGGAGGCGGACCATGTACTAGAGATGGCCGGCACCGACTGGATGGTCAAGGTGGGCGGGGCTTAGAGGGGCGGGGCATAGGCGCATAGGATGGAGTAAGTCAGATGCTTGCAGGTTCTGACGGGCAATGCTGCAGTGGCGCCTCGCATCTCTCAGTTGGTGTGTCGTATCCTCGTGGCGTGGTTGGATGACGAGAAGATGCGACAGAAGGTGGGCTGGGATGGGAAGGATGTGTGATGAAACACTTGTACACGAACTGCTATGTGTTCAGGCGCATCTGCACCTCGTTCTGGAGCAGATATTCGCCCCACTCATCGAATTCGGATTCTTCCAGGAAGGGACGGAGGGAGGAGGAGGGGAGAAGTGAGAGCGGGAGGAAGGGCAAGGGAGAAAATATGTACTAATGCATATCATCGATCATGTTTTATTACTATGCACTTCATGTGATATACATCTTATATACATCTTTCGTACTTAATGCGGTTCCATATATCCCCCCCTTTGCAGAGAGCCGTGTCTGCAGCTGTCTCCGTCCACTCTGTCAGTGTTCGCCCGATCGTTCTCCTCCCTCCTCTCCTCCTGGTCGGGCCTCCTCGCCTGCGCTGCCCCTGCCAGTCAGGGCATATCCGGCGAGGAGACCAGTCCACTCAGGTCACATCGCACTTCTCACTCTCCTACTCTCTTTCCTTCAGTGTAGTTCCCTATTAACACCATTTCCACCATTTTCTGGTTCATGTTTGTAGGTTTCTGTGTGAAGTTTCAAATTTCAACGACAGTTTGTTACTCGGTCTCTTTACAGTGTGTTGTTTTCAAATCATGTACACATCCTAGTGCGTTAACTAAGTGGTGGTGTGTTTGAGGCTGCTCGAGTTTCTCGGCGTCGGCACAGTGGAGAATGCGAATCTGGAGCGAATCCGGGATGTGATCGTCGAACTCACATGCGGTCTCTTAGACACTCCATACCAGGTATGTTATGATCATTCCGTTCGTGTTGTGTAGTCTTATCCTTTCAGGGTCGCAAGTTCGAAGAATGGCAGGAGGCCGTCGAGTTCTATCGTGAGTGTGTGGAGGGGCGTGGCCTTAGTGGGCGTGGCTTTGCAGGCACGTCTCACCTGCCGGATGCGTACCAGTGCTCACTGCGGGAGGACTTCGTGCTGGCTGAGTTGGACATGCGAGATAGGGAGGAGGGAGGAATGGTGAGAGCGGGAGAGAGTAGAGTGACACTGGCCCCGCCCCCTCAGGACCCGCCCACCTCGATCGATCTTCTGGCGACGTTCCGCGCTCTCGCCATGTACATTCTCATTAATGCCGGTCTCGCGCAGGTGAGTATTGTCTTAGTCTACTTTTATGTTGTTCACAAGAATGAATCGCTGGGATTTGACTGTGTAGATGATTTCATTGCAGTCTCTGGCCCGTCTGATCATCGCCCGCCCGGACGAACCCAACTCGCTCAAAGCCACCCTGCTACTCTCCGACGTCCTCTTCTCGGTGGGTGGGGAGGTCTTGGCCGCCTCACTCTGCTTCCATGTTCTGTTCAGTCTGCCTCGGTGCTGCCAGTGGAATGGCGCGAGCGCGTGCTCTCTCTCCCCACCCTGTTCCACTCGGCATGTGAGACCATCGCACACTCACAGGTCACACACTCGGCATTGCTTTTTCTCATTTATTTTACTCTATTTTGCCAGGTTTCATTTTCATTGTTGTTATCCGTTCCTAGTTATAGGTAATTCAGAGCTAGAAACTTATGAATTACTGCTGAAAGCACTGTCTTGATATTTTCTATCTTGATATTTTCTGTTTTTTTTTTCTTTCTTGATATTTTCTGTCCTCCAGGCGGCAGCAGTCGTAGCATAAAGTTTATGACGTTCCAATACGCAGCTCAAACACCGTGTTGAATGTTGTTGTGGTTGAGGCGGCGGCGGCAGTTGACGGCACGTGGGAGGCGCCCCTGGGATGCGATGATCGATTCACATTCAAACACGCAGAGTGGGCGCATATACAATCCTTTCCTGTCTCAGTTATGTCCGTTCTAGGCAGGCTCAGTTGGTGCTGCACCGTCTGGACCAGCTGACTCGGGTGCGCGCGGCCCGCGCCGACTGCCAGCCCCCACACACACACGTGTTCCTCCGAGAGGGAGGAGGAGACAGACAGACTGCCAGGGTCAGAGGTACGCGGGGTAGGCAGATCTGTATAGAGAAGTGGTAGGAAATGCTTTGGAGAGATTAATGTTTGAGTGTCCGACTCGCAGCTGCTGGATCTGTGCGAGGAAGCGATAGAGGATGGAGATGAGGTGGGAAGCGGATCTCTTTATCTTTTCCTCTCTCCCTTCCTCCCTCCCTGGATGAGTTGGAGTGGAGAGGTTGTCTGTTAGTATCAAGATAAATCTGGGAGTGTGTGTTTTGAGATCGACTGGCCGTCGTGTGCTTCTGCTCTTTCCCACCTCGCGGCCGATACAGACACTGCCCTCCGGATGCGCCACACCGACAATGTACACGACATGTTTAAGAAAGTCCGTTAGCTATACTGTACTCTGAATCATCCGTTCTCTTCAGATATTCTCGTATCTCTCGCCCGACTCGGAGCGCTATCAGGACTGGCAGGACGACCCCGCACCTGTGGCTGTGTGCAAGACTGCTGTCAGGTGGGTACTGTAGAATGAAATGCTTACTGTATGATGTTTTTTTAAGAATACTGTAGGCATATTGAATGTCCGGTATTGCAGGATAGCTGCTCAGATCGCAGAAGAGGAGCCGTACTATTACGAGAGAGTGAATGGACTGGTGACGGAAATGACAAGGGAGATGAGAGGAGTGAGTGAGAGAGAGAGAGGGCCGGGAGTAGGAGAAGTAGCAAGTACATAGATTCTTGTATTGAATTGGTAACCTAGGATCGTCTTTCATCTGGTGTTTTCTGTGTCCGCGCCCTTCAATTCTGCGGAAGCCAGTACTACTTTGCAATAATCGGTCAGAATAATGATTTATTGATTTTTGTTTGATTATCGATTGGCTGCAGGCGAGTTGAGTGCGACGACAGTGGGCGGAGAGGCGATGGGTCGAAGTGGAATGATCCACGCGTGAGTATTCTTTTTTGTTTATTTAATTTATGCAAATATTTATCACATTCGAATCGAGTCGAACACAACATTGAAAGACAAACGTGAAACACGAAATGAAATAAGTGAATATTGCACCGTTCCCGGTTGGTGGAATAGCGATTGGGGTGGATGATACAGAAAGGAGGGAATACTTACAAATGGCACATATCTAATGCAACAGCTTGGATATGTATAGTGGGCGATAGGAATAGGGCGTACTCTGGCGGTTAGTGGGCGTTATTAGGTGTTGATCGTTGAAACGTGGTGGGTGGCCTACTGACGTTTCTCTGGGAAACGAGTCTAGGGTCTCTGGGAGACGTAGAAACACTGCTGAATCTGGGACAGCTTGACGAGGCACTTGTACTTCTCAGACAGCAGTCCTCCCTCGGGCAGACCGGCAGCAGGGTTGCAGTACGGGCGACAGTGCTCATACCCAGGCTCGAACACGTTGTACGCCTAGAACAAGACGGTTAACAGATGACGTGTCGTCTGGATGCGTCTACTGATATACAATAGATAGTCAGATGGGATTAGCTATCGTAGACGTCGTCTGGGTGCGTCTACTGGTATAGTGGGCCCGCAAATGAGTTCCACTCTTTTGACGAGAGACATTAAGGTGGTTAGACAACGATCAAAACCCTTTGGATAATGTTTTCAATTTGACAAAATTTTGCGAGGTACCCAAGATCGAACCCGCGAACCGCTGCTTGATAAGCGAGAGCGTTACCACTGCGCCACGTGGTCATGTGAGAGGATCAGTGGAGTAGGGATATGAACGGCAAAAACAAGATGCTGCTCATTTCGTTCAGTATACTGTATGTTCAAAATCCACGATAATGTTTTCAACGAAAAATCCTGAGCTAAGTGCGAGCTTATCATAGACAGATGGACGTTACCTCGCAGCAGGGCGTGGCGTCCTCGTATCCGGAAGCGCAGATCATGATTTCGCGCACCTTGGCGAGCGGACAGCGCCCGGTCAGCACAGCCAGTTGCATCTGAAGGAGAGATACACATTTACTGTGCCATTCATCGACTCTTGAACATGTCATTCGCTACTTTTTTCTGTAGCCACTAGCCGCAGTCGGTGATCTGGATCTATATTCAACGATGTGATGTGATAGTGCGTGATATAGCATGATTTGCGAGTACTCACTGTGTTGAGGTTGGCGTCGTAGTTGCATAGGGGCAGGCAGCCGTCTCCGAGCCTCGAGCAGCAGTTGCGGAAACGGTCGTTGGCCAGGCCCTTCTCAATGCACGGCTTCCAGCCAGGCTGCGACGGACACTGCAAGAGAGAAGGGATGACATCTTACAATCTGCTACTCTCACAATCCGTACCTGAGCGACGGGCTTGGCGGCTCCGGCTCCGGCAGCAGCCAGGAAAGACTGCGGCTTGGCGTAGGCCTAGGAGAGGGTGGATTGGAAGAGAGAGAGGGGGGGTTGAACTCACCTGCTGCGGGTTGCCATCAATCGACTGCGAAACGGCGGCGGTCGGCTGAGCCGTCTGCGGCACCTGAATGTGTAGGGTGGGGAATGACATGAAAAACGAAAGTTATGAACAACTATCACACGTTTATACGAAGAATTGAATGAACATGTATCGGCCACCCCCTTTGCTACCTGGTTGGTCTGATACACGGGCTGGGCTGCCTGCTGCGGCTGCTGGTTGTAGGCGGACTGCTGGAAACACATGATCAATAGATCAATATGTTCAATGACCATCCATGCATGGAGAGAGAGAGAGAGAGAGAAAGAGGGAGTGAGAGAAGATTTTATATGATCATTTACCTGGTACTGCCCGTTGTACTGCTGCTGACCGGCCTGCTGGGCCTGCAAATATGGATTGCATTCAGCCTTTTGAAATCGAAGAAGGTTGAGTTAGCTGATTGACCCCTTCTTACCTGCTGGTTGTTGTTGTTGTTGTTGTTGTTGTTGTTGTTGTTGTTGTTGTTGTTGTTGTTGTTGTTGTTGTTGTTATATCCCTGTCCCTGCGCGTAGACGTTGGCAGTGTACTGCCTGCCACCGGACACGGTCTGCTGCTGAACCTACAAGTAACAACTTGTTTGCTAATATGTTTTCGCGGTTTGGAGAGACACTACTGTTATGCTAGTGTACTGTGTATTGTGCGTATCATCACCTGCGCGGGTGCCTGCTGGTTGATTGGCTGGGCATAGGGTCCGTTCTGTCCCTGCTGTGCGTATGCCGCCTGCTGCGGGGGCAGTGGCTGGGCCGCGGGAGTGGCCGTCTGAGGAGACTGCGCAGTCTGCAAGATGTCCATCTGTTCTCGAGTACTCGGCACTTTTTGTTTTCGAAGTACGTAGTACCACACATACGATCGCATTACAAATTGTTATTAGAGAACTGTTCGCGAGACATTTATCGAGACTACTCACCTGCTGGTAGTTGTTGTACTGTCCGTTCTGTCCCTGCTGAGGCAACTGTCCGTTGTTGGCCTGGTTGGTCTGGCTATACTGTCCGGGAACCTGGAATGCAGTGTTAGTATAACCAGCAATCTCGAATACGTTTTCGCTACTATACGTATCCCCCTCCTCACCTGAGGCGCGGGAGTGGGCTGTTGGAAGGCAGCGAACATGTTGAACGGGTCCATGGCGTTGGGCTGGAAATGGTCCGTTCATCACTCCATCTCATGCTATCCCTTTCCCTCACTCACCTGTCCAGCCTGGACTCCCTGTCCGCCGGCGGTCATCGACTGAGAGAGGAACGGCTGGAACGGGTTGAACAGACCAGACGCCGGCTGCAAACACACAAATCACACTGTTCTCTGGCAGTGGTATCGAGTCGTGACATAAGATGGACATGGACTCACCTGTGCGGCGGGCTGTGCGAACAGGTTGGGCACGGGGTTGCCGAAGATGTCGGTGGTGGTGGCTGGCTGCTGTGCGGGCGCCGGGAAGCCAGGAAGTCCGGGAAGGGACGCCTGCTGCGAAGGCTGCTGCAAATGTGCAGTCCATTGTCTTGCTGTTCAACATATAGTTTGAGTGTGGACGATTCGCTAGCAATCATGTATCCGCTTCTTCACTGCTAGATGTATTGGATGACAGCCTTACCTGGAATGCTCCGAACTGCTGCTGCTGGAAGAATCCATTCTGCTGCGGCTGCAGCTGACCGTATCCAGACTGTTGCGCGTTGTAGCCCACCTGCAAACGATCGATAATTGATCCATATGTCATCTTCGTTATTTGGTGTCATGGCGTTAGTCTAGATAGGGTTATTACTAATCAATAAATGATTCTCTCTGCTCACCTGGGGGTTGGGCTGAGCGAGAGGAGCCGCCTGTTGAGGCTGGAACGTCTGAAAGGGAAGAGATGAGTTCTCCTGCCCTCGGGTCTCTCCTCTCTGTGCGTACCTGCTGGGAGAAGGAGGCAGTGTTGGGCGTCTGAGGCAGCGGCTGCTGCGCGTAGATGTTCTGGCTGATCTCCTGCACCGACGGCGCGTTCACCATAGGAGGCAGGGTGGGTGAGGGAGTCGCGGGGGCGGGGGCTACGGGGGCGGGGCCAGCCTGCGCGGTGGGCGCGGCGAACGCGGCAGCGGGCTGTGCGGGCAGCTGCTGGATGGGAGCGGTCTCGACCTGGGGCGCGGCGTGGGACCTGGCGGGGGTCCTGAACGCGGGCGCCGGCTGGGGCGGCAGGTTGACGGGCGCCGGCTCCGGCTTGACGATAACAGGTGCAGAGGGCAGCTGAAATCATTGTTGCATGAGGGATTCAGATTCGTTTCCAGTTCTCTCTTTTCCACTTTGTCTTCTCTCTTTCTCTCGGTTCCGCCGCAGTGTCCAGTCGAATGGGCTATGTATCACCCCCGCATCATTCAAGCGTTCTTTTTCTGCGACGATGGCTAGCCGCCTCGAGCCCGCCGACCGGTTCTCTCTCTCTCTCTCTCTCTCTTTCTCTCTCTCTCTCTCTCTCTCGTCTTGTCGTTTTCAGTGGCGGCCAGTGGAAGAAACGGGATCGAGAGGGCGTACAAATCGGCTTTCGCCTATGGGGAGGGGGGGGGGGCTAAGGCGCTACTCTGGTATCCACACATACACACAGTGTACTATGAACACTGAAACGAGTTTAGGCCGCGACAGATTCGCATACGTTTGCATAAGAGCGTGAAACGCGATTGTTACGGAGTGAAAGGCACGCTAGGCTGTTTTCCTTTTCGTGAGAAGGATCTTGCGGATGTTTGTTATCTAACCATGTGTGGAGTGGATCAGACAAACGAGTTGAAAGGTGGAACGAAAACAAGCATAGAGAGTACCGTAGACGGTGGCATGTTAACGTATATTTGAGTACAGTAATTAATTTCATAGTACCGTACCTGTGCGGGGGTGAGAGCCGTGGCGACGGCGGGGGCTGCGCTCTTCGGACACGCGTTACACACGGTCGGGCACATGCGAGAGATGAACTCGACCTGAGGGGGGGGTTACGGTAATCATATTGTACGTATTGTTTGCTACAATCTCGAGTGGCCCACCTCGCAGTGCAGGCATCGCGCGCGTTCGCACGAGGGCAGATCCGCGAGGGCGGACGCTGCCAGTAGCACCACCAGAACGGGAAGGTGCATACCTGCAACCGGACACGTTCACTCACACAACGCGATACGTTTCACTTGAAGTGACGCAAGAATTACGAAAGTGTAGCGCGGACAAATGCCTCGTGCGGTAATGTTAGCGCATATGGCTTGGCCGCGGGGGGCAGTCCTAGGACGGGTTCTGCTAGCCAGTGCAGGGCGGGAATGAGGGGTGACAAGCGGGGTTGTCTCATCCAATAGCAATGCACACTGGACAGAGTGGACAGAGAAGGAGAAAAAGCTGCGGGTTCATATCAGATATCAATATCGGCGGACTGCCACGGAACGGGATTGTATCCTGGAGTGGGGTGAAACGGGAAGAGCGAGAGCGGATCGGGGGTGGTGTAAAACCACTGGCAACATGGTGAATCGGAGAGGGGGTATGAAGAAGAAAGATGGAGAGGAGGCGGATGAGGAGGGGCATTTCAGTTTGAATGGCAGAGGGATCAGTGGGACGAGGCAGTAACGGTCACTAACACGTTTACAGAAGCACCACTCGCGTTGTCTTGTCGCTATTGTTCGGGATTGTGACCGCGGGCGGCTATCCGAAAAAGACGCGTAATGACCCCCTGTTTTCTGTCGTGAGAGAGGGGCGACAGGAAACGTAACAACCTCGAGATATGTGGCGAGTGAAACGCAACGACGCCTAGATGCCTCAAGGCAATAGGATCAGGTTGGGAAGAGGGATGGCTATTGAAAGATTACGTATTCAAGTGGCGGGTGGAAATGAAAGTGTGCGACTGAGAAAGGCAAGGAAGGAAGGAGTGGGACAACCAGGGCGTATGCGACCGCCGATACAGTATACTGGTTCATGGGCGGAAGCCGGCGAGACGCGAGATCGAGACGAGACGATTGGAGTATGCGACTGGTGTGCAATCAGGCAGACACGGATGTGTCGCGAAGCATTCATGCACAGATTGTCATCGTTATTCGAAGATTTGACTTTCGTTGGATAATAAAACGGCTATATAGAATAGCATTTCGGCTCACCCTGATGCGCTCTAATTTGACTGAGCGAGTGAAAGTGAGGTCAGTGATTCGGCGATTTCACTCGCACCGCTGACCTCACTATTGAAAGTCAGATCATCCCTGGTAATCGAACGCATATCTCTCTAACTCTCTCTCTTTCCCTCTCTCTCACATGTCAGGCTAACGTTTTCGCAGTTGGTGTGCACACTCGGATCGGGCGACATATGAGATCGGATAACTGCGCGATAGTGCATGGTGAAAGGGAAATGCGTGGAAATCTCGTTGTTTTGTGTGTGCGGCGGAAAGTGAAAGGGGGAGTGAAGTGGGAATGAATAAAGGGAGAATGGGGTCGGATCACGGTTGGAGACACAGGGAAGAATGAAGGGAGGGAAACGGGTAAGGAGAAGTGGAAGGAGAACCAGAGTGGTAGCCTGATAAAGAAAAAAGTGGTTACGCCGTTTCGATCACAATTGCAACCAAGTTGGAATTATATGCGGTATTTGGCGGTTGTGTATGTCTAATTACAAACATCTTGTGCTCAATTGAAAAGATTTTGACACTCACAAATCATGTAGATGAGGTGCAGTGTTCGTTGTAACACTAAAATAGGGTTTATTTCGGAACACTTTGTTCGGATACGAAAATAAAATCCAGCGCTTTTTGACAAAACAAGGGTCAGTTTCTTAATTCTCAAATAAGGTAGTTTGCCAAAAATAAGATAGAGTTTGTAAAATTAGGGTTCAGTGCGATGCAACATACGAACAATACTTTGTTTTTCAGTATGGTGGAGTTGATGTCGTCCCCTTCTACCCCCGTCGAGTATGTGAAGCTGTGCAGTGCCTGCCTCGACTACTCCCCCCACAATCCACTACAGAGGGTCGTCCTAGAGACTGCACTCAAGAGCACTGCTGAGGTGAGTACGTCTTACTGATGTCAATTGTTGCATAAGTAAAGATTTATATAACTTTTGTCCTTCACTGTAGTGAGGAGGGCTTTACATTTGTGGATTTTGATGGTTTATTTTGCACTTTTGGTTTGTTTCCAAAAGATATTGATCCGATTTGCAATTGAGGAATGCGTACTTGTTTGATTGCAGCCATGTCGCGTGTGGTGCACCCGCCTGCTCGCTCATCTACTCACATCAGATGAGGAAGGAGACAAGGCAGGGGTGGCCACAGGTATCCACGTTCAAGCATCCCCTTCTCCTCTTCGTATATTTCTATCATTGAGTTCCTTCAGGCGAGTGGGCGGCGCGTCTTCTGATTGGCCAGCTGGGAGACCCCAGCAACAAGGTCGTCCGCCACGCCATACGACTGCTGCACGAGTATCTACCGGTGAGAGAGGGAGAGAAGGAGAGAGAGAGATCTCCGTTGCAGCGTCTTCCGCAGCTGGGTTCTCTTCTTTGGCGTCTGCCTCTTGACAAGTTTGGCGACGCGGGAGTTCTGTTGAGGGCGCACGCATTCAGGCGAGTCAAACTTGCGCTTGCGCCTGGCTTACGTCAATATGGAGACGATTTACAACCAACTTTCATGCAATCATGTTTTTGGGAATCATGGTTTTGGGACTGTGCTGATAAAACAATCATAAATTGGCTGGTCCCGCCCATCTGACCCCGCCCCCTTTACAGGTGCGAACACGTGGTGGTGCAGCAGTACGAGGAGGCGAGCAAGCATGTGGATATGTGGATGCAGGTTGGTGAGATTCTTATGGAAGTGAATGACGTGATCGTTTGAGTGGTTCAACGGTCGGTACGCGGAGTGTTGTGAGGAGTGGATGCGGGAGGGAGTGACGGATGCGAGGCGATCGCCCGATGGAGGATTCGCGAGGGCCAGCGGGGACAGACGGTCCGTCCATTGAGTTGGGTCATGGTGCTATCTTCTCTCTGCAGCCGCGTTCCCTCGGTGCGTGCCCCCGTCCATCTACTGGCATCTATCGCATCCCATCACACTGGATGCGAGCTCCTCAGAGCAAAACGTATGTGCCACACCTCATTCATTCATGTTAGCCTAATGACGTCATTTACTTAATGACGTCATTTCAGGTGTTCTGCCGTTGCTGTTGGACCAGCTTCGGCAACCGGTAGATGCGGGGTCGGCGGCTGAAGTGAAAGGAGCACTGATGGCTGTGGCTGCGATGGGCAGCACGGATAGCGGTGCGCCAACTCTCTCTCTTTCTCTCTCTCTCTCTCTCTCTCTCTCTCTCTATGTTTTCCATGTCAGGCATGCGCCTCGTCTCCTCGGAAGCAGTGGCCTTGTTGTGTCGCCGCGCAGAGGAGTCTTCTATGCTGAGCGTCCGCGGCTGCGCCTTCTGGGCTCTCTCCACTATTTCACTCAGCCATGCCGGTGTGTTGTTGATGTTTACGCGACGTCCTGTTGTCTACAATGTGACGTCACTCCAGGTTCGGTTGCGATTGCTCGATTCGGCTGGGAGTCGGTGACGTATTCGGATGCTGTGAAGGAGGCGAGGGACGATCTGGCAAGAGAGGCACATGCGAGGTGAGGGAGAGATAGGAGAGGGAGGAGGGAGAGATAGAGAGGGAGGAGGGACAGAGGAAGGGAGAGCGAAGGAGAAAGAGAGGGAGAGAGAGATTTTCTTACAGAGAGCACCGCACACGTACATCTCGCACCAGTACCAGCAACGACACTGCCAACACTCCTCTGGTATGATGTAATAGTATTGTTAAAAATCTGATATCGTTTTTTTTTCAGATTTTCGTGCACCGCACGCAGTCAAGTCGTCGACTGAGCCGCGTACGATCACTTAGTGTGTGCATGGAGGGGGAAGTGAAGAAGGTGAGTGAGTGTGAGTGAGAGAGAGAGGGGCAGACAGGCAGACAGAGATACGCATCCCCCTCTCAGGATACCCGTCTCCGCCGCTCTGCCAGTGAGCAGTGTCTAGTCATGGAAGAAGAGGATATCGACGAAGAAAAGTGAGTTATTAAATCATTATTTCAAATTAGAGAGAGAGAAAAAAACGTTCAGATCGGAGTCGTCTCGTTCTCGCGAGTTCACGTTCTCTTCTGTGGACGAGGCGAGTGGAGGGGGCGGGGCAGGAGTGGGCGGGGCCGGCAGACGGACGACCCGGGACTCGCTCGGAGGAGGAGCCGACACGGAGACGACCGAGGGGCGGAGCAGGTGCGTGGCGCATCTCTCTCATCTGTCTCATTTCTCTCTCTCTCTCTCTCTCTCTCTCTCTCTTTCTCAAAAAAAATGAAACTTTCAGGAGCAGTACAGTGCAACAGTGTCTCGCATTCGGTCTGGATGCCACCAAGCAACAACTGATCAAGCACAGGAATGCATGGGTGAGTGTATCGATCGAGTATCGATCAGCTATCGATTGATTGCAGCTCGCCGACGCGGTCCCCGAGACGCATTTCTCGTCGAGGAATCGGGTGCGGGCCAGGCTGCAGCCACTACACCTGCCCAGAATATTGCAGGTAGGCAGATATCGGGAGGACAGGAGAGGGGGAGTTTCAGGTGAGCCGCAGCGTCTCGGAGCCGATCAACTACGTGTTCATGTCGGCTAGTGAGGTTCGAAAACCTATTGATTGATGCATCCTCCCTCCCCCTCTCAGCTGTCCACTCTGTCGTCGTGGCGTGTGGTGTGTCTGCGAGAGGAGGGCTCCTCTCCCTTCACCCAACCCCTCCCACTCGCGCGCCAGCCAGCAGCTAGCATCGTCGCCGGTGCGTCGCCTTCTTTGTTTACTTGACTTATCTTTTGCCAGATTGGCCGCACTCGTTCGAAGGGGGTGTGGCCGGGGTGGGCGGAGCTTGGGTGCACGCCGCACTACCGGCGCACGCCAATGTGGTGTGTGAGGGGATATTCCCGAAGGCCGACGTAATGTCATCGCTGTTGGGAGGAGGAGGAGAGGAAGTCGATTCGAGGGGAATGAAGGTGGGGAGAGAGAGGGGGAGAGAAAGAGAGAGGGAGAGATAGAAAGAGAAAGGGAGAGAGAGGGAGGGAGGGAGAGAGAGGGAGGGAGGGAGAGAGAGGGAAGGAGAGAGAGAGAGCGCGTCTTTCAGTCTGGCCACGGTCGTGTGCGTGCGACAGAGTACAAGCCCCACTCCACCTACCGCTGTTTCCACTGCTCCAATGAACAGAGTGCGATATGGTTCTTTGCTCCTTGTATGTACTTTATGTGTAGTGACAGTGCTGCATAGATATGGGGAACAGTCGTATATGCGTATGCACCCTTTCCATTTGCAGAGCCCCCATCGGCCCCTCTGCCCGCTGGTGCAGCCGAGCTCAGACTACAGGTAGACATGTGGATTGTGGGATTCATATATCCTCCCATGTGTTTCTTCAACACTCTCTTTTTAGGTTTTGGAACTGGTGGATCTACTCGAGATCAAGCACGCTCTTCCGGAAAAGAAACTACTGAGGTGAAGAGAGAGAGGGAGGGAGAGGAGGGAGGGAAGAGAGAAGGATGGTTTGATTCTAGACTCGCCGTCCGCCACCGTTGGCTTTTCTCCTGGCAGTGTCTTTACGCAGACGTTCTTGAGTTGCTGGACGAATACAGGTATTGATTGGTATTGACTGATTGCATTCACTTGTTTCTTCCTAGATTCTCCGCCCAGTCTCGCACTTTCCTCCACGAACTGTTCTACGATGCGCTTCAACTGTGATATGTATACATTCTATATCTATTGTTAACTTGTGTTGTTTCGTAATAGAAAGTAATATAGCTCTTAAAAATAAACGTGTTATCCGTGGATGGTGTTGGATTCATGCCATTCGGGATGTCGCCTTTTGTATTGTATCGACTCTGTGATTTCACTCTTGTGACCGGTATGTCATTGAAATCCGATAGTAGTCTTTATTCTCAAGTTGCGTGGGAGGTGTATTCTGACGAGTCGAATTCTGGGTAGTCTGGAAGCAGCACATCCAAAACCAGGATCGTACATGAATCAGATGACTATTCAAAATGAACTGTTATCTATCTCGTCTTTGTCGACAATTGACGTCTCAAAAACCAATAACTGTATTGAAAATGAGGATGCATCGCATGGCGGAACAGGGTGTTGAACCAGCATACATTCGGTTCTAATGTCTGCAGTGGCGTGGTGAACTATCTTCTTAAATATATATATATATATATATATATATATATATATATATATATATATATATATATATATATATATATATATATATAACGAATAAAAAACATGGATAGTGTTGCATTGTGCATCGTGCAAAATTCGCGACACTAATCGCGCCGGAGCCAATGTCAGCACTTTTTGAAAATATTTTGTTTATTTGTTGGTGAGAAACCGTTTATAGTACACTTTTCGTTTTCTCTATGATTAACAACTTATCTTACAGCATGTATTTTATGTTTCTCAGCAGCCAAATACTCGGCCAATGGTCTTTTTTGTGTACGAATCGCCCCCTTTTCTTTCGCGATTCGGATCGGCTTCGAATAGTTTTTTCTTCAGAATGGGCGACGTGGAGATGGCCGACGCGGAGTCGCATGACTTCAAGATCAGCGCCGTCATATCTGGGCACACCTCGGACGTGAAGGTGGATATCTGGATATCATGTCTTTGAGTTCTTGTCGTTCTCAACTCCTCACAGTTCTCGTTCACCCTGTACCACCTTGTTTCAGATAGTGCAGTGCACTCCGGAGGGCACTATCATCTCCGGCAGCCGCGACGACTCTGCTCGGCTCTGGACCAAGAGGTGCGCGTATGTATCGACATAGCTCACTCGTACTAGGTGTAACTCTTCTATGTTCTATATCGAGTGCGGTTCAGGGCGGGCGAGTTCAATGAGACGATGAAGTTCGAGCAGCCCAAGGGCATGTGCGTCAACAGCCTCGCCTTTTACGACAGCGGGGACGAGTTCGGATGGAGGGTGCGTGGATTGTACTTGTACAATGTGTTGAATTTATATTATTTGTTGTTTTGTAACTATGTGTAATTTATATGTCGTGTTCAGGTGTACGTGGGTCGTCGTGACGGCACGATAGCCGTGTTCCGCTCGGGCTCTGTCGACCCCGTCATCACTCTCAAGCACCACAGCAGCAACGGTGCGTCCACCTTGTACTGTTTGCACCGACGTCTTTTTGTCTAGTGAACTGGTATGTATTGTTGTAGTATAGTATAGTTGTTGTGTTGCAGTGTGCGTGTTGGCTGTGGACAGTGCGAACGAGCGTCTGCTATCCGGTTCGTGGGACAACAACGTGATCATCTGGCCCATCAAGCAGATGGAGAACCCCGACGGATGCCCCGTGAGCCCCATATATTTTCGTTTTGGTTATGATAGTATACTCGAACTAACGAAATTGTAGGCTACATGTATTGTATTTTGTAATTGCTATAATTGTTGATAACGAACTTTCAGGCGTTGCTGCTGAACGGCCACACGATGTCTGTGTGGGCGGTGGCGTCGTTCCCCGGCAACCCGGGATACTACCTGAGTGGATCGGCCGACCAGAAAATCAAGATGTGGCACGACGACACAGAGGTGGCCACGTTCCTGGGTGAGTGGGAGAGCACCATCATGCTAACATAGTATATCGTAACGGAATCAGGCTGCTAAACAGCAAACATGTTTTGTATTTATCATTGATCGATGTGTTGCAGGGCACACGGACGTGGTGCGCTCTCTGGTGGTGCTCAGCAACTCGCGCTTCCTCTCTGCCGCCAACGACGCCACCATCAGGTAGCCACTATCGATCATTGAATAGTGATTGATTAATAATTGATCGTTTCATCATTTCCCGTTGCAGGCTGTGGAACGTTGAGTCTGCCACAAACCTCGCCACCTTCAACTCGACCGTTGACGCATACATTTACAGGTACATTGCGTGTTTGTTTACCGGTTTACTCCTCTTCCGATTCCAGCATGTCGCTGTTTGACGACTATGTGCTCACGTGCGGCGAGGGAGGTCATGTTGAGGTGTGATTGGGAGAAATGGTTTCAAGTACATTAACCATTTGTAGCTGAAGCAATGTTTGTGTATGAGTTCTGTGCTTTGTGAGTATTGCTGTGTAGGTGTGGAGACGGGGCGACGTGGGCGGGGAGTTGTCGCTGTCGCACCAGCAGACGCTGCACACTGCCGCCACCACTGCCTGGTCGGTGTGCGCCCTCCCGAACGGAGACATTGCCGCCGGAAGCAGGTACGAAGGGGGAGCGAATCAAGCAATCAAGTGGCTCTCGCTGAAAGGGGATTCATACAAACGACAAACACACGAACAACTATGAGACGTTTTTGCGAATTGTTCCCTTGATTGTCCGTCTTGTTCCGTAGCGGTAGCTGTGATGGCAGGAAATAAAGGGGTTTGGAAGTACACTTTTTGTCAACGAGAAGCCCACCTTTTTGTTAACTGTTGTGTACGTGTATTGTTTGAGTGACAACCGTGTGTACGTGTGGAGTGAGAATGCGAAGAGGCAGGCTTCGGCTGACGTGCAGGAGTCGGTGGCTGCGGAGGTGGCAGCCAAGGTGGCCGCCCACCTGGAGAGGATCGAGAAGCAGGTGGGGGAGAGGAGCAAGGGACGGGTTGGGAGACGTTGTCGAATGATTGTGGTTGCAGTCGTCGGAGACGGTGGTGATCAAGGTGTCGCTCGACGACGGAGCTCCCAACATGGAGCTGCGATACAAGAAGGGCACCGACCCCACCAAGGCTGCAGAGACATTCATCACGGTACGAACTCCGAATTGTCATTTTCTGATTGACTTGTGGTTAGAGTTCGCCAGGAAAATTACTACTGTGATGATGACACTGTGTTGTTGGTTTCAGGAGAACAACCTGCCGATCTCGTATCTGAACGAGATCACGGAGTACATCACCGCGAACATTCCGGAAGCGCGGGCTGCCCAGTCGGCCAAGAACCGCCCACAGGAGACGCAGAGGAGTAAGGTCGACGGAGAGGTGGGGTGGAATGATGAATAGAATTGTGTTTAGGTGGGATCCATCCTATTGTTCGGTGATTCAATGGGTGATAATGATCACGTTGCAGAAGTACGACTACGCATTTGAAGTGACAACCGACGATGGACGCAAGCTCACCCTCGGGTACGTGATTTCACTGAATGTAGTGTATAGGCACGGCGTTGATTCATACAATCCCGTGGTTCCGTCATCAATGAGATTAGCTATGGTGAATGACAGAGTGCTTACATATTCTGGCTCTCGTTTCAGATACAACGCTGGCGAGTGCGTGGACGCTGCGGCGCAGAGGTTCGTGGAGAAGCACAACCTGCCCATCAAGTTCCTCCAGCAGGTGAGCAAGTCGAAGTAGCATAGATGTAGACATAAGTGTTCGTTTAATTGGAATTTTAATTTTCATTGACGTTCGATAGGTGGCGACTCTGCTCCGCGCTCAGACTGGTAGTGGCGCGGCTACCAAATCGGGAGGAGGAGGAGAGTTCTATGATCCCTTCACTGGTGAGTCGATCTCGATTGGGACAGTAGGGTACTGTTATAGCTATTCATAGTTGCCATGACACGATGGTTGATTGAGTAGTGCGTGTTTGATTGCAGGCTCCGGTCGCTACGTTCCGGGCGGCTCTTCTGCCGGCGGATCCGAGGCATTCGCTGATCCGCTCACTGGTCCGTTTGTTGGTTTAGTAAATATCGTACATGATTGTACACATATGATTGTAATGTAATGTTTATCGTAATCGATTAGGATAGGTATACACGGGAGCAATAAATAACGAAGATGCAAATACAACAATGTACAGTACATGCTACCGTAATTTTTGGGTGGATAGATGCTGCTGCCGTGGGAGACAGACCGCAGTAGAGTGATCGCACCCGCGCCCCCGATGCCTACCCCGGCACCGCCCCCAGAGTGGAGTGGCTACCACATAGTGGAGTAGTGCCGCTAACTGTAATTGAGGAAGCCGCGCAGCATAGTGCAGTATAGTGCGCGGTATAGTGCAGTCAGTATACTAGTTTGCTGTAAATGATTTCAGAACATTTTTCATGAGATAATTCGTCAGATTTGTTTTGAATATTTTGGAATTGTCTTCACAAACGATGGAAGTTGGTAACTGATTCCAAACAGTGCATGATTGATTGATGATTGTAAACATATGCTTGGATTACCGGTTGTGTTACAGGTGGTGGCCGGTACGTGCCTGGCGCGAGCTCGGGAGGATCTGTGGATACTACTGGAGATCCGTACACCCAGTCTGGACGGTGAGCACATTGTTGTTGTTGTTGTTGATGAAGATGAGGATGTGTTCAGGTACGTGCCTGGCACGGCGACGGACATGGTTCCGAACTCGTGTGTTCCGCAGGACAAGCAGCGCCCGCGCGGAGAGTTTGTGCCCCTCTCTAGGTCAGTCGAACGGAAGGATGGTAGAGATGGGATGTTTGGATATGAAGATTCGCAAATTTCGGATTTAAATTGTTGCGTGTTTGCAGCTGGTGCGTGTTCGGTGTGGAGCAGATCAGTGCGAAGGCGATCGTGAAGCTGAAGGAGACGAACGACAAGCAGAGCGGGCTCCGACTCACCGACCAGCAGGTGCGGGAAGGAGGGGGAGGGGCTGGAAGGGGCGGGGCGAACTCCACCTTGCAGCTGTCGTCTCTGGAGCAGCTGATGTCGTCGCAGCCGGGTGCGATGCAGGTGGACGATGTGCTGTTGTCTGCTCTGGAGACGGGTCTGGGCTGGTCGATGGACGACATTGTGCCTATGCTCGATCTGTTCCGCATGGGACTCCTCCACCAGCACGTCAACAGACACTACTGCGATATGAAGGTGAGCAGGGGAAGTGAGTGGAAGGATTTGTACAGGGTGATGTATGGCATGGGTTGGTTGCAGACGCGCGGCTCGGAGACGCGTCAGAGGCTCATCGCTCTCATCATATCGGCCGCCAGCGATTCGGTCAAGGTGAGGAGAGATGGGGACAGACTGAATGACGGACAGACAGACATAAGTGCTGTGTTGTCAGGTGCTGGCGTGTCGCTGCGTGGCGAATGCGTTCTCGCACGAGTGGGGCCGCGACATGCTGGCGGGAGAGATGGGGGAGACTGTGCCCGTCGTGGCTGCCTGCCTCCTCGGACAGAAGCCCATCATGCAGGTACACTTGTGTAATAGAAATAAAATTGTAGTGATGTGAGGAAATTGGTGTGAAAAGAGAATTCAATTCAATTCAATTCAACATTTATCCGGTATCGCATTATGTGATCATAACTCAAACATCAATTATTCACAGAGTAGCGCCGGGAAGCAAAAGTATGCCATCTTGTCGCGTCGGTGTCCATGGCCACGCTCTTCCATTCCTCCTCGAGGTTCCTCCTATTGGATGGGATCGTCTTCTTGAATTCATCACTCCATTGTAGGTGAGGGCGACCGGGCTTGCCTATATTTGGCGGCTTCCAGTCGATCACACGTCGCGTCCATCGGTCGTCGTTACAAGTCATTATGCGGCGGGCGAACCTCCACTTCTTTGTCCTTGCTTCGCACAGCACGTCTCGTAGTCCTGTCTGTCGTCGTATCTCCTTGCACGGAACCTTGTCCAGTAGGGTCAGTCCGAGCATCTTCCTTTCCATTCTCCTCTGGACAGTCCTCAGCTTCTGTAGATCTTCTCTTCTAAGACTCCAAGTCTCGGCAGCGTAGGTGAGCGCGGGTAGAACTGCCATCCGAAACACTTTCCTCCGCAGTCGCATCGGTGCGCTCTTCAGCATCAGGAACTAGCTATGGCGGAAGAAAGCACCCCAGCCAGCCTGTATTCTCCTCGTCACTTCCACTCGATCGTCGGTCAGGAAGCTGAGAGAGCGGCCTAGGTAGACAAACTTGTCCACGTACTCCACTTCTCCTCCGTCCAGTCGAATGCTCTTCTTCGGTCCGTTGCTCATCACCACTGTCTTCTTCCTGTTCACGTACAGCCCGTAGTCGCTGCTCTTCTCTGCCAGATCCACCAGCATCCGTTCTGCAGCCGAAGGTGAGCGTGCAAAGAGGATGATGTCGTCAGCATAGCACAGATGAGTCAGCTTCTGTCCACCAATGTCCAGTCCGGCCCCAACAAAATCGAAGACCAGCTTGGCACAGGTTTCGGCGAGCACGCAGTTGAACAGATGAGGAGACAACGGACAGCCTTGGCGCACTCCTTTCTTCACTTCGATTTCAGCCGGTGTCCCTCGAACGTTCACTTTCGTCTTGCCCTCGTTGTAGATGCTTTGGAGCAGTCGGATGTAGGCAGGGTGCACTCCACATCTCTTCAGCGCCAGAAAAGAGAATAATTAGAGATATGTCATGATGTAAATGCGTTTGTGTTCTTCGTGAAACGTATCTCACATGACTTGTTTGCTATTGTTGTGCATTGCAGATTGCTGCGGCGTCTGCGCTGGCCAACTGGTCTCTGTTGATGCTGAAGCGGTCGGAGAGCGGTGTGAGCGAGCTGGGGCCGAGGGAGGACCTCGTCAGGGTGCTCATCAAGGTAGGGGGAAGAAGCGTGATGTTTTAATAAAAGTTGACGGGTACTGGGCGAGATGGGTAGACCAAACTGTCAGGGTCCAAGTAGTAACAAACTATTCCTAGACTTTTTCTTCGAGGTTATTGGAGTAAATGTTTGTGAAGAGTATTTGATGAGATTGGTTGTTTTCAGTTGCTGGAGAATGAGTTGTCGTTTGGCGGTCGTTCGGAGGCTGCTCTCATCAAGACCCTCCAGGCTTTCGTCACTGCCATGTGGGGAGACGCAGCTGTCATCAGGGTACGTTCAACTTAACATTTTTCGTCAGAAACATGTAGTGCATTGTTTTTACAGTACATAAACTGTTGGACAGCGACCCGGTTTATCTGCCTGTCTGTATGTGTTGGGTTTCAGCTGGCCAAGTCTCGCAACGTGGTGTCGATCGTGAACCGTCTCAAGGACGCGTGTGTGGAGGAGACGGGCAAGAACATCGCCCGCGACATTGTCGAGATGACCTTCGCCGTCTAGGTGCCGTGTCCTGCTTCCTGTTCCTTCCTGCTGTGTCTTCACTCGGATCACTCCTATTTATTTGTTTTATTATGTGCCCGTGCGGCTTTCATAATGCATACGTAGTGGTTAGCCTTTGTTTTATCGCTTTGACAGCGTGTCCCCTTGTTTGGGTAGAGAAGAGACTCTCGGTGTGTCAATCTGCGAGTGAATGTATTAGTCGTGTTGCCTATAATTTTTCCTTATTTATTCGGTGATACGGTGGCTTTCCGAGTGAGACTGTTTTGACGATTGTGTACGATAAATGTGATTTTGTACAACGAAATGATGTGTGTCTCGCATGGAAAGCGTTTGAGTCGCTCGGAAGTATCTAGAGGGGAAGAAAAAAGAGGAGGAATGGAAGGATGTTGTTTCGGATGACTCTACCCTACTACGGTAGGAGCAGCGTGGGCGGGTGTTTGTGGGTGACACGACCCGATGACAGGAGAGACGACAGGGTTCCGAGGCTGCAAGAGACGGCGAAAGAGGTTGGATTATTCATTTGCGTCTACATAGTGTTATTCAGAGGAACGTACACAGTTTCACTTTTCATTCATACTGTGAATGTAAATTTCTGATTCAGTTCGTGTCTAACCTGGCTGGTCGTCTCTCAGACAGCGACTGGAATCACATGGGAAGGAGGGGAAAGAAGAAGAGGTGATGTCATATTTTTTATTGTCTAAATTATTGTTCCAGACTGCATATCGTCCGGGAGCGTTTCCTGCGTGAGATTGATCATGTCAAAGCTGATATGTGCAATATCGGCAAGGATATGATAAAAGTGAGTGGTAGAATGGGCGACCTGGGTGGTCTGTATGTACTAGTTTACATATAAATAAATATTCACGTGTCGTGAGTGATTCCGTTTTTGAGGATCGCGAGTGGGTGCGTGGCGACTCTATCCGTGGCAGACACGGCGGCAGGAGTGTAGTGAGAGAGCTGTGAGTGCGCCAGACTCCCCCCTCTCCCTCTCCATCTATCTTTCTCTATCTCTATCTCGATGTATATTTGTTGTGATAAGACGACAAGCACGAGCGACTGTGTTGCAGTGCTCGCTATGTTGACCGAACGACAGGCGAGGTGGTCGACATGGAAGCAGGCAGGCGGTGGATTCTGGAGGTGTGTGCGAATAATTTGATCTGCTGTCGTTCCTTATGATTACGGTAGGAAAATGATTTGATCTGCTGTCGCTGCTTAGGATTACGGTAGGAGAATAATTGGATCTGCTGTCGCTGCTTAGGATTACGGTAGGAGAATAATTGGATCTGCTGTCGCTGCTTAGGATTACGGTAGTGAAATATTTTGATCTGCTGTCGCTGCTTAGGATTACGGTAGGAAAATAATTTGATCTGCTGTCGCCTTTTATGATTACGGTAGGAGAATAATTTGATCTGCTGTCGCTGCTTATTATTACGGTAGAAGAATTATTTGATCTGCTGTCGCTCCTTATGGTTACGGTAGGAGAATAGTTTGATCATTTTTAATAATATTATTTATCTAGGGTCTGGATGCTGGCGAAACAATCGAGGACGTGGTTTTCACGGATCACTGGGGGATGAATTACTGTCCGAGGGTAAGAAAGACGCGGCTAAACAGGCGTGACCTATGCTTACAGAACGGAGTGAACCCGCCGGCGTGGTCGATTGTGGTGACGAACAAAAGTCGGCTGCTGATGCACGAGACGGGAAGATGGACGGCGGATGGACAGGTGAGGAGGAAGGGAGAGAGCGAAGGGAGGTACATAGGGGATTTCAGGAAACGCACGAGGGTCAGTTGTCTCACGTCTTCCTACTGCCTAAGGAGTTGACATTCAAGTGGGTTTCAATTTCCTCCTTTTTTATAACTATTTAGATACTTTTGGTATTTTCCCAACAAAAAAATTTAATTTGAACATGCATTTTTGTTTCTAGGAGCTTGGGCTGGTATCGCTGTTTGGAGGAGGTAGTGGTGGCCGGATCGGTGAGAGAGGCAGGTGAGGGTCGACTTACACATACGTATGTACTTGTTTACACATTTATTTCTAGACGGTTCTCGGTGTGATGTGTACGCAGTGTTCTCGGTTCTCCCTCTGCGCTGCGTGGTGATTATGAAGCTTGAGAAGGAGGTGAGGTGTGTTTATTGTGGCAGCAGATAAATTTTTAGAGATTTGTACCTTTTGAGTTTAGAAAAAATGAAATTGATAATAAACATTGAATGCGCCAATTCAAAATTATTTTAGATGTTCGGCGGCATCTCGTCGTCGCTGTTGGTAGATGACCATCTGGAAGTGTACTATCACGGAAGAGATGCCAAGGAGACGGGGGGAGACAGGGTCGAGTTCATAGACTGGGGACCCTTGGTCCAGAAGGTGGGAGAGCTCTCCGTTTCTCATCTTCCCTTCTCTCTCTCTCTCTCTCTCTCTCTCTCTCTCTCTCTCCTACTCTCTCCTCTCTCACTCATAATGTTCTTTCAGTCGATCACAGAGTTCTATGGAGCATTCGAGGGGAGCGATGGTTTGGAGGAGATGACAGTGAATGCCAAGGTGTGGAGGAAACCGGAGATGTGTTACGCGGTGAAGGGTGAGTGGAGGAAGGAAAGGGGATGCGAAAATAGCAGATGTTTTCAGATTGCACTACTCTCAATAATGTGTGGTTTTGTTTCCATAAAATCTGTCAGCGATTGCCAAAAAAACATTTTCAGTTTTTCACTTTCCCTGCTTCTCACTCCGTGATAGATATTAATTACAGGCGATCTCTCGTTCTTGTCTTTTGGCGGCGATCCATTTTATGTTCTGCTCCAGGAGAAAGGTGGAGAGAGCGAGTTGCGAAGGGTGGAGGATGGCAGGACGGTGAGAGAGAGAGAGGGATGGGGAGAGAGAGAGAGAGAGAGGGGGGGGAGGGGAGGAGAGAGCAGTGAGCAGTGAAGACTTCTTATTTGTAGATCCGCCGCTTCACCGCACCCTTTTCCTACTCGCTGTGTCCTCGCGTGATGCCGTGCATCTGGCATCCCGACGGCTCGTCTCGTCTTCTCGCATTCGAGGAGAATGGACTGACGTGCTATCAGCTGCTGGGGGAAGAGGCTCGCTTGGAGCTGAGCTGGCGATGCGCACTCCGACCCGACAAGTGGAAGGTGTGCCATATACTCCGCTTCGTATATCTGGTTACCTTTACAGGAGGCAGCTCCGAAGCGCGACGTGTCGCAGACGACTCGCAGCGGCCGCGCCGTGCGGCAAGTGCGGCGAGTGGAGGAGGAGGGGGACACGGATGAGGCACGGGAGAAGTGGAGCATGGTGGGAGAGGATGTGAGAGACGAGTGATGATAGGATGAGTACAGGTGATCGGGTGCGTGGAGTACAGCGGTGGGAACGAGCTCGTCGTTCTCGTGCGATATGAGATGCAGGGGCTGACGGCGACATCAGAGGGAGACGAGGAGGAGTGGGTGATGGCGGGTGAGGAGAGGGAAAGGGAGGGAGAGAAGGTGGAAGAGAAAGAGAGAGACATTACAGTGTTCGCTATCGACTCTCTTACCGGCGAGCTGCTGCGTGTACAGTCGCTGGATGCGCGAAGCGGAGTGAGTGGTCGAGTGGGCGGGGCTTGAGTGGGCGTGGCTTACAGGACGAGTATGAGCACCGCAACGATGATACGATCGAAGTGGTGAACGGGAACTTGCTGGTGTACAGCGAGCACTGCAATGAGATGGAGGTGTGGAAGTGAGTGGGTGGGGTCAGAGGGGCGGAGCTTACACAGCCCGTTTCAGTCTGAAGGACCCTCGACAGATTGTGGAAGAGCGCACACTCAATGCACATAATAAATCTGTGTGCAAGAAGAAGAGAAAGTAGGGAGTGGCGAGGCGACGGAAAGCGGGCCTTATGATGTACATATAGAAAGTTGTAGCACTTTGTTATTTGTTTTTGATGTTATCTCTTGGTTACTTGATTCGGGAGAATATTACATTTCCGGGCTATAAGTTTTTTCGATCTCCGTGAAGTACAGTTTATGATAAATGTTTATGACGATGTATGTGTTCTTGAAGTATCAAAGAGAGTTACTGGTTTGTGTCCAGTTGAAATATCTGTGTGTGGATGGATTGTAGATGGTGGAGACGTGGTGTGAAGTGTGTATGTCGACTCGGGTGTGGCGGGGCGTGCCGCCCGCGTCCTCATCCGATCCAGTCGTCCACGAGGAAGCATCACTCGAGAAGGCACGAACCGTGAGTGGACAGGGAAGGGAGAGAGGGAGGAGGGGAGGGAGAGATGTGTTCAGTTCTCTCGCCAGCTACTCTCTGCCATTGCCAGCAAGCATGAGCCAGCAAAGCACAGGAGGAAGAGGTGCGTCTTGTTCTCTTATTTGGACATCGTGTATGCCTTTGATGTTGTGCTGATCACCTTGGATGGGCGTTGGAATCATTTGAGGAGCTGAAAAGTAACTATAAAACAATCGCGCCTTTCCTGTATGGTTCATAATCTAGTTAGCTAGTTCATTTGTTTTGTATTTAACATGTGTCTTGTGGGAAAGAACAATGTCGAGATAGCAATACGGATATATGTTTCAAATGTTTCCAGAAGCCACATGGTGCGTGCGTGCTCGTCCCGTGAGTTGGGCAGAGATGGCGGGGCGGTGCGGGGGATGCTCCACTCACTCGCACTATCCGTCAGTCGTCTCCCTCCCCTCCTCTCCCCTCCCCTCTCTCTCCCTTTTTCTCTCTTCTCTACGTCTCTGTTTCTCTCTCTTTTTTTCTTTCTCTCTCTTCCCTCTTTCTTTCTCACACGGCCCTACTTGCAGGACACGCGCGAGTTTATGCCGTGCGAGAAGTACCGCTACCGCGGCAAGGCGATCCAGGACGGGTGAGCCCCGCCCACACAGGCTCCGCCCACTCTCATGTTTCAGTCACCGCATAGTGCACGTGTCGGGTGGGATGGTGGACATTGACAAGGGATGGCCGATGCAGCTCGAGGTACTGTAGGGGTATGGAAGTACGGTAGTTGTACGATACATGATATTTTCAGGGTCTGAACGACACGGAGAAGATAGTGGACGTGTTGTTCTCGGATGATTGGTCGATGAACTATACGCCGCCGGTAGGTATTTAAACTATTCGTACTAACCATTCGATACCACAATGTATATATAGTCGCCGCCTGGAGGATAGTTTCTGTTATTGCCAGCCGAGGGCAGTTGGCGAAACTCAGTTTCGAGCGAGAGAGGCCAAACAGCGCGGGCAAATGGTCGAGTGTCGCGCGGCCTCTTTGATTCGCATGCCGGCTTCTTTGATCGATATTATCGTTTGAAAGCGCGCGCTTGGGTCTCCTCACGACTAGAGGGTAGATCGAATACGACTAGAGGGAAGATCGATTTTCTACCGTAATCTGGCGAACTATCTCCCTGAATAATATTATAGGGTTGATTGTGAATACTTTGTTGGGAACATAATGTCTGTAAAACGGAATATCATGGTACGAATGTGGGTAGTGGGTCTTCCTCTCGGTTGGTTGGCGGTGTCTCCTGAATGTCTACCGTCGCCTTGTTGCCTCCGTGTCTCATGGATGGGATGATCCATAGTGAGAGGAGGATGAGTGGAGGGAGGAAGGAGAGGGCCGTCTCCATGGTCACCAGAAAGGCCACGCCTCGCAGCCAGTAGGAGGACGGGTCGGCAGACAGCTCAAAGTGTCTTTGTCATACGAATAGGAATGAGCTGATTATTGAGCTTTTCACAGTGAAAACTTTATTACTAGTTGCAATGAAACGTATTGTAAGAATTTGCTTTATGTGATTACCTGATACGTTCCAACGCGCGACCATACGAGCCACACAAGTGAATAGGTGGCAATGAGTCCAGTGATTATGCTGGGGAGAAGGAGGAAGACAGGCAGCCAGAGGGCATCCGACAGATACGGCGAGGGGGCGAAGCGGCGCCGATAGAAGAACACCTTAACGCAGCTTGTGGTGACCGCTGCTCGATACTCACGCGCATGGTCTGCACCAGGGAGGCGACGGACACTGTAGCTGTGACGGTGTGGTAGATGATCTCACCCGCTCCTTGAAACACCCGCACCCCCTCTTCTGTCGCAGCTTTCGCATAGTCCGCGTCCTTGTATCCGATTATGAATATCTTGATGATTGCAAACACGGCGCATCCACCGCACACGTAGTCCATTTCCCGGCTGCAAGGCAAGTCACGTTGTGATCGCGATTGTATGATTACATTAAACAATGAAAGGGAAAGACATTAAAACTATTTTTCACTTTATCTGATTCTCGTTGTAGGGGCCTCCATTGAGTAGGTGTAGTGTCTGATGGACGAATAGAAATGAGCCACCGAGAAGGAACGAGTAGATGGCGTGTTGGGAAAAGAGAGTGAAGAACACGATCACTCGCTTCAACTTTCTGGACGGCGTTATTATTTACTACTTATCCAGTTACTTGTTAGGAAACGGCACGAGTATGAGTGAGGCGACTACGTAGATGCAGTCCAGGGTGATTATAGCCGCCATGTACTGAAAAAAGTTTGTTTTGTAAAGATAGTGTTTTATACCTGTGCAAATGCTTGAAAGGGGGTGGAGATGTTTCTTGGGCGAAACTTCCAGAATACTATTACTAGCAGGATGGTGATGATTTGGGCGGTAGTGATGGCGAGGAAGGGGATGACGGTGACAGAGTCTGGCAGATCGGGGATGAACTGGCTGTGGGTCTGCACCAAGTGACACGTCTTGAAGTAGTGGTACGTGTCGCACGAGAGAGACATGGCACACTGAATGGCTTGTATGCGTTTCGATAGAGACAATTCCACCAACCTGTAATTATGTGAATCGGAATTCCATGCGCATCGTTGGGGTTAGAAATTGTCGTGTGGGTTTAGTTTTTGGTACAATACATGGTAGAAAAGAGAATTTGGGTTGAGTGAAAACGTCACACATTCCGGTACTGAGATCGAAGTATTCTGCTTGCAGAGAGTTTCTTTGCAGGAGGGTCTGTCTCTTCCCACGTGGATTGTGTCCCTCACATCCGAGAATCGAGTTCTCTTCCACGATCCAGACGACGGATCGCTCAGACATCAGTTCCACCTGCCCAGATTCACACTCAAGTTCAAGTGAGCACTTAGGACCTATTCCAGGGATTTGTCGGTACATACTTGAATCGTGTCTAGGAAACTCGGTTGGAACCGCGACCTGGAGGAGCTGTTTGTATTCGGATACACGGTGGCGATGCACATCGATGATGAGGGTGAGGAGAGAGGGAGAGAGAGAGGGGAGAGAGAGAGAGAGGTGACTTCAGACGACGCGGCGGATCGCCCGGCGCGGCAGGCGTTCTGCGACCGCACGCCCGTCTTCGCAGTCTTCCAGCTCATTCCACTCAGATTCAAGGGCATGCTCAAGTTGGATAAGAAGGTCGGTGTGGTCAATGATGAGTGTTTTATAGGCTATCAACGGATTCATATATAACATTATTGGGTACACTTCATTTTTTATATTTGTGAGCTGATGGATGCTATGTGGTTTTATTCAATGCGCCTTTGTTTTGTAGTACTTTTCGTCGATCCACTCTGCGTCTCTGCACGACGACGCTCTCGTCGCCTACTGCAACCAGCCGAACCGGGCTGTCGTCTATGACTTTGATCAAATCTATAAGGAGGTGAGAACATTATTATTATTATTATTATTATTATGTATCCTTATCGAAACACTGAGTGGTGAAACGTATTTTCTTTTGCACGTACATGCTTGCAGTTCTGCACCCGTTTGTTCTCTCCGTCGGAAGCGTCGCAGGGAGAGATCATACTCCCATTCAACATCGAAGTCACCGCCCAGCCCCCGAGACGATTCGAGGCAAAGGGTGAGACGACAAGACGTTGTGGTCGAAAAGTGTATTGGAATAGATTATGCGAGTTGTTTGGTGTTAGTTACGCTAACGCAGACGCAAAACCAATTGCAGTTGCTAGGGTTTCGAAGAAGTTATATTTGACATGAAACTGAAATCGTTGAGTTGTTATGCATAACGTTTCAGGAGCGTTCCAAGAGGTGAAGATGGCGTGTTGGCCCCCGCATGTACTGCTCCAACCACTCGCCAGGAGCAGAGACGAATACCAACTGAGAAGGGTGGTGGACGGAGCTGTGGTGAGAGGGACAGAGAAGGAAGAGAGAGAGAGAGAGAGAGAGAGAGAGAGAGAGAGAGAGAGAGATTGCAGCCGGATCTGAATGGGATGCGCCTTCTTGGAGCCGAGTGTGTGGCGATGACGATTGAACAGAGCACATGCATGTGGCATCTCGATGGAACACCGAGGTACGGTAGATTGGAATATACTGTAGATGTACGGTAATTTGAATTGTACGGTCACGACTTGTATACGTCTAACTGTACAAACTGTGTATTCAGGATCCTGCGCTTTGAAGGTATCTACATGGCTTGCTACATGATGGAAGAGTGAGTGGAGTGAGAGAGAGAGGGGGAGGGGGAGAAGTGACATGTTCCTCTCCAGCACTGGCTCGTGTTGCCGTCTCCGCCCCGCCTGGAAGTGCGCCCTCCGACCGACCCACAGGGAATCGACTGCCGGGGTGCGTTGTTCAGCCTCTGTGTATTGCTTACCTTTGTGTTGGTAGAGATGGATGTCGTACGACGACCACCCACAGCGCTCGTCGTCGAGCTATGGAAGGTGAGAGGAGAGAGAAGGGGGAGGAGAGGGGAGAGAGAGGGACGAGGGAGGGACGCTTGCAGGTCTCTCCGTCCGACGTCCCGCCACTCGGACGACGCGCAAGTCATGGCAGGGCATGTGGTGGGCATAGACACTTGTTGTTGTTGTCGTCTGAATAAACTAGGCAACCATTGATAACATACCGTATTGTAAAGAACAATTCGGACCTTGTCATCGTATATTATTATTTCATTTGATTTCTTTTTATTTCCTGCAGGCGATCCGTTCTCTTGCCTACGACGGTCTGTCTGTGCTGACTCTGCTCATTCACTATGACACTACTGGGCTGGGAGGGAGGGGAGAGGAGGAGGAGTGGGCGAGTATAGGTGGGAGGGAGAGCGGGGGGAGGGAGAGGGGGAGAGAGAAAGAGAGAGAGAGAGTCAGATAAAAAAAATTATTTCAGCCCTGATGGTAGATGCTCTCACCGGAGAGGTCATCCGAGCCACGCCCTTGTATAGGAAGACCACCACGGTGATTTTTGCACATTCATCGTTTTGGATATTGAAGCCTGTTTGGATGGAAATGACTAGGTTGGGAGAGAGGGGGATGATGACTCTCTCTCTTTGCAGGACGATCTTCTGAAGATGGAGTCTCTGGAGTTGATCGACCACTCTCTCTCATATCTAATGTACGATGGAAAGAACACGGTCGTCGATGTATACAGGTGAACAACCGTGTTAACTTTTACTTTTGGGTTTTATGGAAGTAATGTGTGTAGCAGTTACACAATCGGTTTTGACAAGATCCACGTGCCGGCATCATTTCAAAAACTCAAAAACTGGACTAATTGTGTGAGAATTGCAGGCTGACAGAGCCGCGGCAGATTGAGTGGCTGCCAGAGGGTGTCGACAAGGTGATCTCTCTCTCTCTCTCTCTCTCTCTCTCTCACACACACACTATATTTGTTTCGAGACACACACACACACAACGTGTCCTTCAGAAGCTCGCTTCTCCCTTTGTGCCGCAGTCTCTTTCTCGGAAGGAGAAGAGGAAGAGGGCACAGGCCGCGAGGAGAGCGCGGGTCGGAGACAGTGTCAGTAGTGGACAGTAGGAGAGGGGGAGAGAGGGAAGGAGGGAGAGGGAGGAAAAGGGTAAGAGAGAGAGGGGGGAAAAGATGCTTGCGAGAGACGGCAGGTGTTGTTACGTTGCACATTGCTAGACACGGTGATTTCATCCACTCACTATGTTTGCCTTTGTTTTTAGATGTTGTTCTGTAATTTTACCAGATGTTGTCAAAACGTCATATTGACAGATTTTTTGCTGATAAAACCATGTTGTATATTAATGATTGTTTCATGTGTGATTTCTACTGGTTTGCGTCCAGTTGTAATATCTTCACGTTGATTCCGTGTTGTATTGTAACCTGTCTATTTTTCGTCTCGTCTCTTATTATATCTCCTCTGTATATTCTGTATTTCTGCATCTTCTGTACGGTATCTTATATCTGTTGTGTGTTGAGGTATGGTGGGTAGTCGCCTGGCGGGCGCGGCGGCGGCGGCAGGCGCCAAGGCGATGAGTACGGTAGGACAGATCCCTGCCAGGACTACTGTAGGACTCATAGGTGAGCTACAGTCTTCTTATTTGTTTCGAGACATTTAAAAATGGTTTTATTAATTGAACGATTGAGGAAAAGATAGAGGAGAGTGAGAGGGAGAGAAAGAGAAGCGCTTTTTAGTGATTGGCGACGAGATTCTGAAGGGATCGACCAAGGATACGAACTCGCATTTCATCTGCAAGCAGCTGCATCGACTCGGCGTCGCCGTCAAGAAGGTCGATTATCGATGGGTTATTGATTAATTGATTTTGAAGATCTCTGTGGTGGCGGATGATGTGGACGAGATTAGCGAGGAGGTAGGGTTTTTATTGGTTGATAATCTTTCGAATTTTATTTGGTATGATTTTGATATGTTTATTGATTATTTTGATTATCAATGAAGTTGTAGGTCCGTTCGTTCTCTTCCCGATTCGATCTTGTGCTGACAACTGGTGGAGTGGGGCCGACACACGACGATATGACGTATATGGGTGGGTGAGAGAGAGGGAGGAGAGAGAGGGAAAGAGAGAGAGGAAGGGAGAGAGAGGAAGGGAGAGAGAGGAAGGGAGAGAGAGGAAGGGAGAGAGAGAAGGGGAGAGGGAAGGGAGAATTAATGTTGCAGGTCTGGCGCGCGCCTTCTCTCTAGATTGTGGTGTGTCGGAGGAGATAGTGTCCGCATGTCGTCGCTTTCTCCCCGGAGGCAAACTCGACGGAAAACAGGCCCCCGTCGACAAACTAAGCACCGTGCGTCATTTAGACCTATTGTTTTTATATATTCTAATGGTACTTATATTTGGGTGTGTATTGATTGGATTGGTTGGTTTCAGATCCCTGCCACCTCTACCCTTCTCTGGCCCTCGCAGCCCACTGACACTCCCACATTCCCCATCGTCAAGCTGAGGTGAGATTTTTGGGTGTAATTCAATTCATCGATTCCAATTATTGTAGAGTATTATAGAGTGTGAAGTAGGGGATCGAGTAAAGCGTGTTTGTTCCAGGAACGTCGTCGCATTCCCGGGTGTGCCCCGATTTTGCGAACGCGCCTTCGTCGACGTCAAGGTACGTTGTGTACTTGTTTTTTTTAAGTTTGGTTGTCGTTTTTGGCTTCTCTCTGTGCATGCACTTCGACATTGCTGCGCCGCTACTTTTTGTGCGATAGTGATTGACGTATTGCCCATGTGAGCATGAACCATGAGAAATGGGAGAGAGAGAGTGAGAGAGCACGAGAGAGAAAGTGGTTGTTATGGAGAGAGTGTTTTGTGGTTAGTGATAGGTTATCGTATAGGTTGTATGTTTGATTTAGAGATCTGTAGTCTGCGAGACTGGACTTTTGTGGAATGAGAGTTCATAGCGCGCTGCAGCGATAAGCATCTTGCCAGTCTCTCTCTCTCTCTCTCTCTCTCTCTCCTCTCTATTTGCTCTTTATTCGCTTGTTGGGAAGTGCTAGATTCTAGCAAGTCAATGCAATGTTCCTTTCCTTTTCTCTGATGTTTTGAAATTTGATTTTAAACATTTAATGTTGATCAGGAACTAAAGCGTTTTGTTTTGAAATTGAGGCGTCAGTCATGGTGTTTGTTTGTACACGTCATGCTAATCAGAAAATTGGAGAGAGGGGGAGAGAGAGGGTGAGATAGATACAAAGGGGCGGTCACCGACCTCGCTGGTTCCCTCTGCTGTAGAGAGAGAGAGTGAGTGAGTGAGTGAGTGAGAGTTTGGATTGGATGACGTTGCATAGCGAGAGGCGGCGCCAGTGCTACTATTCCTCGCGCGCAAGATTTCTCATATTACTCGTCACTTTGTCGCTTTTGAATATGACGTTTGTGTTTATCCATGTAATCTGGGTGACGTAAAGTATTGTCATTTTAGGACCAGCTCTTTCCTCCCTCCCTCTTCACTCCCCTCTACTCTGCCACTGTATACTCGGACCGCGGAGAGTTCGAGTTCAGCGACAGGTGCGAGTTGTTGATCTGTTTATTGTGGTTGTTTGTTTGTTTGTTTACATTCTTGTTTACAGACTCACCTCTATTGCGTCTCGCTTTGAGGGCGTGAGCATCGGCAGCTATCCCGTCATGAACAACAAGTGAGTGATTGAATTGATGACGTCATGACTATTCATTGATGACGTCACTCACTGTCTCTGTTCCAGCTACTTCAAGACTCGTCTGGTGGTTGAGTGTGAGGATGCGGGAGTGGGCGGGGCGTGCGAGGAGGAGCTAAGGGAGATGGTTGGAGGTGAGGAGAGGGAAGAGAGAGGGAGGGGAGAGAGAGAGATAGGGGGAGAGATTGGAAGGGAGTAGTGAGTGTTCTGTTCCAGACTCGCTCGTTCACTTTGACGCCAAGCCCTGGCTCAACACTGTCATCAAGTACCACGCGTTCCGGTGAGTTATAGTAGTTATAGTATTGATATTAGTGTTGGGTCGATTAATCGACTTCGATTAATTTTCGATTAATCAACTCGATTAATCGTTTGATTAATCGATTAATCGAACATGTTTCGGTGAACGATTAATCGAGATAATTTCGATTAACGATTAATCGAAAGAATCTCGATTAAATCGTAAGTATATCGCTCAATTTCGGTACAATTTTCGCTTCCTGCACACCGGTCAGCCGTTGGACAGATCATGTTGGGGGCGGAGCTTATGGCAAACTGTGCACAATTTGAACTTTGTTATTAAATAATTAATAAATAACAATGTACTGATGCTTTTAGCGTTTAATGACGTTTCTAATCAGAACTAAACATTTAAAAAAAGAATCATTACGATGTTCATCGCATAAATTACCTTCATAATTGCACATGCTGCCTCTGAGAACATTTTTTTTTGAGAATCGGTATCACAGGTTACAATTTAGTGAAACATGTCTAAAACAGATGTGTTATCAATTTCATAGGCGCTGATAGTCTTAAATGCATAAAAAATACATTTTATAATTTTGCAAAAGAAGTATCATTCACAGGGATTGAACCACGTTCATGAATGCAATAATCTGCATCGCTATCCAGTACACCACATCGGACACATTCGCCAGCACTCTCTTTTGGGCTATGCGCCCGGCATGCTGAGAGTACATGATCACGCCTTGTGGAGGATTGAGGCTGCACTGTGCGACGCGACCGCATCGCGCGCGACGTATTTTCTTTTAAACGCTATAAGTACTAATTAGTATTTTTTTTTGTTCATGTTAACATTCTGATAATTAATAACGATTTTTTGTGGAGGGTTCCTGTGCGTTAGATTTTTGATTAATTGCCTTATAAGGCATATCAACGAAATCACGAATGAAACATTTTATCAAAAAGTTGTGCACATAATCCCTCGGCAGTATTTTTAGGTGTTTTATCAACACTTAACATTTGGAAAACAGTAATCATTCACTTACTTATCTTGCGCGAAAAAAAATTGTATTACTTTAGTACGTTTTCCAAATGCCAGTGCAGTGTCCGCTTTTCAATGGCAGCCGATCGGTGTGCCTGGAGCGTTGTTAGAGTTTAAATAAGCCAAAATTTTCTCAGAAATGTACTGTTTATGGTAATTGATCACATCACGCTACGGAAACAAGAGTGGAAATTAACCATTATTCGATTAAAGGATTTATCCGGACAATGTATTATTTCCTGATCTTCAGGATGGGGCCGTTTTTTTTCTCTTCAATAAAGACGAGTTTTGAAGTTCTGTTTGCGCAGAACAATTGTTAAAAATACAGACATTTTTTCCACGTTTATACAATTTCAAAAGAAGGTTTCATTGACGAGAACAAAAGCGACCCCAACCTGAAGATCAGGCAACATTACATTGTCCGGAAAAATCCTTTAATCGACAAAAGTTCGATTAACGATTAATCGCTGATAGATTAATCGACAATTTCTCGATTAACGATTAATCGATTAATCGTTAATCGAAGGTTTCGATTAATTTTTCGATTAATCGTTAATCATTAATCGAACATTTCCTAATCGACCCAACACTAATTGATATGTTTCACATTAAATTTATATTAAATGTGTATGTTTCTCTGCTAATATGATTTCTTTCATGTTTCAATATTGATTACAGTTCCCGCGAGGTTTCGACGCATCCGGAATTTGCGGAGCGACTGGATGTGGCGATGGAGACTGTACAGGAGATTGTCGACCAGTATCCGTCAGTATCTCTATCCCCCTCTCTCCCTCCCACTCTCTCTCCCTCTCTCATCAGAAACTGTTCCTATTTCTATATCTACTGAATCCAAAGATGATCTTTTCCATTATTCTCGTAACTGTATACGTATTGTCTGTGGCCCCCCTCCTCTCTCCCCATTCTCTGCCACGTTCCTCTTTCCAGCCTCGACCAGATTGCTCTTTCGTTCAATGGAGGCAAGGACTGCACGGTGCTGCTCCAACTGCTGCGCATGAAGATTGACGAGTGGGTTGTTGTCTACTTGTTTACTTGTTTACCTGTTTGTTTCTCAGGAAGTACGGTCGTGATGCCACCATCCAGGCATTCCACATTACGTGCGAGGATCAGTTCCCCGAGGCGACACAGTGAGTGATTTATATATTGGGAATTATGTGTGATATATTCTAAACTGTGTTGGATGCAGTAGTGCGGTGTTTTTTTCGTTGTGCATCAATGTTATGGATAATGGTTGGGACTATGACAAATAAACGAGTATGCAGGTTCATAATCGACGCGGCGCGGCTGTACAACATGACTGTGCTCGAGCTGCCCGGACCACTCAAGACTGGACTGGAGCTGCTGAGGTGAGAGAGGAGGGAGAGAGATAGTGAGAGGGAGAGAGGGAGGGAGGGAGAGAGAGAGGGAGAGAGAGAGAGGGAGGGAGAGAGAGAGAGAGGGGGGTTGCGTGTTCAGGAAGCAGCGTCCCTCCGTGACGGCAGTTCTGATGGGCAGCCGTGCGAGCGATCCGAATGGAAAGTACATGAAGGGCCGTGTGCAGTGGACAGACGCCGACTGGCCCAGACTGCTCAGGTGAGTAGAGGGCGGGGCTAGATGGGGCGGGGCTTGAGGTGTGTAGATATGCATGTATGATACTGCAGGGTGTGTCCGGTGTTGGAGTGGGGATACGAGGACGTGTGGCGGTTTCTGCGGGGACTGTGTGTGCCGTACTGCAAGCTGTATGACCAGGTGGGTGGGAGGGTGTCTCCCTCGTCCCCCCTTCTCCTCCTCATCTCTCTTCTGTAGGGCTACACCTCTCTGGGCGGCCGGGATGACACGTTCCCCAACGAGGCACTCAAGAGGCTCGACCCCCACACGGGACGCGACATGTCAGTAGTCCCTCCCTCTCCTCTCCTCTCCTCTCCTCTCCTCTCCTCTCCTCTCCTCTCCTCTCCTCTCCTCTCCTCTCCTCTCCTCTCCTCTCCTCTCCTCTCCTCTCCTCTCCTCTCCTCTCCTCTCCTCTCCTCTCCTCTCCTCTCCTCTCCTCTCCTCTCCTCTCCTCTCCTCTCCTCTCCTCTCCTCTCCTCTCCTCTCCTCTCCTCTCCTCTCCTCTCCTCTCCTCTCCTCTCCTCTCCTCTCCTCTCCTCTCCTCTCCTCTCCTCTCCTCTCCTCTCCTCTCCTCTCCTCTCCTCTCCTCTCCTCTCCTCTCCTCTCCTCTCCTCTCCTCTCCTCTCCTCTCCTCTCCTCT
Source organism: Rhabditoides inermis (assembly GCA_963966185.1). NCBI lineage: Eukaryota > Metazoa > Nematoda > Chromadorea > Rhabditida > Rhabditidae > Rhabditoides > Rhabditoides inermis. Next base: position 396,346 of record CAWZYM010000301.1, on the reverse strand, counting down.
CCTCTCCTCTCCTCTCCTCTCCTCTCTCTCATCCCTATGTTGCAGCTACCTGCCTGCGTACCGTCTCCTCGATGGTTCATCGGAGAGGCATGGCCGGTCGAGGCTCTAGGCACCGCATAGGAGAAAGACGATATTATTAGTTTATTGATTCATAGCTCAAAGTGTTTCCCACACAGTGATATGTACATATTCCTATATGCAAACGAGATAACCTATTCTAATAAAGTTTGTTAATTCATTATGTTATTTACCCCTTTGATGCGCCGCTTCCAACCAAAGTACATTCACACATTTGCATGCTTGCTTCATCCCTTCAAGTGTGCTGTCTAGACAGCAATTCGAGAAATTACCTGCTTTTTCTCATAGAAACTAGTCAGTTCTCGGTTGTTTGTGGGCAGTGAGTAGTCGGGTGCAGACCCCCTCCATCCACACTTCACATCCCCGCTCTCCGCACCCCGATGGATCGGTACTACGGAGAGCCTCGCGACTGGGGAGCGCCTCCCTATCACCTGGATGAAGACAGGTAGGCCCTCTCGTTCATCTCTCTCTCTCTCTCTCTCTCTCTCTCAACCACCTTGTTCCAGAAAGTACGTGACTGTCCCTCCGAAGCGCGTCGTCCGATCGTCGCCTCCCCGATGCAGAGAGACACTGCCCACTGGACGGAGTCAGTGGTCAGATGTCGGCAAGGTAGAGAGAGGGGGGAGGGAGAGAGAGAGAGAGAGGAGGAGGAGGGTGAGAGAGATTCCCTTCTAGGTGCGTCGCATGCTCATCTCGGGTGCTCTTTCCGTGTTCGCCGAGTGTCTTCGGCCCTCCCTCGAGCAGCATCTTGGAAGACAGATGTACTCTTTCGGAGAGGTCGTCAACAAGAGCCTCCCCTTCTGGGACCAGGTCCGCCTTTCCAAGCACCGCCTCCTCTAACCACGCCCCTTTCAGCTGTCTGCTGTGGATCGAGATGGGTGGGCCGAACGTGCGATTGTCGAGGGCAAGGCTGATCACTTCATCTACCTCCGCAAGGTATACTGTATTCAACCGTACATGCTGGCCCTGGGTTACTGTAACGACCGTAGACCCGAGTGGGCGGTCCGCGCGGTAGGACCCAGGCTGCCTATGACAGCGACGACGCGAGCGATCCCGATGAACTCCCGTGTATGCCGATGCATGTGAGTACGGTAGAAGGTATACGGTAGTGTACAGTATACCTAGAAGCTGAACGACAACGGTGACCGTGTGAGTACGGTGGGAGACGGTCGGTCGATTCTAAAGCGCGACCCACTGGGAGGCCAGCAGAGGAAGAGTGTGTCTTTCCGGGAGGAGGAGGCCCTCCGACCCTGGCCCCCGCTCATTCACCACGCTGACACACCACACATGCAACACAACAATGGTACTGTAGATAGAAAGGATACTGTAGCTGGAAATGGTTTTGTTACTGTAGCTCGTATTTCAGTGCCCGCGATTCCGTCTGCCCTGTCTCACTTGGCTGCTCTCTCGGAGACTGTCGATCATCCTTTCTGGTCCACTGGCTTCTAGATCACGTGCTTACTTCTTTCTTACCACTTAGATTTCTAACAAACTTAGAAAACTCATCAATCTGTTTCTAAAAGTGTTTGTATTCACTGTTTATCAGTCCGACATGTACATACAATGGTAGCATGATGGGTTATCTGGAAGCACACACAATCCTACATTTCTATTCACTATTGTAAATAATAAAGGTTTTTCGAAAACTAGTTGTGTGAACTAATTTGTAACGATCGCATTTTTTTCACGAGTGAGAGAAGAGAGATGAGTCACCATGGGAAGAAGCTCGGAGGTCTCGGATTGTACCAAAACATATCTCTGACATACCATAACATTCTCCATTTCAGGGGTAGCGGCTGTGTATCTCCTCGGTAGACGCAGTCTCTCGACGATAGAGCGATGAATCGACGGGAGATGACGCATCTGCCGCCGCGCCCTTGTCAAGGAGCCTGTAGAAACCGTGCCATCCCCCATTCCGACTCCACCCGACGCCTCTACACTCCCCTCATCCCCTTCCCATTGTGACTCCGCTAGCCCAACAGGTATATCCCATGGGCTGCCGTGCCTTTCGTTTAAGAGAAAATTCGATCTCTTTCTCTCTTAAAGGATGTATCCGGGCAACATTTGTTTATGCCATACTTAGTTTTTGCTTTAAAAGATGACTTTCATAATGGCTAGAAACACCTACTAGATGAAAAGTTCTGAAAATTTGTTTGAAATGAATTATCGCCGAAAATACAGGTTTAGTCCATATTAGAGTTAGACTATAACTAGCTGAAAAATGATGTTTTCAAAAATCGGTCAACGCAGTTCCGGGGAACTCTCAAAAGCATTGCAATGACCCATTGAACACATTTTGATATCTTTTGAATTAACAGAGATGTTGCTACTTGAAAGACGTCCCAGGGACTTCGTGGCGGAACCAATTTTTATTGCCCGTAGTCATCCTTTAATGCACACAATAGTAGGGTCTACCCAAGCATGTCAATTGCAAACCATAACACTTGCCATTCCAGAATCGGCACGTCGGACGCTCCGCGCCGGGCACATTCTCACACCTCCGACGGATGAATCGCCGTACAGTGATGCACCTGCCGGCACCCGTAGAATCCCCCAGTAGTATGCCCTCACCCACTCGACTCATCCCAACGCGACTCGACTCACCCGTCCCCTCCCCAGTTGAGATCCGCGGTCCAATGCAGGTAATCCCGCAGGACGCCGGGCTAGCCCCGGTCCTGTACCAAAGAACCCACGATCCCTCACGTATATCAGGCACAGATAAAACTCATCCGTGCCACTCTCTTTCTCTCTCTCTCTCTCTCTCTCTCTCTCTCTCTCTTCATCCCCTCCTCCTCTCGCTCGAGGAATGTGTGGTGATTTGCGGTTAAAGGAGAGGAGCACGGAGTGATGAAATGAAATGATCAGCTGCTATCACACGTCAAAAATGATGATACAGAACGTCAGTTATTCGTGGCGGGACTAATTTTGAAAATTAATTCCCATTGGAAACTCGTGCCAAGTTTGTACTACACCACGAAATACTGACGCATTGCCTGATTTTCAAGATGCCATTTCATTTTATATCAAATTTATATTAAATGATATAATTTTAATTTTGGTTTCAATTTGATCGCCATATCAATATTGACTATGTCGACTTCATGTCATTATTCCGTGCACCTCTCCTTTAATGGTATTAGTGCCCCGGCTCAATCAGAGATCCTCTATCAAAATCCTCATTAGTTTTGTTCAGAAAGTTGTTACATTCAAAAAATGAAAGCTATTCAATCAGTAAACCGAAGAAAAAAACGTTAGTTAACCTCGTCTTGTGTTATCAATTCGCTCACTGATACCATCGGCTAAAAACAATCAACAAAACGGTATCAACGAGACTGGAACTGATTGCAAAACACTATAAGAGCCACCGTAGAAGCCCCAAAACCATCACTCAACAGCTGAACTACTACAATGGATCCTTGCAAGATGGTTTGCGGTGAGTGGGCGGAGCTAAAGAAGGCGTGGCCTATTCCCCTTCTTCAGGCTGCGACGGCTCGGAGACGATGTGCCGCACCAAGTGCGACGAGCGCTGCAAGTGCCGCACCGAGGGCTGCTGCAAGGGAATGAAGGGTAGGCCACGCCCACTCGAGCCCCGCCCACACATGACATTCAGACACGATGTGCTGCCAGCGCAAGATGAACGAGAAGCGCTGCGGATCGTGCAACAGTGAGTTGGGTCGATATATTAATTTATCGATTGTGTGATTGCAGTTAGGCATTTGATACGTAGCGAGGCGCACAATTGTGAGTCATAATTGGGTTTGAGCTAGAAGTAGTAGTGATTAATGATATGATGGTTGTGTGATTCTTTCAGAGATGCAAGGAGGATGCCGCTGCTAACAGCTAACCTCATTTCTACTATCTTCAATAACCTTCCGTGTACCAGTATAAAGGGCCTTTCGCAAACACGTGTTGATATGATAACACTTATCTGATCTACATAACAAGACATACAAAAACAGAAAAACAACTCATATCCAGTGTGATGCCAACTCACGAGATATCTCTAACGCATAACATATCTCTTCACGTGTGTATTCGATGCGTTACTCAATATTCCAGTTATCCAGTTCTCTCATCCCGTCTCTCATCCCGTCTCTCTCTCTCTCTCTCTCTCTCTCTCTCTCTCTCTCAGCGCCCCGCCCCGTTCTCTCGATTCGCGCATTCCCGAATTTCGATCCGTGTCTTCTCTTCCAGTCACAGCGTCGAATCATGGTCTGCGAGTGCAACTGCGGTAAGTATTTTTTAATGTTCAAAAATGTATTTCAACCATATATGTTTGTAACATAACTCGATTAATAATTCGTTGTTTGTTGGTGGCGGGAGCCGAGTGACCTCTGGTCATTTCTCCCCTCTCGTTCTCGTTTCTCACTGAAAAGAGAGAGAGGGATGCGTGTGTGTGTGTGTGTGAAATGTGTCAATTGCACATGCATCGATCCGCATTCTTCTGGTACTTACAACATTATTATATATTTATATATATATATATATATTTCTATTAGTAATAACACATAGTTTACACACTCAAAGAAAGATAACATGTCTTATTGGAATCTGTGTTGTTGAGATAGGGGTCAAGAAACTGGATAGACACGATTGGCTGCGGATTAATAATGAGCGATCGTTCCGCGACGCATTTACTGGTTTTTGTTGCTTTACCATCGAAGAACTGAGGATACTTTCAAAACCTTACTTAATTCCTGTTCAGGATGTGCGAACGGACAGGAGTGCAAGTGCACCGACTGCAAGTGCAAGGTGAGTGAGTTAGGGGGCGGGGCTAGAGAGGGCGTGGTCTCAGACAATTGCAATCATACAACGAAAAAGTATGAAGATAGTGAATGATGTGATGATGTGGTGAAGTGGGCGTGGTGTGAGTGGGCGTGTCTCTGCAGTCGTCGTCTTCGTGCTGCTCTGCCGCCCCCGCTAAGCCCTCCTGCTGCTCCGCCCCTCCTCCTCCCAAGGGATGCTGCGGACAGAAGGCCGAGAAGAAACAGTGCAGTGAGTAGAACGCCTCCCTCCCTCCCTCCCTCTCTCTCTCTCTCTCTCTCTCTCTCTCTCTCTTTCTCTCTCTCCTTCTCTCTCTCTCTTTCCCTCACCATCCATCATTTCAGAGTGTGGCGACGCGTGCAAGTGCGGCGACAACTGCCAGTGCTGATTTACCCGACAAACAACAAATTGACATTTTACCAAAAATGTGTATTCAACGTGTAATAAACTTATTTATTCTACTTTGAATGCCTTATCTCGATTATTCAAGTCGCAGATGAATAAAGTTATCATTTGACAGTTGGCACTGCCAACTTGGCAGACAATGGATGAGAGTTGTCATCGTCATATGCCTGGAAACATACCATAAACTCTTAATGCAATCAATCAATCATAATCAATCAATCAATCGTTTATCTGGAATGATTATATCTGAATATGACAACACAATCAGGATGATATGGAGCATACAGTATTGCCTAACACTTTGTAACTATTGTAAGATGCTAGATACATTAAGGCCCGTTTGTCTTGATCTTTGACGCGCGCAGCGAGAGGGAGCAGGTGTTTTTGGGATGTCATCCACATTGTGAGTAGCGCGCATAGGATTACGCATGACCTCTGTTCTAATGAGCTCACACAACGGTCACAGTGACACATCTGCTGTGACCTCCCCTCCTCCCTGTTGCAGCTATTCCATATGCTGCTACTGCATCGAACTGTATCTGCACTGCATTCCATTTATCTAATTCTCAACCGAGTCTCGCTGTGGATATTTCTTTATGCGCCTGTGATATTTGTATTGATATGTGATGTTCGAGGCAGCCTTGGTGTCTCCGGCTGGTCCCTTTCCGGATCGGGAGCTGTCAGCAGAACTGCCTGCCTCTATTCTTTCTATTCTTTCCGGTACGTGAGACAACCATCTTTCAATCTAAACTATTTGCTTGCAGCTCATGGAAGCCGACGGCGATTCTCATAAATATGTATATGTGGAGCGAAGACAAAGTGTTTGAATCTACCGTACATGTAAGCGACGACCGCGTATACCGGACGTTATTGCATCTATCATTCTGCAAGTAAAGGTACGGCACAATTGTTGGCAGTTACATACGATTTTGTACAGGTTCATGTTTCAGGGGACTATGTGAGACTATTGACTAGTATGACGGTGCTATAAAAAAGAAAGAGACGCCGTCGAGAAGGCCCCGTCATCTACGCACTACACACCCCCTTCTCCCCCTATTGACTACTGAAAGGGCGGAGGCCACGCCTCCGCGGTCGTTCTCCGAGATAAAGAATACTGCTTGGTTTTTATGGGAAGGGAAGAATATGTGGCATATGTTATTTTCTATCTTATGTATGCCGCGTATTACGATATCTGGTATGTATACGCGCATATTACGCGCATATTGCTGCTTTCAATTGTGAATTTTTTTGTGAATAAATTTGTTTATAGTTGTTTATAGTTGCATGCGTTGTGTATTTTTGTTGGGAATATGGATATGGGGAATAATTGCGGTTTACGGGCTTCGTTGAAATCAGCATATCGCCCCGGCTGGGGCTATATAAAATTTGCTATGGTCGTTGTGTGTTTGTTTGTCCGGGCACATAACTCAAGCGACACTGCACATTCACGGCTCATACTCTAAACTTAACATTCTTTTTGTGACAGCATGCAATCGTTTCACTTTCACAATCACAGCTCTACTTACCGTATGACTTTACTAACAACTTGACATAGCCTGAAAAACTTTTCACCCATATGCTCAGTCCATGTTTCAAGATGTGAATCTAATACTGTAAACTTAGACTCAGCACACTATATTGACTTGACACATGTCACTAGGACTCATTCCGATAACTCCTTATATGGGTTTATATAGAATTTCCAAAATTTCAGAAGGACATAACTCAATACTGAAGAAACTTTTCACACTCAAACTACGAACTTAAGATCAACTAATTACTCTTAACAGACACACATTAGGATAGGTTCCTATCTAATTTCCTTAAATGGGTTCACTAACAACTCGGTTCACTTCTATGTAAACCTACCTTCAAACTTCATATTTTTTCATGAAACTTGCACAGTAACATGAAACATGCGTGTTATTTACAGTTTTACAGTTTCATTTCGAAAAACCAGTTCAAAAAAGTTTTACAGCAATTTTCATTTTCTGACAGGATCAATCACGTAAGATGCAAAACGCAAAAACCTTGAATATCTTTGTTAGTTTTGAAGACTAAAATTTCAAACTTCAGCTGATGATAGAAAACACTTAACCGTTCACACCATTTCAATTTCAAATAAAAAACTTTTTCCGTTTTCAAAATATAAATATTCAAATTTTCGTGAAAATTTTACATTTTTGATCATAACTTCTTTCGTTTTCAATATTAATTTTTCAAATTTTTATGGTAAATTACTCTCTTATCCACAATCAACACAAACACGTATGCTCAACTCTATTACTGAAAATAAAAATCATATTTATTGATTCACTAGATCAACTACAATCCCTTACTATAAAAGAGTTGAGACCTGGATTTCGCACAGTAATTCATAACTCAAAAACTAATATTTACTGACAAAAATTCAGATTTTTCGCTCCACTGTAGAAGGATTTCACTTTTTCAAAAAAACCTTGATTTTCAACTAAATGTGGCTCATTTTTGCAGTTGAGCATATTGACCGCTGACAGGATCAATCAGGTAATATGCAAAACGTAAAATACAGTACATCTAAGTTTCAACTTCTTAGAAAAACTATTTTTAATTATCTCATTACTTTGACCAATGACACCTTAGGTCTTGAGTACCTGCCCGGTACCGTCTCACCTCACGAACTCACCGAACGACGACTCTCATCTGTCACCTGAGATAAATTAGCATAAACTTCAAATTTCACTTTACGACCCTGTAACTTTCGTCTAGATGAGAGTTGACACCTGGATTTTCTTATTTAATTATCACTACCGTAATACCTTTATTCATAAATTATTTCAGATTTTTACTTCATGTTTTTAATTTTAATTAATCTTTCAATTTTCGTCTTTTTAATACGGAAAAATGTTCTAAAATTAATATCGCGGTTGGTTTTCACAAGGTAGAAGGTTCAAACTTAGTACAGATAACAAAAAAAAACAAGTTCAATTTTTTTTGGTAAACAACAACAGTAAACAAGTAAACAAACAAGTAAACAACTCGAATTCTTCTGAATTTGATGTCTAATCGATACTAAATCAATCGGAGAGTTACAAAGTAGTGTTTACCAGTTAGGTAAACAAGTAAAAGAAATAGTAAACAACTCCAATACTTGAAATTCCGATGTCTGATGTGTACTAGACCCATAGGAGAGTTCAGATTTGATTTTTTGATGAGTTGACGCGGAGAGGCGAGCGCGCCGAAGGCGCGCGAGCCTCGGAGCGCAGTGCGGCGGCGAAGCCGCCGCCACTAGCGGGCCGGAGGCGAGCGAAGCGAGCCTCCGGCCCGCTAGTCTGCCCCTGCCGGCTCCCTTAAATTTGCTATGGCGTGTGTCTGTTTGTTTGTTTGTTTGTTTGTTTGTTTGTTTGTTTGTCCAGAGGTCTCCAGCTCTATGGCGTGGACCTAGAAACTTCTCCTTATAGGGTTAGAGTTGATATGGTCCTGTGACGCTCGCGTTTACCTGGCACCTCATTTGCATAATTCCTTTTATGGGTTTACTAAGAACTCTGGACTTAGAATCTCAAACTTGTGACGTTTCTATATGAACTCTGTCAGTTTTAGACCTAGAGACTTGATACTTGGTACACGTAACAAGTAAACAACGTCGAAATTTTTGGTAAACAACAACAGTAAACAAGTAAACAAATAGGTAAACAACTCCAAATCTCTTTTTGAAGGTATCTAACGTGTACTAGACCAAGTACTCAGTTCATAATTATTGTTTACAAGTCATGTAAACAAGTAAACAAATCTGTAAACAACTCAGAAATGTGTTTTTTATGACTCTAACATAAAGTACACAAAGTACAGAGTTTGATTTTGTTGTTTATTTGGCATGTAAACATGTAAACAAATAAGTAAACAACTCCAAATCTCTTTTTGAAGGTATCTAACGTGTACTAGACCAAGTACTCAGTTCATATTTATTGTTTACAAGTCATGTGAACAAGTAAAAAAATTTGTAAACAACTCAGAAATGTGTTTTAAAGCTGTCTAACATGTAGTACACAAAATACTAAGTTCGATTTTGTTGTTTATTTGAGATGTAAACAAGTAAACAAAAAAGTAAACAACTCCAAATTTTGTTCTAAAGGTATCTAACGTGTACTAGACCAAGTATTCAGTTCATAAATATTGTTTACAAAGTAAGTAAACAAGTAAACAAAGCTCAAACGTTCTATTTTCAAGAAGAATCCTGTTTTTTTTCACGGATCATCGCAGAAAGGCGAGCGCGCCGGAGGCGCGCGAGCCTTGACGCGCAATGCGGCGGCGAAGCCGCCGCCACTAGCGGGCCGGAGGCTCGCTTTCTGCCCCTGCCGGCTCCCTTAAATTTGCTATGGCGTGTGTCTGTTTGTTTGTTTGTTTGTTTGTTTGTTTGTTTGTTTGTCCAGAGGTCTCCAGCTCTATGGCGTGGACCTAGAAACTTCTCCTTATAGGGTTAGAGTTGATATGGTCCTGTGACGCTCGCGTTTACCTGGCACCTCATTTGCATAATTCCTTTTATGGGTTTACTAAGAACTCTGGACTTAGAATCTCAAACTTGTGACGTTTCTATATGAACTCTGTCAGTTTTAGACCTAGAGACTTGATACTTGGTACACGTAACAAGTAAACAACGTCGAAATTTTTGGTAAACAACAACAGTAAACAAGTAAACAAATAGGTAAACAACTCCAAATCTCTTTTTGAAGGTATCTAACGTGTACTAGACCAAGTACTCAGTTCATAATTATTGTTTACAAGTCATGTAAACAAGTAAACAAATCTGTAAACAACTCAGAAATGTGTTTTTTATGACTCTAACATAAAGTACACAAAGTACAGAGTTTGATTTTGTTGTTTATTTGGCATGTAAACATGTAAACAAATAAGTAAACAACTCCAAATCTCTTTTTGAAGGTATCTAACGTGTACTAGACCAAGTACTCAGTTCATATTTATTGTTTACAAGTCATGTGAACAAGTAAAAAAATTTGTAAACAACTCAGAAATGTGTTTTAAAGCTGTCTAACATGTAGTACACAAAATACTAAGTTCGATTTTGTTGTTTATTTGAGATGTAAACAAGTAAACAAAAAAGTAAACAACTCCAAATTTTGTTCTAAAGGTATCTAACGTGTACTAGACCAAGTATTCAGTTCATAAATATTGTTTACAAAGTAAGTAAACAAGTAAACAAAGCTCAAACGTTCTATTTTCAAGAAGAATCCTGTTTTTTTTCACGGATCATCGCAGAAAGGCGAGCGCGCCGGAGGCGCGCGAGCCTTGACGCGCAATGCGGCGGCGAAGCCGCCGCCACTAGCGGGCCGGAGGCGAGCGAAGCGAGCCTCCGGCCCGCTAGTCGCCCCGGCTGGGGCTATATAAAATTTGCTATGGTCGTTGTGTGTTTGTCTGTCCGGGCACATAACTCAAGCGACACTGCACATTCACGGCTCATACTCTAAACTTAACATTCTTTTTGTGACAGCATGCAATCGTTTCATTTTCACAATCACAGCTCTTCTTACCGTATGACTTTACTAACAACTTGACATAGCCTGAAAAACTTTTCACCCATATGCTCAGTCCATGTTTCAAGATGTGAATCTAATATTGTAAACTTAGACTCAACACACTAAAATGACTTGACACACGTCACTAGGACTCATTCCGATAACTCCTTGTATGGGTTTATATAGAATTTCCAAAATTTCAGAAGGACATAACTGAAGACTGAAGAAACATTTCACACTCAAACTACAAAATTAATATCAACTAATCACTCTTAACAGACACACATTAGCATAGGTTCCTATCTAATTTCCTTAAATGGGTTCACTAACAACTCGGTTCACTTCTATGTAAACCTACCTTCAAACCTCATATTTTTTCATGAAACTTGCACAGTAACATGAAACACGCATGTTATTTACAGTTTTACAGTTTCATTTCGAAAAACCAGTTCAAAAAAGTTTTACAGCAATTTTCATTTTCTGACAGGATCAATCACGTAAGATGCAAAACGCAAAAACCTTGAATATCTTTGTTTCTTTTGAAGACTGAAATTTCAAACTTCAGCTGATGATAGAAGACACTTGGCCGTTCACACCATTTCAATTTCAAATGAAATACTCATTCCGTTTTCAAAATATAAATATTCAAATTTTCGTAAAAATTTTACATTTTCGATCATAACTTCTTTCGTTTTCAATATTAATTTTTCAAATTTCTATGGTAAATCACTCTATTAGCCACAATCAACACAAACACGTATGCTCAACCCTATTACTGAAAATAAAAATCATATTTCATGATTCACTAGATCAACTACAATCCCTTACTATATAAGAGTTGAGACCTGGATTTTGCACCGTAATTCATAACTCAAAAACTAATATTTACTGACAAAGTTTCAGATTTTTCGCTTCACTGTGGAAGGATTTCACTTTTTCAAAAAACCTTGATTTTCAACTAAATGTGGATCATTTTTGCAGTTGAGCATATTGACCGCTGACAGGATCAATCAGGCAAGATGCAAAAGGTAAAATACAGTAGATCTAAGTTACAAATTCTTAGAAAAACTATTTTAATTCTCTCATTCCTTTCACCAATGACACCTTAGGTCCTGAGTACCTGCCAGGTACCGTCTCACCTGTCGCCTCTCACATGTCACCTGAGATAAATTAGCATAAACTTCAAATCTCACTTTACGACCCTGTAACTTTCGTCTAGATGAGAGTTGGCACCTGGATTTTCCTATTTAATTATCACTACCGTAATACCTTCGTTCATGAATTATTTCAGATTTGTATTTAATGTTTGAATATTAATTAATTTTTCAATTTCCGCCTTTTTAATACTCAGAAATGTTATAAAATTTATAACTTTGTTATTTTTTGAGGTAGAAGGTTCATACTTGGTACAGGTAACAAGTAAATAATTACAATTTTTTAGGTAAACAACTCAGGTCAACAAGTAAACAAAAAAGTAAACAACTCCAAATCTCCTGATTTTGATATCTAATCGATACTAAACCTTTATGAGAGTTTAGGTATAGTGTTTACAAGTCATGTAAACAAGTAAACAAAACTGTAAACAAGTCCGAAACTGTAGATTTTGATATCTAAAGTGTACTAGACTCAATGAAGAGTTTGTATCTGATGTTTACATGACAAGTAAACAAGTAAACAAAGTTGTAAACAACTCCAAAACTAGAGATTTTGATGTCTCATGTGTACTAGACCCATAGGAGAATTCAGATTTGAAGTTTTGATGAGTTAACGCGGAGAGGCGAGCGCGCCGAAGGCGCGCGAGCCTCGGAGCGCAGTGCGGCGGCGAAGCCGCCGCCACTAGCGGGCCGGAGGCGAGCGAAGCGAGCCTCCGGCCCGCTAGTCTGCCCCTGCCGGCTCCCTTAAATTTGCTATGGCGTGTGTCTGTTTGTTTGTTTGTCCAGAGGTCTCCAGCTCTATGGCGTCGACCTAGAAACTTCTCCTTATAGGGTTAGAGTTGATATAGTCCTGTGACGCTCGCGTTTACCTGGCACCTCATTTGCATAATTCCTTATATGGGTTCACTAAGAACTCTGGACTTGGAATCTGAAACTTGTGACGTTTCTATATGAACTCTGTCAGTTTTAGACCTAGAGACTTGATACTTGGTACAAGTAACAAGTAAACAACGTCAAAATGTTTGGTAAACAACAACAGTAAACAAGTAAACAAAGAAGTAAACAACTCCAAATCTCTTTTTAAAGGTATCTAACGTGTACCAGACCAAGTACTCAGTTCATATTTATTGTTTACAAGTCATGTAAACAAGTAAACAAATCTGTAAACAACTCAGAAATGTGTTTTAAAAGTATCTAACGTGTAGTACACCAATTACTAAGTTCGATTTTGTTGTTTATTCGACATGTAAACAAGTAAACAAATAAGTAAACAACTCCAAAATTAATTCTAAAAGTATCTAACGTGTACTAGACCAAGTACTCAGTTCATATTTATTGTTTACAAGTCATGTAAACAAGTAAACAAAAAGTAAACAAAGCTTAAACCTTCCATTTTCAAGTATAACTCTGTTACAGGTCTATGTTTTAGTTATTATAGCGGAGAGGCGAGCGCGCCGAAGGCGCGCGAGCCTTGGAGCAAACGCGGCGCGAAGCGCCGCTACTAGCGGGCCGGAGGCGAGCGAAGCGAGCCTCCGGCCCGCTAGTCACCCGCCCACCCCCTATAAATTATGCTATGGTGTCTGTCTGTGTGTCGTTCCGCGGTTGTATCTCAATTTGTAGTGATCGATAGGGGTTGAGGTATGGAACTTAGACCTGAGGTGGTGACCGCTCTGCATCGTTTACCTGGGATCGATATCTGACGTTTCCTTATATGGGTTGACCGAAACTCTGATGGACATATACGAAATTTTAAGCACTTTTTATGTAAACTATGCTTCGTTTTCGAGCTACTGAGATGCCCTTTTGGGGTTAAGGTACTGTAGGGTCGAGTATTTAAGTTTTGATTTTTGACCTCATTTGCATCATTCCAAATATGGTAATGACGTATCTCGGTCAGTTTTGATGCCAAAGACTCCAAACTTGGTATGTGACCTGGAGACAAGTCAGCGATGTTGTTGTTTACATGTTTGTCAACAAGTAAACAACTTTGTAAACAATTTTAAAGTTTGTTTTGAAGGTATCTAAGATGTTGTAGACTTGGAGGCGAGTTCAAAAATGATGTTTACAGGTGATGTAAACAAGTAAACAACTTTGTAAACAACCTGAAAATGTGTTTTAAAGATGTCAAATGTTTAGTAACATTATTGGTGAGTTTAAAAATGTTGTTTACAGATGTTGTAAACAAGTAAACAAATATGTAAACAAACTGAAAACGTGTTTGAAAGGTGTATAACGTGTAGTAGACTTGGAGGCGAGTTCAAAAATGTTGTTTACATAATGTGTAAACAAGTAAACAAAATTGTAAACAACGTCAAACTGTCTTCAGTTTTGGTATTTAGTATTGTAATGTAATTCTCAGTTGCATTAGAGGTTTGTGGACATACTTTAGTTATGAAATAAGATTTGAGTGATGATTTCGATTTTGATGTTTGAGTGTTGAGGCCGCCGAAGGCGGCCCTAGCCCGAGCGGCGCGCCAGCGCCGCTCGGGCTAGTCGCAGCGCCCGCTGCGCCGGTCTGTCTAAATGTCCTATGGTGTACATCCGTACATGGTTTTCCCTGCGCCACGGCTCTATGGATTTCGCTAAATTTGATATTGCCGGAAAGCTCTCGATCTGTAGATGCTCAGTTTAAACCTCCACCCTTTTATCTCTCAAATCCCCGGAGCTATAAGCTCAAGAAAGTCCGACGAAATAGCGCGTAATCAGAGAGCGTCAGACAGAAAAGAGGCGAGATAGTGTGTCAGATGAAGAGACAGGTCACTGACGAATCGGCTGCGGCGAGTAGACCTTACAAGAACGAGTACTGCGAATCGCAGACTTCAGCATTCGAGAAACGGTTTCGACGTCACTCCTCTACACTCCCTTACCTACAAATCTGCCCGTAATCTTTTTATAATTCCTCCTGGTTTCCTTTCACGAAGTGATTTAGTCGAGGCGAGGCGACACCAAACATTTGTCGCGGGCTGTTCAAGAAAACTAGGCAACCGTGTAAGATCTCCCTTTACTACAACATGCATATAGGTGGCCACTACACTTCTACCAAAATTTGCATCTTTTTGTGACCTCTATCGTCTGCTATCCGCGGATTCCTTTAATCGACGTCGTTTTATTGCCCCGCGACGAGAGAGTGTGGCGAGGTGAGAGTGCGCCAGCTGCCAGTCTGTCCGCTGTCAGAGAAAGAAACAGTAAATTGTGCAAATGAGCGCGAATATCACCATGCACTACGAAACAGCTCACCACACTCCAACAAACTGTGCAAAGTCTATATTCTGAGCAGATACAATAAAACAATACTACATGCACTCATTCTATATTCAATCAGGGAAGTGAGGCGAGGCGAAAGAATGCTACTATGTAGTACGCTTTACAACCTCCCTTTCTCATCCCTCTCTTCGTCTCTCTCTCTCTCGCTTATATTTTATGGTGTTAGATCAGTGATAACTGATAAAGAAAGAATTGTCAACTAGCTGCTGATCGGCTTTGACCGCGGAGGCGCGCGGAGCGTGCCGGAGCGCCCTCTGTAAGCATACGAGAGAGTGAAAGATCAGAGAGTCGGAGAAAATGCATATCAGTATCAGTGATCAATATTTTGTTATTATTATTGATCTACTGATCGGCTTTGACCGCGGAGGCGCGCGGAGCGTGCCGGAGGACATTCTATGATCAAGGCCAGAGTAGAAATTTTATGATATTAGATCGGTGATAACTAAAAATCGTCAACCGGCTACTGATAGATTTTTACCGTTAGATCGGTGATAACTAATAATTGTGAACCAGCTACTGATAGGTTTTGACCGCGGAGGCGCGCGGAGCGTGCCGGAGCGCTTTCTATGATCATAGGCGAGAGTAGATAGTAGATGATAACTAATAGTTGTCAACCAGCTACTGATAGGTTTTGACCGCGAAGGCGCGCGGAGCGTGCCGGAGCGCCTTTTCTGAGCATAGGAGAGAAAAGATATTAGATCAGTGATAACTAATAATTGTCAACCAGCTACTGATAGGTTTTGACCGCGGAGGCTCGCGGAGCGTGCCGGAGCGCCTTCTATGAGCATAGGAGAGAGTAGAAATTTTATGATATTAGATCGGTGATAACTAACAATTGTCAACCAGCTAATGATAGGTTTTGTCCGCGGAGGCGCGCGGAGCGTGCCGGAGCTCTTTCTATGATCATAGGAGAGAGTAGATAGTAGATCAGTGGATAACTTATAGTTGTTAACCAGCTACTGATAAGCTTTAGCCGCGGAGGCGCGCGGAGCGTGCCGGAGCGCCTTCTCAAGCATAGGAGAGAGTAGATAGTAGATGATAACTAATAATCGCTAGTATGTGTAAAATGCCCTATGGTGTCTGTCCATACATCGCTCTACCGCGCCACCCACTACTCCTATCTAGCCAAACGTGACATCGATCCGATGGTCTCGGTCCCGAGATGCAGGATTCCAATTTTCAGATCTTTATCTCTCATATCCGCGGAGCTATAAGCTCAAGAAGGTCCGACGAAATAGCGCGTAATCCGAGAGAGTCAGACAGAAAACAGGCGAAATAGTGTGTGAGGCGAGGAGACGGGTCACTGACGAATCGGCTGTGGCGAGTAGACCTTACAAGAACGAGCACTGCGGATCGCAGACTTCAGCTATCGAAAAACGGTTTCGACGTCACTCCTCTACACTCCCTCACCTACAAATCTGCCCGTAATCTTTTTATAACTCCTCCTGGTTCCCTTTCACGAAGTGATTTAGTCGAGGCGAGGCGACACCAAACAGTTGTCGCAGGCTGTTCAAGAAAACTAGGCAATCGTATGAGGTCTCCCTTCACTACAACATGTATATAGGTGGCCACTACACTTCTAGCAAAATTTGCATCTTTTAATGACCTCTGACGTCCGCTATCAATTAAATTCCTCTAATCGACGCCACTTTATTGCCCCGCGACGAGAGAGTGTGGCGAGGTGAGAGTGCGCCAGCTGCCAGTCTGTCTGCTGTTAGAGAAAGAAACAGTAAATTGTGCAAATGAGCGAGAACATCACCACGCACTACGAAACAGCTCACCACACTCCACAAACTGTGTAAATTCTATATTCTGAGCGAATACAATGCAAATATAACTGTATGCCTTAACGACATTCTATATTCAATCAGGGAAGTGAGGCGAGGCGAAATACTATGTAACCTCCTTTTCTCATCCAATTTCTTTTCTCATCCCTCTCTTTTTCGTCTTTCTCTCTCTCTCTCTCTCTCTCTCTCTCTCTCTCTCTCTCTCTCTCTCTCTCTCGCCTCTCTCTCTTTCTCTCCCACTCTCCCTCTCTCCCTCTCTCCCTCTCTCCCTCTCTCTCCCTCTCTCTCTATCTCTCGCTTATATTTTATAATATTAGACCAGTGATAACTATAACCCTCTATGTGCATACGAGAAAGTGAACGATCAGAGAGTCGGAGAAAATTCATATCAGTAGCAGTGATCAATATATTTTTATTATTACTGATGTACTGATCGACTTTGACCGCGGAGGCGCGCGGAGCGTGCCGGAGCGCTTCCTTTGTGCATACGAGAAAGTGAAAGATCAGAGAGTCGGAGAAAATTCATATCAGTATCAGTGATCAACATATATTATTATAATTACTGATCTACTGATCGGCTTTGACCGCGGAGGCGCGCGGAGCGTGCCGGAGCGCTTTCCATGTGCATACGAGAAAGTGAACGATCAGAGAGTCGGAGAAAATTCATATCAGTAGCAGTGATAAAGATATTCTTATTATTACTGATATACTGATCGACTTTGACCGCGGAGGCGCGCGGAGCGTGCCGGAGCGCTTTCTATGTGCATACGAGAAAATGAACGATCAGAGAGTCGAAGAAAATTCATATCAGTAGCAGTGATCAATATATTCTTATTATTACTGATATACTGATCGACTTTGACCGCGGAGGCGCGCGGAGCGTGCCGGAGCGCTTTCTATGTGCATACGAGAAAATGAACGATCAGAGAGTCGGAGAAAATTCATATCAGTAGCAGTGATCAATATATTCTTATTATTACTGATATACTGATATACTTTGACCGCGGAGGCGCGCGGAGCGTGCCGGAGCGCTTTTTATGTGCATACGAGAAAATGAACGATCAGAGAGTCGGAGAAAATTCATATCAGTAGCAGTGATCAATATATTCTTATTATTACTGATATACTGATCGACTTTGACCGCGGAGGCGCGCGGAGCGTGCCGGAGCGCTTTCTATGTGCATACGAGAAAATGAACGATCAGAGAGTCGGAGAAAATTCATATCAATAGCAGTGATCAATATATTCTTATTATTACTGATGTACTGATCGACTTTGACCGCGGAGGCGCGCGGAGCGTGCCGGAGCGCTTTCTATGTGCATACGAGAAAATGAACGATCAGAGAGTCGGAGAAAATTCATATCAGTAGCAGTGATCAATATATTCTTATTATTACTGATATACTGATATACTTTGACCGCGAAGGCGCGCGAAGCGTGCCGGAGCGCTTTCTATGTGCATACGAGAAAGTGAACGATCAGAGAGTCGGAGAAAATTCATATCAGTAGCAGTGATCAATATATTCTTATTATTACTGATGTACTGATCAACTTTGACCGCGGAGGCGCGCGGAGCGTGCCGGAGCGCTTCCTTTGTGCATACGAGAAAGTGAAAGATCAGAGAGTCGGAGAAAATTCATATCAGTAGCAGTGATCAAGATATTCTTATTATTACTGATATACTGATATACTTTGACCGCGAAGGCGCGCGAAGCGTGCCGGAGCGCTTTCTTTGTGCATACGAGAAAATGAACGATCAGAGAGTCGGAGAAAATTCATATCAGTAGCAGTGATCAATATATTCTTATTATTACTGATATACTGATCGACTTTGACCGCGGAGGCGCGCGGAGCGTGCCGGAGCGCTTTCTATGTGCATACGAGAAAATGAACGATCAGAGAGTCGAAGAAAATTCATATCAGTAGCAGTGATCAATATATTCTTATTATTACTGATATACTGATCGACTTTGACCGCGGAGGCGCGCGGAGCGTGCCGGAGCGCTTTCTATGTGCATACGAGAAAATGAACGATCAGAGAGTCGGAGAAAATTCATATCAGTAGCAGTGATCAATATATTCTTATTATTACTGATATACTGATATACTTTGACCGCGAAGGCGCGCGAAGCGTGCCGGAGCGCTTTCTATGTGCATACGAGAAAGTGAACGATCAGAGAGTCGGAGAAAATTCATATCAGTAGCAGTGATCAATATATTCCTATTATTACTGATGTACTGATCAACTTTGACCGCGGAGGCGCGCGGAGCGTGCCGGAGCGCTTCCTTTGTGCATACGAGAAAGTGAAAGATCAGAGAGTCGGAGAAAATTCATATCAGTAGCAGTGATCAATATATTCTTATTATTACTGATCTACTGATCGGCTTTGACCGCGGAGGCGCGCGGAGCGTGCCGGAGCGCTTTCTATGTGCAAACGAGAAGTGAACGATCAGAGAGTCGGAGAAAATTCATATCAGTAGCAGTGATCAATATATTCTTATTATTACTGATATACTGATCGACTTTGACCGCGGAGGCGCGCGGAGCGTGCCGGAGCGCTTTCTATGTGCATACGAGAAAATGAACGATCAGAAGGTCGGAGAAAATTCATATCAGTAGCAGTGATCAATATATTCTTATTATTACTGATATACTGACCGACTTTGACCGCGGAGGCGCGCGGAGCGTGCCGGAACGCTTTCTATGTGCATACGAGAAAATGAACGATCAGAGAGTCGGAGAAAATTCATATCAGTAGCAGTGATCAATATATTCTTATTATTACTGATATACTGATATACTTTGACCGCGAAGGCGCGCGAAGCGTGCCGGAGCGCTTTCTATGTGCATACGAGAAAGTGAACGATCAGAGAGTCGGAGAAAATTCATATCAGTAGCAGTGATCAATATATTCTTATTATTACTGATGTACTGATCGACTTTGACCGCGGAGGCGCGCGGAGCGTGCCGGAGCGCTTCCTTTGTGCATACGAGAAAGTCAAAGATCAGAGAGTCGGAGAAAATTCATATCAGTATCAGTGATCAACAAATATTATTATAATTACTGATCTACTGATCGGCTTTGACCGCGGAGGCGCGCGGAGCGTGCCGGAGCGCTTTCCATGTGCATACGAGAAAGTGAACGATCAGAGAGTCGGAGAAAATTCATATCAGTAGCAGTGATCAAGATATTCTTATTATTACTGATATACTGATATACTTTGACCGCGAAGGCGCGCGAAGCGTGCCGGAGCGCTTTCTTTGTGCATACGAGAAAATGAACGATCAGAGAGTCGGAGAAAATTCATATCAGTAGCAGTGATCAATATATTCTTATTATTACTGATATACTGATCGACTTTGACCGCGGAGGCGCGCGGAGCGTGCCGGAGCGCTTTGTATGTGCATACGAGAAAATGAACGATCAGAGAGTCGAAGAAAATTCATATCAGTAGCAGTGATCAATATATTCTTATTATTACTGATATACTGATCGACTTTGACCGCGGAGGCGCGCGGAGCGTGCCGGAGCGCTTCCTTTGTGCATACGAGAAAGTGAAAGATCAGAGAGTCGGAGAAAATTCATATCAGTCTCAGTGATCAACATATATTATTATAATTACTGATCTACTGATCGGCTTTGACCGCGGAGGCGCGCGGAGCGTGCCGGAGCGCTTTCTATGTGCATACGAGAAGTGAACGATCAGAGAGTCGGAGAAAATTCATATCAGTAGCAGTGATCAATATATTCTTATTATTACTGATATACTGATCGACTTTGACCGCGGAGGCGCGCGGAGCGTGCCGGAGCGCTTTCTATGTGCATACGAGAAAATGAACGATCAGAAGGTCGGAGAAAATTCATATCAGTAGCAGTGATCAATATATTCTTATTATTACTGATATACTGATATACTTTGACCGCGGAGGCGCGCGGAGCGTGCCGGAGCGCTTTCTATGTGCATACGAGAAAATGAACGATCAGAAGGTCGGAGAAAATTCATATCAGTAGCAGTGATCAATATATTCTTATTATTACTGATATACTGACCGACTTTGACCGCGGAGGCGCGCGGAGCGTGCCGGAACGCTTTCTATGTGCATACGAGAAAATGAACGATCAGAGAGTCGGAGAAATTTCATATCAGTAGCAGTGATCAATATATTCTTATTATTACTGATATACTGATATACTTTGACCGCGGAGGCGCGCGGAGCGTGCCGGAGCGCTTTCTATGTGCATACGAGAAAATGAACGATCAGAAGGTCGGAGAAAATTCATATCAGTAGCAGTGATCAATATATTCTTATTATTACTGATATACTGACCGACTTTGACCGCGGAGGCGCGCGGAGCGTGCCGGAACGCTTTCTATGTGCATACGAGAAAATGAACGATCAGAGAGTCGGAGAAAATTCATATCAGTAGCAGTGATCAATATATTCTTATTATTACTGATATACTGATATACTTTGACCGCGAAGGCGCGCCAAGCGTGCCGGAGCGCTTTCTATGTGCATACGAGAAAGTGAACGATCAGAGAGTCGGAGAAAATTCATATCAGTAGCAGTGATCAATATATTCTTATTATTACTGATGTACTGATCGACTTTGACCGCGGAGGCGCGCGGAGCGTGCCGGAGCGCTTCCTTTGTGCATACGAGAAAGTCAAAGATCAGAGAGTCGGAGAAAATTCATATCAGTATCAGTGATCAACAAATATTATTATAATTACTGATCTACTGATCGGCTTTGACCGCGGAGGCGCGCGGAGCGTGCCGGAGCGCTTTCCATGTGCATACGAGAAAGTGAACGATCAGAGAGTCGGAGAAAATTCATATCAGTAGCAGTGATCAAGATATTCTTATTATTACTGATATACTGATATACTTTGACCGCGAAGGCGCGCGAAGCGTGCCGGAGCGCTTTCTTTGTGCATACGAGAAAATGAACGATCAGAGAGTCGGAGAAAATTCATATCAGTAGCAGTGATCAATATATTCTTATTATTACTGATATACTGATCGACTTTGACCGCGGAGGCGCGCGGAGCGTGCCGGAGCGCTTTGTATGTGCATACGAGAAAATGAACGATCAGAGAGTCGAAGAAAATTCATATCAGTAGCAGTGATCAATATATTCTTATTATTACTGATATACTGATCGACTTTGACCGCGGAGGCGCGCGGAGCGTGCCGGAGCGCTTTCTATGTGCATACGAGAAAATGAACGATCAGAGAGTCGGAGAAAATTCATATCAGTAGCAGTGATCAATATATTCTTATTATTACTGATATACTGATATACTTTGACCGCGAAGGCGCGCTTTCTATGTGCATACGAGAAAGTGAACGATCAGAGAGTCGGAGAAAATTCATATCAGTAGCAGTGATCAATATATTCTTATTATTACTGATGTACTGATCAACTTTGACCGCGGAGGCGCGCGGAGCGTGCCGGAGCGCTTCCTATGTGCATACGAGAAAGTGAACGATCAGAGAGTCGGAGAAAATTCATATCAGTAGCAGTGATCAATATATTCTTATTATTACTGATGTACTGATCAACTTTGACCGCGGAGGCGCGCGGAGCGTGCCGGAGCGCTTCCTACGAGAAGTGAAAGATCAGAGAGTCGGAGAAAATTCATATCAGTCTCAGTGATCAACATATATTATTATATTACTGATCTACTGATCGGCTTTGACCGCGGAGGCGCGCGGAGCGTGCCGGAGCGCTTTCTATGTGCATACGAGAAGTGAACGATCAGAGAGTCGGAGAAAATTCATATCAGTAGCAGTGATCAATATATTCTTATTATTACTGATATACTGATCGACTTTGACCGCGGAGGCGCGCGGAGCGTGCCGGAGCGCTTTCTATGTGCATACGAGAAAATGAACGATCAGAAGGTCGGAGAAAATTCATATCAGTAGCAGTGATCAATATATTCTTATTATTACTGATATACTGACCGACTTTGACCGCGGAGGCGCGCGGAGCGTGCCGGAACGCTTTCTATGTGCATACGAGAAAATGAACGATCAGAGAGTCGGAGAAATTTCATATCAGTAGCAGTGATCAATATATTCTTATTATTACTGATATACTGATATACTTTGACCGCGGAGGCGCGCGAAGCGTGCCGGAGCGCCCTCTATATGCATACAAAAGAGTAAAAGATAAGAAAGTAGGAGAGAATGCATATCAGTATCAGTGATCGATACATATTATTATTATAACTGATCTACTGATCGGCTTCTACCGCGGAACGTGCCGAAGTTCCTTTCATGCGCATAGTAATTTTAATATCTGTAGAAAAGCAGTCAAGCAGATACTATCAACCAGATAGACTGTGACACTTTCTAATTGTTTAAATTACTGAAAATAAAAAAATAAGGTAATAAATAAAGATCAGTCATCTACTGGAAGACTGACAACAGCACTTCTAGCACAGCTCCTAATAGCACTTCCAGAGCACATATCAAGTCAATCTATATATCAATCGATAGATAATTTTCTCCTCTGTTTTACACCTATATTTCTAGCGCGCGAAGCGCGCTAGTCGGGTGTATGTGTAAAATGCCCTATGGTGTCTGTGCGTCCATCGCTCTACCGCGCCACCCACTACTCCTATCTAGCCAAACGTGACATCGATCCGATGGTCTCGGTCCCGAGATGCAGGATTCCAATTTTCAGATCTTTATCTCTCATATCCGCGGAGCTATAAGCTCAAGAAGGTCCGACGAAATAGCGCGTAATCCGAGAGAGTCAGACAGAAAAGCAGCGAGATAGTGTGTCAGATGAAGAGACGGGTCACTGGCAAATCGGGTGCGGCGAGTAGACCTTACAAGAACGAGTACTGCGAATCGCAGACTTCAGCTATCGAAAAACGGTTTTCACGTCACTCCTCTAAACTCCCTCACCTACAAATCTGCCCGTAATCTTTTTATAAATCTTCCTGGTTTCCTTTCACGAAGTGATTTAGTCGAGGCGAGGCGACACCAAACAGTTGTCGCGGGCTGTTCAAGAAAACTAGGCAATCGTGTAAGGTCTCCCTTTACTACAACATGCAAATAGGTGGCCACTACACTTCTACCAAAATTCGCATCTTTTTGTGACCTCTGACGCCTGCAATCAATTAAATTCCTCTAATCGACGTCGTTTTATTGCCCCGCGACGAGAGAGTGTGGCGAGGTGAGAGTGCACCAGCTGCCAGTCTGTCTGATGTCAGAGAAAGAGACAGTCAATTGTGCAAATGAGCGAGAGTATCACCATGCACTACGAAACAGCTCACCACACTCCAACAAACTGCGCGATTACTATGTTCTGCGTTAATACAATAAAACAATACTATATGCACTCACGTCATTCTATATTCAAAGATAGAAGTGAGGCGAGGCGAAATACTATGTAACCTCCTTTTCTTATCTCTCTCCTTTACTTATCCCTCTCTTCTCACGCCTCTCTCTCTCTCTCTCTCTCTCTCTCTCTCTCTCTCTCTCTCTCTCTCTCTCTCTATCTCTCTCTCTCTCTTTCTCTCCCTCTCCCTCTCTCCCTCTCTCCCTCTCTTCCTCTATCTCTCTCTTATATATTATGATTTTAGATTATTGATAATTATGAAGTCTACTGGGATCTAAAATAAATAATAATTGTCAACCAGCTGCTCATCCCACTCTCTTTCTTTCTTTCTTTCTCTCTCTCTCTCTCTCTCTCTCTCTCTCTCTCTCTCTCTCTCGCTCGCTTAAATTTTATAATATAAGACCAGTAATAACTATAAAGTATATTTGTATCTCTAATAAATAAAAATTGTCAACCAGCTACTGATAGGCTTTTACCGCGGAGTGTGCCGGAGCGCCCTCTATGAGCATACGAGAGAGTGAAAGATCAGAGAGTAGGAGAGAATGCATATCAGTATCAGTGTTCAATATATTATTATAATTACTGATCTACTGATATATTTTGACCGCGGAGGCGCGCGGAGCGTGCCGGAGCGCTTTCTATGTGCATACGAGAGAGTGAAAGATCAGAGAGTCGGAGAAAATTCATATCAGTAGCAGTGATCAATGCATTCTTACTATTACTGATCTACTGATATATTTTGACCGCGGAGGCGCGCGGAGCGTGCCGGAGCGCTTTCTATGTGCATACGAGAGAGTGAAAGATCAGAGAGTCGGAGAAAATTCATATCAGTAGCAGTGATCAATGCATTCTTACTATTACTGATCTACTGATATATTTTGACCGCGGAGGCGCGCAAAGCGTGCCGGAGCTCTTTCTATGTGCATACGAGAAAGTGAACGATCAGAGAGTCGGAGAAAATTCATATCAGTAGCAGTGATCAATGCATTCTTACTATTACTGATCTACTGATATATTTTGACCGCGGAGGCGCGCGAAGCGTGCCGGAGCGCTTTCTATGTGCATACGAGAAAGTGAACGATCAGAGAGTCGGAGAAAATTCATATCAGTAGCAGTGATCAATGCATTCTTACTATTACTGATCTACTTATATATTTTGACCGCGGAGGCGCGCGGAGCGTGCCGGAGCGCTTTCTATGTGCATACGAGAGAAAGAAAGATCAGAGAGTCGGAGAAAATTCATATCAGTAGCAGTGATCAATGCATTCTTACTATTACTGATCTACTGATCGGCTTTGACCGCGGATGCGCGCGAAGCGTGCCGGAGCGCTTTCTATGTGCGTACGAAAGAGTAAAAGCTCAGAGAGTGGGAGAGAAGGCATATCAGTATCAGTGATCAGTATAATATTATAATTACTGATCTACTGATATATTTTGACCGCGGAGGCGCGCGGAGCGTGCCGGAGCGCTTTCTATGTGCATACGAGAGAGTGAAAGATCAGAGATTCGGAGAAAATTCATATCAGTAGCAGTGATAAATGCATTCTTACTATTACTGATCTACTGATATATTTTGACCGCGGAGGCGCGCGAAGCGTGCCGGAGCGCTTTCTATATGCATACGAGAAAGTGAACGATCAGAGAGTCGGAGAAAATTCATATCAGTAGCAGTGATCAATGCATTCTTACTATTACTGATCTACTGATATATTTTGACCGCGGAGGCGCGCGGAGCGTGCCGGAGCGCTTTCTATGTGCATACGAGAAAGTGAACGATCAGAGAGTCGGAGAAAATTCATATCAGTAGCAGTGATCAGTATAATATTATAATTACTGATCTACTGATATATTTTGACCGCGGAGGCGCGCGGAGCGTGCCGGAGCGCTTTCTATGTGCATACGAGAGAAAGAAAGATCAGAGAGTCGGAGAAAATTCATATCAGTAGCAGTGATCAATGCATTCTTACTATTACTGATCTACTGATATATTTTGACCGCGGAGGCGCGCGGAGCGTGCCGGAGCGCTTTCTATGTGCATACGAGAGAAAGAAAGATCAGAGAGTCGGAGAAAATTCATATCAGTAGCAGTGATTAATGCATTCTTACTATTACTGATCTACTGATCGGCTTTGACCGCGGATGCGCGCGAAGCGTGCCGGAGCGCTTTCTATGTGCGTACGAAAGAGTAAAAGCTCAGAGAGTGGGAGAGAAGGCATATCAGTATCAGTGATCAGTATAATATTATAATTACTGATCTACTGATATATTTTGACCGCGGAGGCGCGCGGAGCGTGCCGGAGCGCTTTCTATGTGCATACGAGAGAGTGAAAGATCAGAGATTCGGAGAAAATTCATATCAGTAGCAGTGATAAATGCATTCTTACTATTACTGATCTACTGATATATTTTGACCGCGGAGGCGCGCGAAGCGTGCCGGAGCGCTTTCTATGTGCATACGAGAAAGTGAACGATCAGAGAGTCGGAGAAAATTCATATCAGTAGCAGTGATCAATGCATTCTTACTATTACTGATCTACTGATATATTTTGACCGCGGATGCGCGCGAAGCGTGCCGGAGCGCTTTCTATGTGCGTACGAGAGAGTAAAAGATCAGAGAGTAGGAGAGAAGGCATATCAGTATCAGTGATCAGTATAATATTATAATTACTGATCTACTGATATATTTTGACCGCGGAGGCGCGCGGAGCGTGCCGGAGCGCTTTCTATGTGCATACGAGAGAAAGAAAGATCAGAGAGTCGGAGAAAATTCATATCAGTAGCAGTGATCAATGCATTCTTACTATTACTGATCTACTGATATATTTTGACCGCGGAGGCGCGCGGAGCGTGCCGGAGCGCTTTCTATGTGCATACGAGAGAAAGAAAGATCAGAGAGTCGGAGAAAATTCATATCAGTAGCAGTGATCAATGCATTCTTACTATTACTGATCTACTGATATATTTTGACCGCGGATGCGCGCGAAGCGTGCCGGAGCGCTTTCTATGTGCGTACGAAAGAGTAAAAGCTCAGAGAGTGGGAGAGAAGGCATATCAGTATCAGTGATCAGTATAATATTATAATTACTGATCTACTGATATATTTTGACCGCGGAGGCGCGCGGAGCGTGCCGGAGCGCTTTCTATGTGCATACGAGAGAGTGAAAGATCAGAGATTCGGAGAAAATTCATATCAGTAGCAGTGATAAATGCATTCTTACTATTACTGATCTACTGATATATTTTGACCGCGGAGGCGCGCGAAGCGTGCCGGAGCGCTTTCTATGTGCATACGAGAAAGTGAACGATCAGAGAGTCGGAGAAAATTCATATCAGTAGCAGTGATCAATGCAATCTTACTATTACTGATCTACTGATATATTTTGACCGCGGATGCGCGCGAAGCGTGCCGGAGCGCTTTCTATGTGCGTACGAGAGAGTAAAAGATCAGAGAGTAGGAGAGAAGGCATATCAGTATCAGTGATCAGTATAATATTATAATTACTGATCTACTGATATATTTTGACCGCGGAGGCGCGCGGAGCGTGCCGGAGCGCTTTCTATGTGCATACGAGAGAAAGAAAGATCAGAGAGTCGGAGAAAATTCATATCAGTAGCAGTGATCAATGCATTCTTACTATTACTGATCTACTGATATATTTTGACCGCGGAGGCGCGCGGAGCGTGCCGGAGCGCTTTCTATGTGCATACGAGAGAAAGAAAGATCAGAGAGTCGGAGAAAATTCATATCAGTAGCAGTGATCAATGCATTCTTACTATTACTGATCTACTGATATATTTTGACCGCGGAGGCGCGCGGAGCGTGCCGGAGCGCTTTCTATGTGCATACGAGAAAGTGAACGATCAGAGAGTCGGAGAAAATTCATATCAGTAGCAGTGATCAATGCATTCTTACTATTACTGATCTACTGATAGAATTTGACCGCGGAGGCGCGCGGAGCGTACCGGAGCGCTTTCTATGTGCATACGAGAGAAAGAAAGATCAGAGAGTCGGAGAAAATTCATATCAGTAGCAGTGATCAATGCATTCTTACTATTACTGACCTACTGATAGAATTTGACCGCGGAGGCGCGCGGAGCGTGCCGGAGCGCTTTCTATGTGCATACAAGAGAAAGAAAGCTCAGAGAGTCGGAGAAAATTCATATCAGTAGCAGTGATCAATGCATTTTTACTATTACTGATCTACTGATATATTTTGACCGCGGATGCGCGCGAAGCGTGCCGGAGCGCTTTCTATGTGCGTACGAGAGAGGAAAAGATCAGAGAGTAGGAGAGAAAACATATCAGTATCAGTGATCAGTATAATATTATAATTACTGATCTACTGATCGGCTTTGACCGCGGATGCGCGCGAAGCGTGCCGGAGCGCTTTCTATGTGCGTACGAGAGAGGAAAAGATCAGAGAGTAGGAGAGAAGGCATATCAGTATCAGTGATCAGTATATTATTATAATTACTGATTCACTGATCGGCTTTGACCGCGGAGGCGCGCGAAGCGTGCCGGAGCGCCCTCCATGTGCATACGAGAGAGTAAAATATCAGAGAGTAGGAGAAAATGCAAATCAGTATCAGTGATCATTATTGTTATTTTTATTACTGATCTACTGATATGCTCTGACAGCGGAGCCTGCCGGAGCGCCTTCTATGAGCATAGTAAATACATCTGTAGAAAAACAGTCAACCAGATACTATCAACCAGATAGACTGTGACACTTTCTAATAATTTAAAATTACTGTAAATAAAAAAAGGAAATAAATAAAGATCAGTCATCTACTGGAAGACTGACAACAGCGCTTCTAGCACAGCTCCTAATAGCACTTCCAGAGCACATATCAAGTCAATCCATATATCTATCGATAGATAATTTTCTCCTCTATTTTATACCTATATTTCTAGCGCGCGAAGCGCGCTAGTCGCAGCGCCGCTGCGCCTGTGTGTGCAAAATGCCCTATGGTGTCTGTCCATACATCGCTCTACCGCGCCACCCACTACTCCTATCTAGCCAAACGTGACATCGATCCGATGGTCTCGGTCCCGAGATGCAGGATTCCAATTTTCAGCTCGTTATCTCTCATATCCGCGGAGCTATAAGCTCCAGAAAGTCCGACGAAATAGCGCGTAATCAGAGAGAGTCAGACAGAAAAGCAGCGAGACAGTGTGTCAGATGAAGAGACGGGTCACTGACTAATCGGGTGCGGCGAGTAGACCTTACAAGAACGAGTACTGCGAATCGCAGACTTCATCTTTTGAGAAACGGTTTCGACGTCACTCCTCTACACTCCCTCACCTACAAATCTGCCCGTAATCTTTTTATAAATCCTCCTGGTTTCCTTTCACGAAGTGATTTAGTCGAGGCGAGGCGACACCAAACAGTTGTCGCGGGCTGTTCAAGAAAACTAAGCAACCGTGTAAGGTCTCCCTTCACTACAACATGTATATAGGTGGCCACTACACTTCTACCAAAATTTGCTTTTTTTTGTGACCTCTGACGCCCGCTATCAGTTAAATTCCTCTAATCGACGTCGTTTTATTGCCCCGCAACGAGAGAGTGTGGCGAGGTGAGAGTGCGCCAGCTGCCAGTCTGTCTGATGTCAGAGAAAAAGCAAATGAGCGAGAACATCACCACGGACTACGAAACAGCTCACCACACTCCAACAAACTGTGCAATTTTTATTTTCTGAGCACATACAATAAAACATTACTAACTATATGCACTCATGTCATTCTATGTTCAATCAGGGAAGTGAGGCGAGGCGAAAGAGTGCTACTATGTGGTACGCTCGACCTTCTCCTTTTCTCATCCCTCATGTCTTCAACTCTCTCTCTCTCTCTCTCTCTCTCTCTCTCTCTCTCTCTCTCTCTCTCTTATATATATATATATTTCATGATATTAGATCAGTGATACAAAGTTGCGCGGAACGTGCCGGAGCGTGTGTGGCGAGATGGTAGAGCTGCCAGCCAATCTGTCGACGAAAAAATGCTCTCTCTCTCTCTATCTCTCTCTCTCTCTCTCTGTCTCTCTCTTTCTCTTTCTCTCCCTCTCTTCCTCTATCTCTCTCTTATATATTATGATTTTAGATTAATGATAACTAAGAAGCCTACTTGGA
Organism: Rhabditoides inermis; assembly: GCA_963966185.1. Lineage (NCBI taxonomy): Eukaryota > Metazoa > Nematoda > Chromadorea > Rhabditida > Rhabditidae > Rhabditoides > Rhabditoides inermis. Next base: position 365,897 of record CAWZYM010000301.1, on the reverse strand, counting down.
TCTAAAATCAATAATAATTGTCAACCAGTTGATCATCTCTCTCTCTCTCTCTCTCTCTCTCTCTCTCTCTCTCTCTCTCTCTATTTTATTTTATAATATTAGACCAGTGATAACTATAAATTATACTTGTATCTATAATAAACAGTAATTGTCAACCAGCTACTGATAGGCTTTTACCGCGGAGTGTGCCGGAGCGCTCTCTACGTGCATACGAGAGAGTGAAAAATCGAAGAGTCGGAGAAAATGCATATCAGTAGCAGTGATCAATATATTGTTATAATTGCTGATATACTGATCGGTTTTGACCGCGGAGGTGCGCGGAGCGTGCCGGAGCGCTTTCTGTGTGCATACGAGAAAGTGAACGATCAGAAGGTCGGAGAAAATGCATATCAGTAGCAGTGATCGATATATTCTTATTATTACTGATCTACTGACATATTTTGACCGCGGAGGCGCGCGGAGCGTGCCGGAGCGCTTTCTACATATGTGCATACGAGAAAGTGAACGATCAGAAGGTCGGAGAAAATGCATATCAGTAGCAGTGATCGATATATTCTTATTTTTACTGATCTACTGATAAACTATGACCGCGGAGGCGCGCGGAGCGTGCCGGAGCGCTTTCTATGTGCATACGAGAAAGTGAACGATCAGAAGGTCGGAAAAAATGCATATCAGTAGCAGTGATCGATATATTCTTATTTTTACTGATCTACTGATAAACTATGACCGCGGAGGCGCGCGGAGCGTGCCGGAGCGCTTTCTATGTGCATACGAGAAAGTGAACGATCAGAAGGTCGGAGAAAATGCATATCAGTAGCAGTGATCGATATATTCTTATTTTTACTGATCTACTGATAAACTATGACCGCGGAGGCGCGCGGAGCGTGCCGGAGCGCTTTCTATGTGCATACGAGAAAGTGAACGATCAGAAGGTCGGAGAAAATGCATATCAGTAGCAGTGATCGATATATTTTTATTTTTACTGATCTACTGATAAACTATGACCGCGGAGGCGCGCGGAGCGTGCCGGAGCGCTTTCTATGTGCATACGAGAAAGTGAACGATCAGAAGGTCGGAGAAAATGCATATCAGTAGCAGTGATCGATATATTCTTATTTTTACTGATCTACTGATAAACTGATCCTGTCCTAACACGTTACTGGAAAATCCATTTTCCACCTGGAAAATCCAGTTTTCCAGTGGAAAACTGGATTTTCCAGGTGGAAAATCCAGTTTTCCAGTGGAACATCCAGTTTTCCAGTGGAACATCCAGTTTTTCGCTGGATTTTCCATTTCTCCAGTGAAAAACTTCACTTTTCCACAAGTGGATTCCACTTTTTCAATGGATTTTCCAATACGCTTTTTCCGTCCCGAAAGGAAGACGGTTAAAACTAGAACACACGGCGGAAGAACGGAGTCGTTCAAAATTATTTATTTACGTATTGTTTTCGTAATATGATGTTGTTTTTGTTGATGTCGTTGTTTTAATTGGTTTTATTCGCGGTAATTGTGAGTAGTTTATAACTATTTTCAAGATTCAAACGGAATGTTAACATTTTCCGAAAAATAACAAAATGTGGCCGAAATCGTCTGATTTCTTGCAAAACAAAACAAATTTGTCTGTAAAAAGTTTTCATTTGCGAACATTTTCAAACTGCGAAACATTCCGTTTGCATCTTGAACATAGTTTATACGTTTCTGGTATTGTTTATAACGTATGCTTTGAAGGAGGCCGAGCGACTCGGCCTCGGCCGTTCCACGCTTGTCTCGCTGTAAGTATTACTTCGTCCGGAGTCTTCGCAGCAGCGGAAGACCTACGTCACACACAACCGCGTCTCTCTCCACCATCGTCGTCTGCTTTGCCAGCGTCGCCAAGTGGTGAGTCTTGGTCAAGCATTCGATTGTTGATCGCTAATTGATGTATGTACCACAGGAAAGACGAGTTGTACAAGTACGTGTGCTGCATCTGTGTTATTTTTTGATTAGTATTTCATCATAAACGTTTCAGGGTGGGGTGAGTGCGTATTCACCAAGCAACCGATATGTCTCTGTCGAAGGCAGAGATCGCCGTTATCAAGAAGTGTCTAAATGACAAAAAGCGAAGTGACATGCCATTTCGGGATACAGAAAGGGTCCGTTACGAGTCGTTCCTTTCTAAAACTATCTGCCTACTCACAGATTGCAGAAAAGAGGTAAATATTCATATACATTGATCTCTGCAATACTTATGTGATATTCATTGCAGGGTGATCGTGATGAGAAGATGATTAAGAATCGTCTTCTGTGGACGTTTCTCTTTGAGAACGGCGCGTACGACGATGCACCTCCCGAGAAGTTGGACAGAAATGTCTGGACCAGCGCCTACAGATCTATATCGCGTGCTGTACTCTACCCTATCAGGAACTATGTCATGGTATTTTTTTTCATCTTTCATCAAACTGTGATATGCCTTTAGGAGCGTCGTCTCTCTGTTCGGTTGAAGGAGAGGAGTGATATTACAATTCGCCCCTGGGAGCTACAATACAAAGGAGTGAGTTTTTTTTCTGGATTGTTTTTCTCAAATTAATTGTTTGCAGGACAAGGAGAAGGAGGGAGTCGACGATTTGCAGAAAGAGCAGGAAGTGAAGGACAGAAATCTAGAAGCACAGAAAGAAGAGGGGGAGAAGGAAGACGAGAGTGTACAGCAGCAGGACGAGCAGGACAAGGACAAGCAGGACAAGCAGGACGTGGAGCAAGACAACCCTGTGTCGGCGTCTACGGCAGTCTCTCTTCCACTAGAAGCATGGCCTATGTGCTCTTCCAAGGACGAGGCGGGATGTTCGCGTGCCCGAGCACTCGACCGTGACTCCATGTCACCTGGGACTTTCTCGGTTAATGACCACGAGGTGATGCGGTCTGTCGAGTCTGTCCCTGTCAGCAGGGAGACACATCCAGAGCTCTCCAGGAACATTGATTTATACGGAATAGATGGTGAGTTCACATGTCATCTCTGTTGGTCCTGACATAAGTCGTTTAGCTGTTGCCAAGAGAGTGGAGTTGTTCTACCGGCGAGTGAAGTCATACAAGATTGCAAGCGAGATGAAGCTGGAATGTCCCAAGGAGGTCATGGACGGTATCATCCCCCTAAAAAGAAAAAAGAAGTGAGATTTTTCTTTTAACCACAATCATTTGTCGTCGTATTTGTGAACATTAGTCCAAAATATCTTTTCTGTGTACATTGTTGTGAGTATATTTGTAAGAGTATTATTGTTATCTTGTTATGTTGTTTTGTGTTGTTAGGAAACCTAAATAAAGTTGTCGCACCCATAACAATGTTTTATATGGTCATGTAACTTTTTATTAACATTTGAAACATTCACATGAGTGAAAGTCGGCGAGCTGTCGCGGGCCAGTTCCTTCTGTCTCTTGCATTCAGCCTCGGTGGAATAGGTGGAGCCACATACGGAGGAAGACGAGTGTTGGGGTCAAACGTGCGTACACCACGCATCTCCTCGACAGAGTGTCCTCGAAACGATCTGATCTTAGCGGCAAGAACGAAAGCCGCTTCGACGACAGTGGCCGCGTCATCTGCACTGCGCACCGTGAGAGTCTCTCCTAGCAGAGGAAAGAGATTTTTCACACTGAAGAAAAAAATTACTTTTGATAATAATAGGTTATTCACTATCCGAACGTCTGCTCAATTCCCATCCGCGTGCTGCTCAAACGGTAGTTGAACCTCGCCTCTCTAGATCCTGCGGGTGCACGGTGAAAAGGAGAGATGAGCCTAGAGTTAAATAGCGTCAACCAATCAAACCATCTATGTTTCAATAAAAGACCACCATTCGCGCAGAGGAAACGCCTTGTCAGCCAAAATGATAGCGTTCGGAAAAGGAGAAAATCCCTGTTGCTCGAATGCTGTCCACAAGTCCGACTGGCGCAAAGCGGCAGCGTCATGCATTCCTCCTAAAACAGAGCTTCAGAATCATATTGTTTATCAAGTTTGCATTTTCTACCCGGGTAAGCGTTAGACAACCACAACAATCGACCAGCCACATCCGACACTGCCAGAAAGAGAAGACTGAAGTTCTTCTTCCTGCACAATCAAATTAAGGAATAATATTACAACGAAAATTACCTGTCACAGAAAGTATTGGAGTCTGCGCGGGAGTATTTCCTGACTTTGATGTGAACTCCATCAAGGAGTCCACAAACAAGACGGATTCCTTGACGGCGGCTATTGACGTGTTCCATGAATCTATATCGAAATACAAACACCAAACATGAAGAAAACCTCATTCCGGTACTTGTCGTTGGCCAGGAAATCGCACTTCTGCCGAGGTCAACGAGAGCAGCAGCGACCCGAAAGACATGTTCGTGTGCCGACGACTTGGACACTCCAGCTCCGTCTCCGAGAAGGTCAAACCTCCCAGAACCACCGAGGTAGCGCACGAAGATCAGAAGACGATCCACAACCTAACAATAACATAATACCATTTCCCGTTTTTTTCATTTGATGTAATGAGTTAATGATAAAAAAAACTAACCGAAATAGTATTCTTGTCTACGCGTGTTGCTTTTATACGAGGAGCAATCATCTGTGCAATTATCTCAACCTGGCTGCGCGACATGCGATAACTGTAAGCGATAACAACTAAAGAAAACGTTCCAACATGTACCGTATGATGAAATCGATCTCGTGAAGACGATTGCTAATGCGATCTCGGAAGAAACGAGAACGACGACGTCGGTTTGCTGCTCTGTTCCTCAAGCGTTGAATCCAGCGAGCATGCACCAGAGGGTGCACCATCTTATATATTTTTTGTCATAATCACTATATTCAAATCAGATATTCACGACATGTACGCTTATAAAACAAACTAGGGGCACAAAAGAAGAGCACGAATCATTTATCAAAACAGAACTTTCAAATCGAGTTCTTTACAGTAGCTGATAGTCTTCATATAACGTGTATAAGTATCAATGGGTACTTGCACATAGTCTAGGGTAGAATTTTCATCACAATCAATATCTAGATTAGGGTCACAGCTGTTCTCAGTAGCCTCGGAGTACCGGAAAGAAACAAAAGAGGGAACCTTGCTTGAGCCGATACCTCCTTTGAAAGCAGGTGCATCCGTCTTTCCTCCGACAGCTACTAGAATGTCTCTTTCCCACTCCTCTTCGATGCCGTCTGTTCCATTCTTGCCACTTTTGGTAGCCTCGAAGTGTTTCTCCTAAAAAATATGTATTTTAGAGAGAAAACAGAACCGTAATTTGTTAAAAATTATTATTTGATCACTCACAGACGAGTACTTCTTGAGCATGGAAGCAAACTTCCATGTTGTCTGCTCATTAACAGGCTTGAACAGATTGAGCAGCTCAACTTCCGACAACAACTTGTCAATCTCGAGGTCCCGATTTTTATGAGTCATCTGAAAAGGAAACAGTTTTAAAACATACCCCTAAAAAACTCACATTAGATCGGAAGTAGAACACGTCAGCGTATGGTGCGAATGTGCGAGTGAACTCGCGTAGTAGAAGAACATCTTCGTGTGGTATGTCTCTGCCATCCCCCAGTCGTGCAGAGGTACCAGGTCCAAGAGTCAGTTGCATTGCATGCCGTCTAGACGTCGGACGGAGTAGTTGTCGTAGCCTGAAACGTTTATGATGAAATACTAATCAAAAAATAAAACAGATGCAGCACACGTACTTGTACAACTCGTCTTTCCTGCGGTACATACATCAATTAGCGATCAACAATCGAATGCTTGACCAAGACTCACCACTTGGCGACGCTGGCAAAGCAGACGACGATGGTGGAGAGAGACGCGGTTGTGTGTGACGTAGGTCTTCCGCTGCTGCGAAGACCTTCGACGAAGAAGTTGTCGTATCTTCCGAGCCACCCTGAAACGTTTATGATGAAATACTAATCAAAAAATAAAACAGATGCAGCACACGTACTTGTACAACTCGTCTTTCCTGCGGTACATACATCAATTAGCGATCAACAATCGAATGCTTGACCAAGACTCACCACTTGGCGACGCTGGCAAAGCAGACGACGATGGTGGAGAGAGACGCGGTTGTGTGTGACGTAGGTCTTCCGCTGCTGCGAAGACCTTCGACGAAGAAGTTGTCGTATCTTCCGAGCCACCCTGAAACGTTTATGATGAAATACTAATCAAAAAATAAAACAGATGCAGCACACGTACTTGTACAACTCGTCTTTCCTGCGGTACATACATCAATTAGCGATCAACAATCGAATGCTTGACCAAGACTCACCACTTGGCGACGCTGGCAAAGCAGACGACGATGGTGGATAGAGACGCGGTTGTGTGTGACGTAGGTCTTCCGCTGCTGCGAAGACCTTCGACGAAGAAGTTGTCGTATCTTCCGAGCCACCCTGAAACGTTTATGATGAAATACTAATCAAAAAATAACACAGATGCAGCACACGTACTTGTACAACTCGTCTTTCCTGTGGTACATACATCAATTAGCGATCAACAATCGAATGCTTGACCAAGACTCACCACTTGGCGACGCTGGCAAAGCAGACGACGATGGTGGAGAGAGACGCGGTTGTGTGTGACGTAGGTCTTCCGCTGCTGCGAAGACTCCGGACGAAGTAATACTTACAGCGAGACAAGCGTGGAACGGCCGAGGCCGAGTCGCTCGGCCTCCTTCAAAGCATACGTTATAAACAATACCAGAAACGTATAAACTATGTTCAAGATGCAAACGGAATGTTTCGCAGTTTGAAAATGTTCGCAAATGAAAACTTTTTACAGACAAATTTGTTTTGTTTTGCAAGAAATCAGACGATTTCGGCCACATTTTGTTATTTTTCGGAAAATGTTAACATTCCGTTTGAATCTTGAAAATAGTTATAAACTACTCACAATTACCGCGAATAAAACCAATTAAAACAACGACATCAACAAAAACAACATCATATTACGAAAACAATACGTAAATAAATAATTTTGAACGACTCCGTTCTTCCGCCGTGTGTTCTAGTTTTAACCGTCTTCCTTTCGGGACGGAAAAAGCGTATTGGAAAATCCATTGAAAAAGTGGAATCCACTTGTGGAAAAGTGAAGTTTTTCACTGGAGAAATGGAAAATCCAGCGAAAAACTGGATGTTCCACTGGAAAACTGGATGTTCCACTGGAAAACTGGATTTTCCACCTGGAAAATCCAGTTTTCCACTGGAAAACTGGATTTTCCAGGTGGAAAATGGATTTTCCAGTAACGTGTTAGGACAGGATCACTATGACCGCGGAGGCGCGCGAAGCGTGCCGGAGCGCTTTCTATGTGCATACGAGAAAGTGAACGATCAGAGAGTCGGAGAAAATTCATATCAGTAGCAGTGATCAATACATTCTTACTATTACTGATCTACTGATAGACTTTGACCGCGGAGGCGCGCGAAGCGTGCCGGAGCGCCTCCTATGTGCATCCGAGAGAGTGAAATATCAGAGAGTCGGAGAGAATGCATATCAGTAACAGTGATCAATATATTCTTATTATTACTGATCTACTGATAGACTTTGACCGCGGAGGCGCGCGAAGCGTGCCGGAGCGCCTCCTATGTGCATCCGAGAAAGTGAAATATCAGAAAGTCGGAGAAAAAGCATATCAGTAACAGTGATCAATATATTCTCATTATTACTGATCTTTTGATAGACTTTGACCGCGAAGGCGCGCGAAGTGTGCCGGAGCGCCTCCTATGTGCGTCTGAAAGAGTGAAATATCAGAGAGTCGGAGAGAATGCATATCAGTAACAGTGATCAATATATTCTCATTATTAAAGTGAGGCGAGGCGAAATAATATGTAAACTCTTTTTCTCATCTCTCTCCTTTTCTCATTCCTCTCTCTCTCTCTCTCTCTCTCTCTCTCTTTCTTTCTCTCTCTCTTTCGTCTCTCTCCCTCTCTTTCTCTCCCTCTCTCACTCTCTTCCTCTCTTCCTCTCTCGATCACTCTCTCTCTCTCTCTCTCTCTCTCTCTCTCTCTCTTATATTTTATAATATTAGACCAGTGACAACTATAAATTAAACTTGGATCTGTAATAAATAATAATTGTCAACCAGCTACTGATAGGGAGTGTGCCGGAGCGCCCTCTAAGGGCATACGAGAGAGTAAAAGATCAGACAGTAGAAGAGAATGCATATCAGTATCAGTGATCTAAATATTATTATAATTACTGATCTACTGATAGGCTTTGACCGCGGAGGCGCGCGAAGCGTACCGGAGCGCTTTCTATGTGCATACGAGAGAGGGAACGATCAGAGAGTCGGAGAAAATGCATATCAGTAGCAGTGATCAGTGTATTCTTATTTTTAGTGATCTACTGATAGGATTTGACCGCGGAGGCGCGCGAAGCGTGCCGGAGCGCCCTCTATGTGCATACGAGAGAGTGAACGATCAGAGAGTCGGAGAAAATGCATATCAGTATCAGTGATCAATGTTTTATTATAATTACTGATATACTGATCGGCTTTGACCGCGGAGGCGCGCGAAGCGTGCCGGAGCGCCCTCTATGTGCTTACGAGAGAGTGAAAGATCAGAGAGTAGGAGAGAATGCATATCAGTAGCAGTGACATTATATTTTTTATAATTACTGATCTACTGATAGACTTTGACCGCGGAGGCGCGCGAAGCGTGCCGGAGCGCCCTCTATGTGCATACGAGAGAGTGAAAGATCAGAGAGTAGGAGAGATTGCATATCAGTAGCAGTGAAATTATATTATTTTAATTATTGATCTACTGATAGGATTTGACCGCGGAGGCGCGCGAAGCGTGCCGGATCGCTTTCTATGTGCATACGAGAAAGTGAACGATCAGAGAGTCGGAGAAAATGCATATCAGTAGCAGTGATAAATATAGTCTTGTTATTACTGATCTACTGATCGGCATTGACCGCGGAGGCGCGCGAAGCGTGCCGGAGCGCTTTCTATGTGCGTACGAGAGAGTAAAAGATCAGAGAGTAGGAGAGAAGGCATATCAGTATCAGTGATCAGTATATTATTATAATTACTGATCTACTGATAGGCTTTGACCGCGGAGGCGCGCGAAGCGTACCGGAGCGCTTTCTATGTGCATACGAGAGAGGGAACGATCAGAGAGTCGGAGAAAATGCATATCAGTAGCAGTGATCAGTATATTCTTATTTTTAATGATCTACTGATAGGATTTGACCGCGGAGGCGCGCGAAGCGTGCCGGAGCGTCCTCTATGTGCATACGAGAGAGTGAACGATCAGAGAGTCGGAGAAAATGCATATCAGTATCAGTGATCAATGTTTTATTATAATTACTGATATACTGATCGGCTTTGACCGCGGAGGCGCGCGAAGCGTGCCGGAGCGCCCTCTATGTGCTTACGAGAAAGTGAACGATCAGAGAGTCGGAGAAAATGCATATCAGTAGCAGTGATAAATATAGTCTTGTTATTACTGATCTACTGATATACTTTGACCGCGGAGGCGCGCGGAGCGTGCCGGAGCGCTTTCTATGTGCATACGAGAAAGTGAAAGATCAGAGAGTCGAAGAAAATGCATATCAGTAGCAGTAATCAATACAGTCTTATTATTACTGATCTACTGATCGACTTTGACCGCGGAGGCGCGCGAAGCGTGCCGGAGCGCTTTCTATGTGCATACGAGAGAGTGAAAGATCAGAGAGTTGGAGAAAATGCATATCAGTAGCAGTGATAAATATAGTCTTGGTATTACTGATCTACTGATCGACTTTGACCGCGGAGGCGCGCGAAGCGTACCGGAGCGCTTTCTATGTGCATACGAGAGAGGGAACGATCAGAGAGTCGGAGAAAATGCATATCAGTATCAGTGATCAATGTTTTATTATAATTACTGATCTACTGATATACTTTAACCGTGGAGGCGCGCGGAGCGTGCCCGGATCGCCTTCTATGAGCATAGTAAATATAACATCTGTAGATAAGCAGTCAAGCAGATACTATCAACCAGATACTGATAAACTGTGACACTTTCTAAATATTTGAAACTACTGAAAAATAAAAAAATAGGGAAATAAATAAAGATCAGTCATCTATTGAAAGACTGACAACAGCACTTCTAGCACAGCTCCTAATAGCATTTTCCAGAGCACATATCAAGTCAATCTATATATCAATCGATAGATAATTTTCTCCTCTATTTTATACCTATATTTCTAGCGCGCGAAGCGCGCTAGTCGCAGCGCCCGCTGCGCCTAGCTGTGCAAAATGCCCTATGGTTTCCGTCCGTCCATCGCTCTACCGCGCCAGCCACTACTCCTATCTAGCCAAACGTGACATCGATCCGATGGTCTCTGTCCCGAGATGCAGGATTCCAATTTTCAGCCCTTTATCTCTCATATCCGCGGAGCTATAAGCTCCAGAAAGTCCGACGAAATAGCGCGTAATCAGAGAGAGTCAGACACAAAAGCGGCGAAATAGTGTGTGAGGCGAGGAGACGGGTCACTGGCGAATCGGCTGCGGCGAGTAGACCTTACAAGAACGAGCACTGCGGATCGCAGACTTCAGCTATCGAAAAACGGTTTCGACGTCACTCCTCTACACTCCCTCACCTACAAATCTGCCCGTAATCTTTTTATAACTCTTCCTGGTTTCCTTTCACGAAGTGATTTAGTCGAGGCGAGGCGACACTAAACAGTTGTCGCGGGCTGTTCAAGAAAACTAGGCAACCGTGTAAGGTTTCCCTTTACTACAACATGCAAATAGGTGGCCACTACACTTCTACCAAAATTTGCATCTTTTTGTGACCTCTGACGCCCGCTATCAATTAAATTCCTCTAATCGACGTCGGTTTATTGCCCCGCGACGAGAGAGTGTGGCGAGGTGAGAGTGCGCCAGCTGCCAGTCTGTCTGCTGTTAGAGAAAGAGACAGTCAATTGTGCAAATGAGCGAGAACATCACCACGCACTACGAAACAGCTCATCACACTCCAACAAACTGCGCGATTACTATGTTCTGAGTAAATACAATACAACATTACTATCATTCTATAATCAATCATGAAAGTTAGTCGAAGGGAAACACCTCCTTTTCTCATCCTTTCTTTTTCGTCTCTCTCTCTCTTTCTCTCTTTCTCTCTTTCTTCTCTCTTGTTTTCATCTCTCTCTCTCTCTCTCTCTCTCTCTCTCTCTCTCTCTCTCTCTCTTTCTCTCTCTTTTTCTTCTCTCTCTCTTTTTCGTCTCCCCCCCCCTCTCTCTCTCTCTTTTGTCTCTCACTCTTTTTTGTCTTGCTCTTTTTCATCTCCTTCTCTCTCTCCCTCTCTCCCTCTCTTCCTCTATCTCTATCTCTCTCTCCCTCTCCTCCTCTCTCTCTCTCTCTCTCTCTCTCTCTCTCTCTCTCTTATATCTTATGCATTTAGATTATAATGTCTACTTGGATCTAAAAAAATATTATTTGTCAACAAGCTGTTCATTCCTCTCTCTCTCTCTCTCTCTCTCTCTCTCTCTCTCTCTCTCTCTCTTTCTCTTTCTCTTTCTCTTTCTCACTCTTTTTCTCTCTCACTATCTCTTTGTTTTATAATAATTGTCAACCAGCTACTGATAGGATTTGACCGCTGAGGCGCGCGGAGCGGCTGTCTATGATTATACGCGAGAGTCGAGATTTTATAATATTAGATCCGTGATAACTAATCATTGTCAACCAGCTACTGATAGAATTTGACCGCTGAGGCGCGCGGAGCGGCTGTCTGTGATCAAAGGCGAGAGTAGATATTTTATATTATTAGATCAGTGATAAATAATCATTGTCAATCAGCTACTGATAGAATTTGACCGCTGAGGCGCGCGGAGTGGCTGTCTGTGATCAAAGGTGAGAGTAGAGATTTTATAATATCAGATCCGTGATAACTATTCATTGTCAACCAGCTACTGATAGAAATTGACCGCTGAGGCGCGCGGAGCGGCTGTCTGTGATTAAAAGCGAAAGTAGATATTTTATAATATTAGATCAGTGATAAATAATCATTGTCAATCAGCTACTGATAGAATTTGACAGCTGAGGCGCGCGGAGTGGCTGTCTGTGATCAAAGGCGAGAGTAGAGAATTTATAATATTAGATTCGTGATAACTAATCATTGTCAACCAGCTACTGATAGAATTTGACCGCTGAGGCGCGCGGAACGGCTGTCTGAGATCATAGGCGAGAGTCGAGATTTTATAATATTAGATCCGTGATAACTAATCATTGTCAACCAGCTACTGATAGAATTTGACCGCTGAGGCGCGCGGAGCGGCTGTCTGTGATCAAAGGCGAGAGTAGAGATTTTATAATATTAGATCCGTGATAACTAATCATTGTCAACCAGCTACTGATAAAATTTGACCGCTGAGGCGCGCGGAACGGCTGTCTGTGATCAAAGGCGAGAGTAGAGATTTTATAATATTAGATCCGTGATAACTAATCATTGTCAACCAGCTACTGATAAAATTTGACCGCTGAGGCGCGCGGAACGGCTGTCTGTGATCAAAGGCGAGAGTAGAGATTTTATAATATTAGATCCGTGATAACTAATCATTGTCAACCAGCTACTGATAAAATTTGACCGCTGAGGCGCGCGGAACGGCTGTCTGAGATCATAGGCGAGAGTCGAGATTTTATAATATTAGATTCGTGATAACTAATCATTGTCAACCAGCTACTGATAGAATTTGACCGCTGAGGCGCGCGGAACGGCTGTCTGAGATCATAGGCGAGAGTCGAGATTTTATAATATTAGATCCGTGATAACTAATCATTGTCAACCAGCTACTGATAGAATTTGACCGCTGAGGCGCGCGGAGTGGCTGTCTGTGATCATAGGCGAGAGTCGAGATTTTATAATATTAGATCCGTGATAACTAATCATTGTCAATCAGCTACTGATAGAATTTGACCGCTGAGGCGCGCGGAGCGGCTGTCTGTGATCAAAGGCGAGAGTAGAGATTTTATAATATTAGATCCGTGATAACTAATCATTGTCAACCAGCTACTGATAGAATTTGACCGCTGAGGCGCGCGGAGCGGCTGTCTGTGATCAAAGGCGAGAGTAGAGATTTTATAATATTAGATCCGTGATAACTAATCATTGTCAACCAGCTACTGATAAAATTTGACCGCTGAGGCGCGCGGAACGGCTGTCTGAGATCATAGGCGAGAGTCGAGATTTTATAATATTAGATCTGTGATAACTAATCATTGTCAATCAGCTACTGATAGAATTTGACCGCTGAGGCGCGCGGAGCGGCTGTCTGTGATCAAAGGCGAGAGTAGAGATTTTATAATATTAGATCCGTGATAACTAATCATTGTCAATCAGCTACTGATAGAATTTGACCGCTGAGGCGCGCGGAGCGGCTGTCTATGATCGTAGGCGAGAGTAGATATTTTATAATATTAGATCCGTGATAACGAATCATTGTCAACCGGCTACTGATAGAATTTGACCGCGGAGGCGCGCGGAGCGGCTGTCTATGATCGTAGGCGAGAGTAGATATTTTATAATATTAGATCCGTGATAACTAATCATCGTCAACCAGCTAATGATAGAACTTGAAGGAAATAAATAAAGATCAGTCATGTACTGGAAGACTGACAACAGCACTTCTAGCACAGCTCCTAATAGCACTTCCTGAGCACATATCAAGTCAATCTATATATCAATCGATAGATAATTTTCTCCTCTATTTTAAACCTATATTTCTAGCGCGCGAAGCGCGCTAGTCGGGTGTAAGTGTAAAATGCCCTATGGTTTCCGTACGTCCATCGCTCTACCGCGCCAAACACTACCCCTATCTAGCCAAACGTGACATCGATCCGATGGTCTCGGTCCCGAGATGCAGGATTCCAATCTTCAGATCGTTATCTCTCATATCCGCGGAGCTATAAGCTCAAGAATGTCCGACGAAATAGCGCGTAATCCGAGAGAGTCAGACAGAAAAGCGGCGAAATAGTGTGTCAGATGAAGATACGGTTAGGTCGTTGAACGTTTGCATCTGACACTGCATCTGACACTGTCAGATGAAGAGACGGGTCACTGGCGAATCGGCTGCGGCGAGTAGACCTTACAAGAACGAGTACTGCGAATCGCAGACTTCTGCTATCGAGAAACGGTTTCGACGTCACTCCTCTACACTCCCTCACCTACAAATCTGCCCGTAATCTTTTTAGAACTCTTCCTGGTTTCCTTTCACGAAGTGATTTAGTCGAGGCGAGGCGACACTAAACAGTTGTCGCGGGCTGTTCAAGAAAACTAGGCAACCGTGTAAGGTTTCCCTTTACTACAACATGCAAATAGGTGGCCACTACACTTCTACCAAAATTTGCATCTTTTTGTGACCTCTGACGCTCGCTATCAATTAAATTCCTCTAATCGACGCCACTTTATTGCCCCGCGACGAGAGAGTGTGGCGAGGTGAGAGTGCGCCAGCTGCCAGTCTGTCTGATGACAGAGAAAGAGACAGTAAACTGTGCAAATGAGCGAGAACATTACCATGCACTACGAAACAGCTCACCACACTTCCAACAAACGGTGCAAATTCTATATCCTGAGCAAATACAATACAAATAAAACTGTATGCACTAACGACATTCTATATTCAATCAGGGAAGTGAGGCGAGGCGGAATACTATGTAACCTCCTTTTCTCATCCCTCTCATTTTCTCATCCCTCTTTTTTCGTCTCTCTCTCTCTCTCTCTCTCTCTCTCTCTCTCTCTCTCTCTCTTTTATATTTTATAATATTTTACCGCGGAGTGTGCCGGAGCGCCCTCTATGTGCATACGAGAGAGTGAAAGATCAGAGAGTAGGAGAGAATGCATATCAGTATCAGTGATCAATTATTACTGATCTAATGATCGGCTTTGACCGCGGAGGCGTGCGAAGCGTGCCGGAGCGCCCTCTATGTTTATACGAGAAAGTAAAATATGAGAGAGTAGGAGAAAATGCATAACAGTATCAGTGATCATTTTATTATTATTTTTATCACTGAAATACTGATAAGCTATGACCGCGGAGCGTGCCGGAGCGTCTTCTATGAGCATAGTAAATATAACATCTGTAGAAAAGCATTCAAGCAGATACTATCAACCAGATAGACTGTGACACTTTCTAATTATTTAAAATTACTGAAAATTGAAAAAAATAAGGAAATAAATAAAGATCAGTCATCTCTCTTCCTCTCTTCCTCTATCTCTCTCTTATATAATATGATTTTAGATTAGTGAGAAATATGAAGTCTACTTGGAACTAAAATCAATAATAATTGTCAACCAGCTGCTCATCTCTCTTTCTCTCTCTCTCTCTCTCTCTCTCTCTCTCTCTCTCTCTTTCTCTCTCGCTTATATTAGACCAGTGATAACTAATAATTATACTTGGATCTATAATAAATAAAAATTGTCAACCAGCTACTGATAGGCTTTTACCGCGGAGCGTGCCGGAGCGCTTTCTATGTGCATACGAGAAAGTGAACAATCAGAGAGTCGGAGAAAATGCATATCAGGCATATCAGTAGCAGTGATCAATGTTTTTTTTATAATTACTGATCTACTGATCGGCTTTGACCGCGGAGGCGCGCGAAGCGTGCCGGAGTGCCTTCTATGTGCATACGAGAGTGAAAGATCAGAGAGTCGGATAAAATGCATATCAGTAGTAGTGATCAATATATTCTTATTTTTACTGATCTACTGATATACTTTGACCGCGGAGGCGCGCGAAGCGTGCCGGAGCGCTTTCTATGTGCATACGAGAAAATGAACGATCAGAGAGTCAGAAAAAAGTCATATCAGTATCAGTGTTCAATATATTCTTATTATTACTGATCTACTGATATACTTTGACCGCGGAGGCGCGCGAAGCGTGCCGGAGCGCTTTCTATGTGCATACGAGAAAGTGAACGATCAGAGAGTCGGAGAAAAGTCATATCAGTAGCAGTGATCAATATATTCTTATTATTACTGATATACTGATATACTTTGACCGCGAAGGCGCGCGGAGCGTGCCGGAGCGCTTTCTATGTGCATACGAGAATGTGAACGATCAGAGAGTCGAAGAAAATGCATATCAGTAGTAGGGATCAATTATTACTGCGCGGAGGCGCGCGGAGCGGATGTCTATGATCGTAGGCGAGAGTAGATATTTTATAATATTAGATCCGTGATAACTAACCATTTTCAACCAGCTACTGATAGGATTTGACCGCGGAGGCGCGCGGAGCGGCTGTCTATGATCATAGGCGAGAGTAGATATTTTATAATATTAGATCAGTGAAAACTAATAATTGTCAACCAGCTACTGATAGGATTTGACCGCGGAGGCGCGCGGAGCGGCTGTCTGTGATCAAAGGCGAGAGTAGAGATTTTATAATGTTAGATTCATGATAACTAATCATTGTCAACCAGCTACTGATAGGATTTGACCGCGGAGGCGCGCGGAGCGGCTGTCTGTGATCAAAGGCGAGAGTAGAGATTTTATAATATTAGATCCGTGATAAATAATAATTGTCAACCAGCTACTGATAGAATTTTACCGCTGAGGTGCGCGGAGCGGCTGTCTGTGATCAAAGGCGAGAGTAGAGATTTTATAATATTAGATCCGTGATAACTAATCATTGTCAACCAGCTACTGATAGGATTTGACCGCGGAGGCGCGCGGAGCGGCTGTCTGTGATCAAAGGCGAGAGTAGAGATTTTATAATGTTAGATTCGTGATAACTAATCATTGTCAACCAGCTACTGATAGGATTTGACCGCGGAGGCGCGCGGAGCGGCTGTCTGTGATCAAAGGCGAGAGTAGAGATTTTATAATATTAGATCCGTGATAAATAATAATTGTCAACCAGCTACTGATAGAATTTTACCGCTGAGGTGCGCGGAGCGGCTGTCTGTGATCAAAGGCGAGAGTAGAGATTTTATAATATTAGATCCGTGATAACTAATCATTGTCAACCAGCTACTGAGAGGATTTGACCGCGGAGGCGCGCGGAGCGGCTGTCTGTGATCAAAGGCGAGAGTAGAGATTTTATAATGTTAGATTCGTGATAACTAATCATTGTCAACCAGCTACTGATAGGATTTGACCGCGGAGGCGCGCGGAGCGGCTGTCTGTGATCAAAGGCGAGAGTAGAGATTTTATAATATTAGATCCGTGATAAATAATAATTGTCAACCAGCTACTGATAGAATTTTACCGCTGAGGTGCGCGGAGCGGCTGTCTGTGATCAAAGGCGAGAGTAGAGATTTTATAATATTAGATCCGTGATAACTAATCATTGTCAACCAGCTACTGAGAGGATTTGACCGCGGAGGCGCGCGGAGCGGCTGTCTGTGATCAAAGGCGAGAGTAGAGATTTTATAATGTTAGATTCGTGATAACTAATCATTGTCAACCAGCTACTGATAGGATTTGACCGCGGAGGCGCGCGGAGCGGCTGTCTGTGATCAAAGGCGAGAGTAGAGATTTTATAATATTAGATCCGTGATAAATAATAATTGTCAACCAGCTACTGATAGAATTTTACCGCTGAGGTGCGCGGAGCGGCTGTCTGTGATCAAAGGCGAGAGTAGAGATTTTATAATATTAGATCCGTGATAACTAATCATTGTCAACCAGCTACTGAGAGGATTTGACCGCGGAGGCGCGCGGAGCGGCTGTCTGTGATCAAAGGCGAGAGTAGAGATTTTATAATGTTAGATTCGTGATAACTAATCATTGTCAACCAGCTACTGATAGGATTTGACCGCGGAGGCGCGCGGAGCGGCTGTCTGTGATCAAAGGCGAGAGTAGAGATTTTATAATATTAGATCCGTGATAAATAATAATTGTCAACCAGCTACTGATAGAATTTTACCGCTGAGGTGCGCGGAGCGGCTGTCTGTGATCAAAGGCGAGAGTAGAGATTTTATAATATTAGATCCGTGATAACTAATCATTGTCAACTACTGATAGAATTTGACCGCCGGAGCGTGCCGGATTCCTTCACCACTTTGTCTCCTCCTCCCTCTATATTGGGCATAGCAAAATGTAGAAAAGTGAAAAGATAAATATTACAATATAGCAATTATCAAAAATTTTAATAGATTTTGATAGCGCGGCTGCGTGCCGCCTTCTATGCGCATAAAAAAGAGTGAAAAATCAGTAAATCGTAGATTACTAATGAAAAATATTATTATTGATCTACTGATAGACTTTTACGCGGAGGTGCGCGGCAGCGTGCCGGAGCACCTTCTATGCGCATGAGAAAGAGTGAAAGATCAGAAAGATGGATAAATTGTGAAATAATAAAGAAAAAATATTATTATTGATCTAATTATAGACTTTTACGCGGAGGCGCGCGGCAGCGTGCCGGAGCGCCTTCTATGCGCATGAGAAAGAGTGAAAGATCAGAAAGATGGATAAATCGTGAAATAATATGGAAATTTTTTTATTATGGATCTAATTGTAGACTTTTACGCGGAGGTGCGCGGCAGCGTGCCGGAGCGCCTTCTATGCGCATGAGAAAGAGTGAAAGATCAGAAAGATGGATAAATCGTGAAATAATAAAAAAATATTATTATTGATCTACTTATAGACTTTTACGCGAAGGCGCGCGGCAGCGTGCCGGAGCGCCTTCTATGCGCATGAGAAAGAGTGAAAGATCAGAAAGATGGATAAATCGTGAAATAATAAAAAAATATTATTATTGATCTACTTATAGACTTTTACGCGAAGGCGCGCGGCAGCGTGCCGGAGCGCCTTCTTTGCGAATGAGAAAGAGTGAAAGATCAGAAAGATGGATGAATGGAAGAGCAACAATGAAAAAAAATATTATTTATCTACTGATAGACTTTTACGCGGAGGTGGGCGGAGCGTGCCGGAGCGGTTTGTATGAATGCAGGGAAGAGTGAGAGAGGAACCAGAGAGACGGTGAGACCGAGAAAATGTAGATCAGTAATATGAAAATTTGAAAATATTTAATGCCACCGAACTATGTACTGATAATCTTTGTTAGCGGAGGCTCGCGGCAGCGTGACGGAGCGCTTTTTATTAGCAAAAGAGAGAGTAGACCAGTGATAAAAAAAATCTGGACTTATCAACAGTTTACCGTTATAATTTGACAGAATCTGTTTTGACAGCGAGAAGAACAGTGATATATAAATAAAATCATTACTTATCGACTGTAGACTTTTAGAATTTGACAGCGAATGCGCGCAGCAGCGTGCCGGAGCGTCTTCTATGAACTTGTTAAAGTGTAGATCAGTTATCAAAGAAATATAATAATTATCAACCTGTTTTTATAGACTTTGACAGCGTAAGCGCGCGATAGCTTGCCAAAGCTCCTATGTATCAAAGAAGCGTGCAAATCATTATTGACATATTTTTATAACACTGTAACATAACATGATTAAAGAAGAACTCCGGGGAAAATAGGAATGCCGGTCAATAGGGGCAAAATGATACTTAGGAACACGATTCTGGCAAAGAAAATTCTGAGAGGCTTTGAAAAGTTACGTTTTTGAATTATTTATTACGATTCCTTTGTCCAAATAGCTTAATTGGACGAGGGCGGAGCCTCACTCCTCTGCCCACCGCTTGCCGTACTCGCGGTTTCCCGCCAAAATCTGGTTCCGGGCGCGCTAATGTTTTGGGCCGGTGACTCTTTCCCCGGAGTTCTTCTTTAATAATCATCTACTGGAGGAGTCTTGTAGAGTGATCGCGCAGCAAGAACTTCTTTCTTTCTATCTTAGCTTCTAGACTACATATCATATCAATCAATACATCAATCGATAGATAATTTCATCCTCTATCTGTTTATCCTTATTACATCTAGCGCGCGAAGCGCGCTAGTCGGGTGTAAGTGCAAAATGCCCTATGGTTTCCGTACGTCCATCGCTCTACCGCGCCACCCACTACTCCTATCTAGCCAAACGTGACATCGATCCGATGGTCTCGGTCCCGAGATGCAGGATTCCAATTTTCAGATCTTTATCTCTCATATCCGCGGAGCTATAAGCTCAAGAAGGTCCGACGAAATAGCGCGTAATCCGAGAGAGTCAGACAGAAAAGCAGCGAGATAGTGTGTCAGATGAAGAGACGGGTCACTGACGAATCGGGTGCGGCGAGTAGACCTTACAAGAACGAGTACTGCGAATCGCAGACTTCAGCTATCGAAAAACGGTTTTCACGTCACTCCTCTACACTCCCTCACCTACAAATCTGCCCGTAATCTTTTTATAACTCCTCCTGGTTTCCTTTCACGAAGTGATTTAGTCGAGGCGAGGCGACACCAAACAGTTGTCGCGGGCTGTTCAAGAAAACTAGGCAACCGTGTACGATCTCCCCTTTACTACAACATGTATATAGGTGGCCACTATATTTCTACCAAAATTTGCATCTTTTTGTGACCTCTGACGCTCGCTATCAATTAAATTCCTCTAATCGACGCCACTTTATTGCCCCGCGACGAGAGAGTGTGGCGAGGTGAGAGTGCGCCAGCTGCCAGTCTGTCTGATGCCAGAGAAAGAGACAGTAAACTGTGCAAATGAGCGAGAACATTACCATGCACTACGAAACAGCTCACCACACTTCCAACAAACGGTGCAAATTCTATATCCTGAGCAAATACAATACAAATAAAACTGTATGCACTAACGACATTCTATATTCAATCAGGGAAGTGAGGCGAGGCGGAATACTATGTAACCTCCTTTTCTCATCCCTCTCCTTTTCTCATCCCTCTTTTTTCGTCTCTCTCTCTCTCTCTCTCTCTCTCTCTCTCTCTCTCTCTCTTTTATATTTTATAATATTTTACCGCGGAGTGTGCCGGAGCGCCCTCTATGTGCATACGAGAGAGTGAAAGATCAGAGAGTAGGAGAGAATGCATATCAGTATCAGTGATCAATTATTACTGATCTAATGATCGGCTTTGACCGCGGAGGCGTGCGAAGCGTGCCGGAGCGCCCTCTATGTTTATACGAGAAAGTAAAATATGAGAGAGTAGGAGAAAATGCATAACAGTATCAGTGATCATTTTATTATTATTTTTATCACTGAAATACTGATAAGCTTTGACCGCGGAGCGTGCCGGAGCGTCTTCTATGAGCATAGTAAATATAACATCTGTAGAAAAGCATTCAAGCAGATACTATCAACCAGATAGACTGTGACACTTTCTAATTATTTAAAATTACTGAAAATTGAAAAAAATAAGGAAATAAATAAAGATCAGTCATCTCTCTTCCTCTCTTCCTCTATCTCTCTCTTATATAATATGATTTTAGATTAGTGAGAAATATGAAGTCTACTTGGAACTAAAATCAATAATAATTGTCAACCAGCTGCTCATCTCTCTTTCTCTCTCTCTCTCTCTCTCTCTCTCTCTCTCTCTCTCTCTCTCTCTCTCTCTCTCTCTCTTTCTCTCTCGCTTATATTAGACCAGTGATAACTAATAATTATACTTGGATCTATAATAAATAAAAATTGTCAACCAGCTACTGATAGGCTTTTACCGCGGAGCGTGCCGGAGCGCTTTCTATGTGCATACGAGAAAGTGAACAATCAGAGAGTCGGAGAAAATGCATATCAGTAGCAGTGATCAATATATTCTTATTATTACTGATCTACTGATCGACTTTGACCGCGGAGGCGCGCGGAGCGTGCCGGAGCGCTTTCTATGTGCATATAAAAAAAGTGAACGATCAGAGAGTCGGAGAAAATGCATATCAGTAGCAGTGATCAATATATTCTTATTATTACTGATCTACTGATCGACTTTGACCGCGGAGGCGCGCGGAGCGTGCCGGAGCGCTTTCTATGTGCATACGAGAAAGTGAAAGATCAGAGAGTCGGAGAAAATGCATATCAGTATCACCTTTTATGTGCATACGAAAGAGTAAAAAATCAGAGAGTCGGAGAAAATGCATATCAGTATCAGTGATCAATGTTTTATTTTAATTACTGATCTACTGATCGGCTTTGACCGCGGAGGCGCGCGAAGCGTGCCGGAGCGCCTTCTATGTGCATACGAGAAAGTGAAAGATCAGAGATTCGGAGAAAATGCATACCAGTAGCAGTGATCAATATATTCTTAATATTACTGATCTACTGATCGGCTTTGACCGCGGGGGCGCGCGAAGCGTGCCGGAGCGCTTTCTATGTGCATACGAGAAAGTGAAAGATCAGAGAGTCGGAGAAAATGCATATCAGTATCACCTTTTATGTGCATACGAAAGAGTAAAAAATCAGAGAGTCGGAGAAAATGGATATCAGTATCAGTGATCAATGTTTTATTATAATTACTGATCTACTGATCGGCTTTGACCGCGGAGGCGCGCGAAGCGTGCCGGAGCGCCTTCTATGTGCATACGAGAAAATGAACGATCAGAGAGTCGGATAAAATGCATATCAGTAGCAATGATCAATGTTTTTTTTTATAATTACTGATCTACTGATCGGCTTTGACCGCGGAGGCGCGCGAAGCGTGCCGGAGTGCCTTCTATGTGCATACGAGAGTGAAAGATCAGAGAGTCGGATAAAATGCATATCAGTAGTAGTGATCAATATATTCTTATTATTACTGATATACTGATATACTTTGACCGCGAAGGCGCGCGGAGCGTGCCGGAGCGCTTTCTATGTGCATACGAGAATGTGAACGATCAGAGAGTCGAAGAAAATGCATATCAGTAGTAGGGATCAATTTATTCTTATTATTACTGCGCGGAGGCGCGCGGAGCGGATGTCTATGATCGTAGGCGAGAGTAGATATTTTATAATATTAGATCCGTGATAACTAACCATTTTCAACCAGCTACTGATAGGATTTGACCGCGGAGGCGCGCGGAGCGGCTGTCTGTGATCAAAGGCGAGAGTAGAGATTTTATAATGTTAGATTCGTGATAACTAATCATTGTCAACCAGCTACTGATAGGATTTGACCGCGGAGGCGCGCGGAGCGGCTGTCTGTGATCAAAGGCGAGAGTAGAGATTTTATAATATTAGATCCGTGATAAATAATAATTGACAACCATCTACTGATAGAATTTTACCGCTGAGGTGCGCGGAGCGGCTGTCTGTGATCAAAGGCGAGAGTAGAGATTTTATAATATTAGATCCGTGATAACTAATCATTGTCAACCAGCTACTGATAGGATTTGACCGCGGAGGCGCGCGGAGCGGCTGTCTGTGATCAAAGGCGAGAGTAGAGATTTTATAATGTTAGATTCGTGATAACTAATCATTGTCAACCAGCTACTGATAGGATTTGACCGCGGAGGCGCGCGGAGCGGCTGTCTGTGATCAAAGGCGAGAGTAGAGATTTTATAATATTAGATCCGTGATAAATAATAATTGTCAACCAGCTACTGATAGAATTTTACCGCTGAGGTGCGCGGAGCGGCTGTCTGTGATCAAAGGCGAGAGTAGAGATTTTATAATATTAGATCCGTGATAACTAATCATTGTCAACTACTGATAGAATTTGACCGCCGGAGCGTGCCGGATTCCTTCACCACTTTGTCTCCTCCTCCCTCTATATTGGGCATAGCAAAATGTAGAAAAGTGAAAAGATAAATATTACAATATAGCAATTATCAAAAATTTTAATAGATTTTGATAGCGCGGCTGCGTGCCGCCTTCTATGCGCATAAAAAAGAGTGAAAAATCAGTAAATCGTAGATTACTAATGAAAAATATTATTATTGATCTACTGATAGACTTTTACGCGGAGGTGCGCGGCAGCGTGCCGGAGCACCTTCTATGCGCATGAGAAAGAGTGAAAGATCAGAAAGATGGATAAATTGTGAAATAATAAAGAAAAAATATTATTATTGATCTAATTATAGACTTTTACGCGGAGGCGCGCGGCAGCGTGCCGGAGCGCCTTCTATGCGCATGAGAAAGAGTGAAAGATC
Source organism: Rhabditoides inermis (assembly GCA_963966185.1). Lineage (NCBI taxonomy): Eukaryota > Metazoa > Nematoda > Chromadorea > Rhabditida > Rhabditidae > Rhabditoides > Rhabditoides inermis. The sequence continues at coordinate 342,019 of CAWZYM010000301.1, read as the reverse complement.
AGAAAGATGGATAAATCGTGAAATAATATGGAAATTTTTTTATTATGGATCTAATTGTAGACTTTTACGCGGAGGTGCGCGGCAGCGTGCCGGAGCGCCTTCTATGCGCATGAGAAAGAGTGAAAGATCAGAAAGATGGATAAATCGTGAAATAATAAAGAAAACATATTATTATTGATCTAATTATAGACTTTTACGCGGAAGTGCGCGGCAGCGTGCCGGAGCGCCTTCTATGTATGCGCATGAGAAAGAGTGAAAGATCAGAAAGATGGATAAATCGTGAAATAATAAAAAAAATATTATTATTGATCTACTTATAGACTTTTACGCGAAGGCGCGCGGCAGCGTGCCGGAGCGCCTTCTTTGCGCATGAGAAAGAGTGAAAGATCAGAAAGATGGATGAATGGAAGAGCAACAATGAAAAAAAAAATTATTTATCTACTGATAGACTTTTACGCGGAGGTGGGCGGAGCGTGCCGGAGCGGTTTGTATGAATGCAGGGAAGAGTGAGAGAGGAACCAGAGAGACGGTGAGACCGAGAAAATGTAGATCAGTAATATGAAAATTTGAAAATATTTAATGCCACCGAACTATGTACTGATAATCTTTGTTAGCGGAGGCTCGCGGCAGCGTGACGGAGCGCTTTTTATTAGCAAAAGAGAGAGTAGACCAGTGATAAAAAAAATCTGGACTTATCAACAGTTTACCGTTAGAATTTGACAGAATCTGTTTTGACAGCGAGAAGAACAGTGATATATAAATAAAATCATTACTTATCGACTGTAGACTTTTAGAATTTGACAGCGAATGCGCGCAGCAGCGTGCCGGAGCGTCTTCTATGAACTTGTTAAAGTGTAGATCAGTTATCAAAGAAATATAATAATTATCAACCTGTTTTTATAGACTTTGACAGCGTAAGCGCGCGATAGCTTGCCAAAGCTCCTATGTATCAAAGAAGCGTGCAAATCATTATTGACATATTTTTATAACACTGTAACATAACATGATTAATAATCATCTACTGGAGGAGTCTTGTAGAGTGATCGCGCAGCAAGAACTTCTTTCTTTCTATCTTAGCTTCTAGACTACATATCATATCAATCAATACATCAATCGATAGATAATTTCATCCTCTATCTGTTTATCCTTATTACATCTAGCGCGCGAAGCGCGCTAGTCGCAGCGCCCGCTGCGCCGGTCTGGCTAAATGCTCTATGGTTTCCGTCCGTCCGTACGTCCATCGCTCTACCGCGCCACCCACTACTCCTATCTAGCCAAACGTGACATCGATCCGATGGTCTCGGTCCCGAGATGCAGGATTCCAATTTTCAGATCTTTATCTATCATATCCGCGGAGCTATGAGCTCCAGAAAGTCCGACGAAATAACGCGTAATCAGAGAGAGTCAGACAGAAAACAGGCAAAATAGTGTGTGAGGCGAGGAGACGGGTCACTGGCGAATCGGCTGCGGCGAGTAGACCTTACAAGAACGAGCACTGCGGATCGCAGACTTCAGCTATCGAAAAACGGTTTCGACGTCACTCCTCTACACTCCCTCACCTACAAATCTGCCCGTAATCTTTTTATAACTCCTCCTGGTTTCCTTTCACGAAGTGATTTAGTCGAGGCGAGGCGACACCAAACAGTTGTCGCGGGCTGTTCAAGAAAACTAGGCAATCGTGTAAGGTCTCCCTTTACTACAACATGCAGATAGGTGGCCACTACACTTCTACCAAAATTTGCATCTTTTTGTGACTTCTGACGCCCGCTATCAATTAAATTCCTCTAATCGACGTCGTTTTATTGCCCCGCGACGAGAGAGTGTGGCGAGGTGAGAGTGCGCCAGCTGCCAGTCTGTCTGCTGTTAGAGAAAGAAACAGTAAGTTGTGCAAATGAGCGAGATTATCACCATGCACTACGAAACAGCTCACCATACTCCAACAAACTGTGCAAATTTTATTTTTTTGAGCACATACAATAAAACATTACTATATGCACTCACGTCATTCTATATTCAATCAGGGAAGTGAGGCGAGGCGAAATACTATGTAACTTTCTTTTTTCATCCAATTCCTTTTCTCATCTCTCTTTCTCTCTTTCTCTCTTTCTCTCTTTCTCTCTTTCTCTCTTTCTCTCTTTCTCTCTTTCTCTCCCTCTCTTGCTCTCTCTCTCTCTCTCTCTCTCTCTCTCTCTCTCTCTCTCTTTCTTCTTCTTTCGTCTTTCTCTCTCTCTCGCTCTCTTTCGTCTCTCTCTCTCTCTCTCTCTCTCTCTCTCTCTCTCTCTCTCTTTCTCTCTCTCTCTCTCCATTGACTTTATAATAAAAGACCAGTGATAACTATAAATTTTATTTGTATCTCTAATAAATAAAAAATTTCAAACCAGCTTCTGATAGGCTTTACCGCGGAGTGTGCCGGAGCGCCCATACGAGAGAGTGAAAGATCAGAGAGTAGGAAAGAATGCATATCAGTATCAGTGTTCAATATATTATTATAATAACTGATCTACTGATAGAGTTTGACCGCGGAGGCGCGCGGAGCGGCTGTCTATGATCATATGCGATAGTAGATATTTTATAATATTAGATCCGTGATAACTAATCATTGTCAACCAGCTACTGATAGAATTTGACCGCGGAGGCGCGCGGAGCGGCTGTCTATGATCATAGGCGAGAGTAGGTGATTTATAAAATTAGATCCGTGATAACTAATCATTGTCAACCAGCTGCTGATAGAATTTGACCGCGGAGGCGCGCGGAGCGGCTATCTATGATCATAGGCGAGAGTAGATATTTTATGATGATTGATCTGTGATAACTAAACATTGTCACGAGATACTGATAGAATTTGACCGCGGAGGCGCGCGGAGCGGCTGTCTATGATCATAGGCGGGAGTAGATATTTTATGATATTAGATCCGTGATAACTTAACATTGTCAACCAGCTACTGATAGAATTTGACGCGGAGGTGCGCGGAGCGGCTGTCTATGATCATAGGCGGGAGTAGATATTTTATGATATTAGATCCGTGATAACTAAACATTGTCAACCAGCTACTGAAAGAAGTGCCCGCGGAGGCGCGCGGAGCGGCTGTCTATGATCATAGGCGAGAGTAGATATTTTATAATATTAGATCCGTGATAACTAATCATTGTCAACCAGCTACGGATAGAATTTGACCGCGGAGGCGCGCGGAGCGGCTGTCTATGATCATGGGCGAGAGTAGATATTTTATGATATTAGATCCGTGATAACTAAACATTGTCAACCAGCTACTGATAGAATTTGACCGCGGAGTCGCGCGGAGCGGCTGTCTATGATCATAGGCGAGAGCAGATATTTTATAATATTAGATCCGTGATAACTAATCGTTGTCAATCAGCTACTGATAGAATTTGACCGCGGAGACGCGCGGAGCGGCTATCTATGATCATAGGCGAGAGTAGGTGATTTATAAAATTAGTTCCGTGATAACTAATCATTGTCAACCAGCTGCTGATAGAATTTGACCGCGGAGGCGCGCGGAGCGGCTATCTATGATCATAGGCGAGAGTAGATATTTTATGATGATTGATCTGTGATAACTAAACATTGTCACGAGATACTGATAGAATTTGACCGCGGAGGCGCGCGGAGCGGCTGTCTATGATCATAGGCGGGAGTAGATATTTTATGATATTAGATCCGTGATAACTTAACATTGTCAACCAGCTACTGATAGAATTTGACGCGGAGGTGCGCGGAGCGGCTGTCTATGATCATAGGCGGGAGTAGATATTTTATGATATTAGATCCGTGATAACTAAACATTGTCAACCAGCTACTGAAAGAAGTGCCCGCGGAGGCGCGCGGAGCGGCTGTCTATGATCATAGGCGAGAGTAGATATTTTATAAAATTAGATCCGTGATAACTAATCATTGTTAACCAGCTACGGATAGAATTTGACCGCGGAGGCGCGCGGAGCGGCTGTCTATGATCATGGGCGAGAGTAGATATTTTATGATATTAGATCCGTGATAACTAAACATTGTCAACCAGCTACTGATAGAATTTGACCGCGGAGTCGCGCGGAGCGGCTGTCTATGATCATAGGCGAGAGCAGATATTTTATAATATTAGATCCGTGATAACTAATCGTTGTCAATCAGCTACTGATAGAATTTGACCGCGGAGACGCGCGGAGCGGCTATCTATGATCATAGGCGAGAGTAGATACTTTATGATATTACTTTATGATGAGTATAAGATTACTTTATGATGAGTATACTATGATCATAGGCGAGAGTAGATACTTTATGATATTACTTTATGATGAGTATAAGAAAATGCATATCTGTATCAGTGATCAATGTATTATTATAATTACTAATCTACTGATAGAGTTTTAACGCGGAGGCGCGCGGAGCGTGCCGGAGCGCCTCCTATGTGCATACGAGAGAGTGAAATATCAGAGAGTCGGAAAAAATTCAAAACAGTATCAGTGATCAATATATTATTATTTTTGATCTAGGCTTTGACCGCGGAGGCACGCGGTAGCGTGCCGGAGCGCCTTCTAGAGCAAAGAGAGAGAGAGAGAGAGAGAGAGAGAGAGAGAGACAGAGAGAGAAGAGAGAGAGAGAGACAGAGAGAGAAGCGGAGAAACGGAAAGTGTAGTTTAGTTATGAAATAGTTATCACTCATATACCGATAGTCTTCGGCTGCATCTCGGAGCTCCTTCTATGAACATAGGTAAGATAATATCAGTCGAGAATCAAAAATTATCAACCAGCTACTGTTAGACATTGACACTGTTCAAACATTTGTTAATACTGTAATTCAAAATTAAGGAAATACAGTAAAGATCACTCATTTTTGGAAGGCTCTGACAACAGCACTTCTAGCACAGCTCCTAATAGCACTTCCAGAGCACATATCAAGTCAATCTATATATCAATCGATAGATATTTTTCTCCTCTATTTTATACCTATATTTCTAGCGCGCGAAGCGCGCTAGTCTGGTGTAAGTGTAAAATGCCCTATGGTGTCTGTACGTCCATCGCTCTACCGCGCCACCCACTACTCCTATCTAGCCAAACGTGACATCGATCCGATGGTCTCGGTCCCGAGATGCAGGATTCCAATTTTCAGATCTTTATCTCTCATATCCGCGGAGCTATAAGCTCAAGAATGTCCGACGAAATAGCGCGTGATCAGAGAGAGTCAGACACAAAAGCGGCGAAATAGTGTGTCAGATGAAGAGACGGGTCACTGGCAAATCGGCTGCGGCGAGTAGACCTTACAAGAACGAGTACTGCGAATCGCAGACTTCTGCTATCGAGAAACGGTTTCGACGTCACTCCTCTACACTCCCTTACCTACAAATCTGCCCGTAATCTTTTTATAACACCTCCTGGTTTTCTTTCACGAAGTGATTTAATCGAGGCGAGGCGACACCAAACAGTTGTAGCGGGCTGTTCAAGAAAACTAGGCAACCGTGTAAGGTCTTCCTTTACTACAACATGCATATAGGTGGCCACTACACTTCTACGAAAATTTGCATCTTTTTGTGACCCCTGACGCTCGCTATCAATTAAATTCCTCTAATCGACGCCACTTTATTGCCCCGCGACGAGAGAGTGTGGCGAGGTGAGAGTGCGCCAGCTGCCAGTCTGTCTGATGTCAGAGAAAGAGACAGTCAATTGTGCAAACGACCGAGAACATCACCACGCACTACGAAACAGCTCACCACACTCCAACAAACTGCGCGATTACTATATTCTGAGGAAATACAATAAAACATTACTATATGCACTCACGTCCTTCTATATTCAATCATAGAAGTGAGGCGAGGCGAAATACTATGTAACCTTCTTTTCCCATCCCTCTCCTTTTCTCATCCCTCTTTTTTCGTCTCTCTCTCTCTCTCTCTCTCTCTCTCTCGATTTTATAATATAAGACCAGTGATAACTATAAATTATATTTGCATCTCTAATAAATAAAAATTGTCAACCAGCTACTGATAGGCTTTTCCCGCGGAGTGTGCCGGAGCGCTCTCTATGTGCTTACGAGAGAGTGAAAGATGAGAGAGTAGGAAAGAATGCATATCAGTATCAGTGTTCAATATACTCTTATTATTACTGATCTACTGATCGGCTTTGACCGCGGAGGCGCGCGAAGCGTGCCGGAGCGCCCTCTATGTGCTTACGAGAGAGTAAATTATCAGAGAGTAGGAGAAAATGCATATCAGTATCAGTGATCAATAAATTATTATAGTTACTGATCTACTGATCGGCTTTGACCGCGGAGGCGCGCGAAGCGTGCCGGAGCGCCCTCTATGTGCTTACGAGAGAGTAAATTATCAGAGAGTAGGAGAAAATGCAAATCAGTATCAGTGATCAGTATATTTTTTATAATTACTGATCTACTGATCAGCTTTGACCGCGAAGGCGCGCGGAGCGCGCCCTGAGCGCCCTCCATGTGCATACGAGAGAGTAAATTATCAGAGAGTAGGAGAAATCAATATATTATTATAATTACTGATCTACTGATCAGCTTTGACCGCGGAGGCGCGCGAAGCGTGCCGGAGCGCCTTCTAGAGCAAAGGAGAGAGAGAGAGAGAGAGAGAGAGAGAGAGAGAGAGAGAAAGAGAAAGAGAGAGAGAGAGAGAGAAAAGCGGAGAAACGAGAAGTGTAGTTTAGTTATAACATATTTATCACTCATATACCGATAGTCTTCGGCTGCATCTCGGAGCGCGAGAATCAAAAATTATCAACAAGCTACTCAGAGAATCGGAGAAAATGCATATCAGTATGTGCATACGAAAGAGTAAAATGTCAGAGAGTAGGAGAGAATGCATATCAGTATCAGTGATCATTGTTCTATCATAATTACTGATCTACTGATCGGCTTAGACCGCGGAGGCACGCGAAGCGTGCCGGAGCGCCTTCTAGAGCAAAGGAGAGAGAGAGAGAAAGAGAAAGAGAGAGAGAGAGAGAGAGAGAGAGAGAGAAAAGCGGAGAAACGAGAAGTGTAGTTTAGTTATAACATAATTATCACTCATATACCGATAGTCTTCGGCTGCATCTCGGAGCGCGAGAATCAAAAATTATCAACAAGCTACTCAGAGAATCGGAGAAAATGCATATCAGTATGTGCATACGAGAGAGTAAAATATCAGAGAGTAGGAGAGAATGCATATCAGTATCAGTGATCAATGTTCTATCATAATTACTGATCTACTGATCGGCTTAGACCGCGGAGGCACGCGAAGCGTGCCGGAGCGCCTTCTAGAGCAAAGGAGAGAGAGAGAGAGAAAGAGAGAGAGAGAGAGAGAGAGAGAGAGAGAGAGAGAAAAGCGGAGAAACGAGAAGTGTAGTTTAGTTATAACATATTTATCACTCATATACCGATAGTCTTCGGCTGCATCTCGGAGCGCGAGAATCAAAAATTATCAACAAGCTATTCAGAGAATCGGAGAAAATGCATATCAGTATGTGCATACGAGAGAGTAAAATATCAGAGAGTAGGAGAAAATGCATATCAGTATCAGTGATCATTTTATTATTATTTTTATTCCTGAAATACTGATAGGCTATGACCGCGGAGCGTGCCGGAGCGCCTTCTATGAGCATTGAAAATATAACATCTGTAGAAAAGCAGTCAAGCATATACTATCAACCAGATAGACTGTGACACTTTCTAATTATTAAAAAATAGTGAAAATAAAAAATAAGGAAATAAATAAAGATCAGTCATCTACTGGAAGACTGACAACAGCACTTCTAGCACAGCTCCTAATAGCACTTCCAGAGCACATATCAAGTCAATCTATATATCAATCGATAGATAATTTTCTCCTCTATTTCATACTTATATTTCTAGCGCGCGAAGCGCGCTAGTCGGGTGTAAGTGTAAAATGCCCTATGGTTTCCGCACTTTTTGTCCGTCCGTCCATCGCTCTACCGCGCCACCCACTACTCCTATCTAGCCAAACGTGACATCGATCCGATGGTCTCGGTCCCGAGATGCAGGATTCCAATTTTCAGCCCTTTATCTCTCATATCCGCGGAGCTATAAGCCTTAAAGAAAATTCGACGAAATAGCGCATAATCAGAGAGCGTCAGACAGAAAAAACAGCGAAATAGTGTGTCAGATGAAGAGACGGTTAGGTCGTTGAACGGTTGCATCGAGTAGGCCTTACAAGAACGAGTACTGCGACTCGCAGACTTCAGCTATCGAAAAACGGTTTCGACGTCACTCCTCTACACTCCCTCACCTACAATTTGGCCCGTAATCTTTTTATAACTCCTCCTGGTTTCTTTTCACGAAGTGATTTAATCGAGGCGAGGCGACACCAAACAGTTGTCGCGGGCTGTTCAAGAAAACTAGACAACCGTGTCAGATCTCCCTTTACTACAACATGCAAATAGGTGGCCACTACACTTCTACCAAAATTTGCATCTTTTTGTGACCTCTGACGCCCGCTATCAATTAAATTCCTCTAATCGACGCCACTTTATTGCCCCGCGACGAGAGAGTGTGGCGAGGTGAGAGTGCGCCAGCTGCCAGTCTGTCTGATGTCAGAGAAAAAGACAGTCAGTTGTGCAAAAGAGCGAGAACATCACCACGCACTACGAAACAGCTCACCACACTCCAACAAACTGTGCAAATTTTGTTTTCTGAGCACATACAATAAAACATTACTATATGCACTCACGTCATTCTATATTCAATCAGGGAAGTGAGGCGAGGCAAAATACTATGTAACCTCCTTTTTCATCCAATTCCTTTTCTCATCTCTCTTTCTCTCTTTCCCTCCCTCTCTCCCTCTCTTGCTCTCTCTCTATATATCTCTCTCTATCTCTCTCTCTCTCTTTCGTCTTTCTCTCTCTCTCTCTCGCTCCCTCTTTCGTATCTCTCTCTCTCTATTGATTTTATAATAAATTACCAGTGATAACTATAAATAATATTTGTATCTTTAATAAATAAAAATTGTCAACCAGCTTCTGATAGGCTTTACTGCGGAGTGTGCCGGAGCGCCCTCTATGTCCATATGAGAGAGTGAAAGATCAGAGAGTAGGAAAGAATGCATATCAGTATCAGTGTTCAATATATTATTATAATTACTGATCTACTGATAGACTTTGACCGCGGAGGCGCGCGAAGCGTGCCGGAGCGCCTTCTATGTGCATACGAAAGAGTAAAAAATCAGAGAGTCGGAAAAAATGCATATCAGTAGGCGCGCGGAGCGGCTATCTATGATCATAGGCGAGAATAGATATTTTATATATTATTATATCCGTGATAACTAATAATTGTCAACCAGCTACTGAGAGAATTTGACCGCTGAAGCGCGCGGAGCGGCTGTCTGTGATCAAAGGCGAGAGTAGAGATTTTATAATATTAGATCCGTGATAACTAATCATTGTCAACCAGCTACTGATAGAAATTGACTGCTGAGGCACGCGGAGCGGCTGTTTGTGATCAAAGGCGAGAGTAGAGATTTTATAATATTATATCCGTGATAATTAATCATTGTCAACCAGCTACTGATAGAAATTGACCGCTGAGGCGCGCGGAGGGGCTGTCTGTGATCAAAGGCGAGAGTAGAGATTTTATAATATTAGATCCGTGATAACTAATCATTGTCAACCAGCTACTGATAGAATTTGACCGCTGAGGCGCGCGGAGCGGCTATCTATGATCATAGGCGAGAGTAGATATTTTATATATTATTATATCCGTGATAACTAATAATTGTCAACCAGCTACTGAGAGAATTTGACCGCTGAGGCGCGCGGAGCGGCTGTCTGTGATCAAAGGCGAGAGTAGAGATTTTATAATATTAGATCCGTGATAACTAATCATTGTCAACCAGCTACTGATAGAAATTGACTGCTGAGGCACGCGGAGCGGCTGTTTGTGATTAAAGGCGAGAGTAGAGATTTTATAATATTAGATCCGTGATAATTAATCATTGTCAACCAGCTACTGATAGAGGCGAAGCGTGCCGAAGCGCCTTCTATGTGCATACGAGAAAGTGAAAGATCAAAGAGTAGGAAAGAATGCATATCAGTATCAGTGTTCAATATATTATTATAATTACTGATCTACTGATCGGCTTTGACCGCGGAGGCGCGCGAAGCGTGCCGGAGCGCTTTCTATGTGCATACGAGAAAAAGAAAGATCAGAGAGTAGGAGAGAAGGCATTTCAGTATCAGTGATCAGTATATTTACATAGTTACTGATCTACTGATCGGCTTTGACCGCGGAGGCGCGCGAAGCGTGCCGGAGCGCCCTCTATGTGCATACGAAAGAGTGAAAGATCAAAGAGTAGGAAAGAATGCATATCAGTATCAGTGTTCAATATATTATTATAGTTACTGATCTACTGATCGGATTTGACCGCGGAGGCGCGCGAAGCGTGCCGGAGCGCTTTCTATGTGCATACGAGAAAATGAACGATGAGAGAGTCGGAGAAAATTCATATCAGTAGCAGTGAAAAATATTCCTATTTTTTACTGATCTACTGATAGACTTTGACCGCGGAGGCGCGCGAAGCGTGCCGGAGCGCTTTCTATGTGCATACGAGAAAGTGAACGATCAGAGAGTCGGAGAAAATTCATATCAGTAGCAGTGATCAATATATTCTTATTTTTACTGATCTACTGTTATACTTTGACCGCATAGGCGCACGAAGCGTGCCGGGGCGCTTTCTTTGTGCGTACGAGAAAGTGAACAGTCAGAGAGTCGGATAAAATGCATATCAGTAGCAGTGATCAATATATTCTTATTATTACTGATCTACTGATAGACTTTGACCGCGGAGGCGCGCGAAGCGTGCCCGGATCGCCTTCTACATATGTTCTATGAGCATAGTAAATATAACATCTGTAGATAAGCAGTCAAGCAGAAACTCTTAACCAGATACTGATAGACTGTGACATATTCTAACTATTCGATATCACTGAAAATTAAAAAAGGGAAATAAATGAAGATCAGTCATCTACTGAAAGACTGACAACATCACTTCTAGCACAGTTCCTAAAAGCACTTTCAGAGCACATATCAAGTCTATATATATATATATATCACTCGATAGATAATTTTCTCCTCTATTTTATACCTATATTTCTAGCGCGCGAAGCGCGCTAGTCGCTAGTATGTGTAAAATGCCCTATGGTGTCTGTCCATACATCGCTCTACCGCGCCACCCACTACTCCTAGCTAGCCAAACGTGACATCGATCCGATGGTCTCGGTCCCGAGATGCAGGATTCCAATTTTCAGATCTTCATCTCTCATATCCGCGGAGCTATAGGCTCAAGAAGGTCCGACGAAATAGCGCGTAATCCGAGAGAGTCAGACAGAAAACAGGCGAAATAGTGTGTGAGGCGAGGAGACGGGTCACTGACGAATCGGCTGTGGCGAGTAGATTTTACAAGAACGAGCACTGCGGATCGCAGACTTCAGCTATCGAAAAATGGTTTCGACGTCACTCCTCTACACTCCCTCACCTACAAATCTGCCCGTAATCTTTTTATAAATCCTCCTGGTTTCCTTTCACGAAGTGATTTAGTCGAGGCGAGGCGACACCAAACAGTTGTCGCGGGCTGTTCAAGAAAACTTGGCAATCGTGTAAGGTCTCCCTTTACTACAACATGCAAATAGGTGGCCACTACACTTCTACCAAAATTCGCATCTTTTTGTGACCTCTGACGCCTGCAATCAATTAAATTCCTCTAATCGACGTCGTTTTATTGCCCCGCGACGAGAGAGTGTGGCGAGGTGAGAGTGCGCCAGCTGCCAGTCTGTCTGATGTCAGAGAAAGAGACAGTCAATTGTGCAAATGAGCGAGAGTATCACCATGCACTACGAAACAGCTCACCACACTCCAACAAACTATTTTCTGAGCACATACAATAAAACAATACTATATGCACTCACGTCATTCTATATTCAATCATAGAAGTGAGGCGAGGCGAAATACTATGTAACCTCCTTTTCTCATCTCTCTCCTTTACTTATCCCTCTCTTCTCACGCCTCTCTCTCTCTCTCTCTCTCTTTCTCTCCCTCTCTCCCTCTCTTCCTCTATCTCTCTCATATATATTATGATTTTAGATTATTGATAACTATGAAGTCTACTGGGATCTAAAATAAATAATAATTGTCAACCAGCTGCTCATCCCACTCTCTTTCTCTCTCTCTCTCTCTCTCTCTCTCTCTCTCTCTTTCTTTCTCTCTCGCTCGCTTAAATTTTATAATATAAGACCAGTAATAACTATAAAGTATATTTGTATCTATAATAAATAAAAGTTGTCAACCAGCTACTGATAGGCTTTTACCGCGGAGTGTGCCGGAGCGCCCTCTATGAGCATACGAGAGAGTGAAAAATCAGAGAGTAGGACAGAATGCATATCAGTATCAGTGTTCAATATATTATTATAATTACTGATCTACTGATCGGCTTTGACCGCGGAGGCGCGCGTAGCGTGTCGGAGCGTCCTCTAAAGGCATACGATAGAGTAAAAGATCAAAGAGTCGGAGATAATTCATATCAGTAGCAGTGATCAATGCATTCTTACTATTATATGATCTACTGATATATTTTGACCGCGGAGGCGCGCGGAGCGTGCCGGAGCGCTTTCTATGTGCATACGAGAAAGTGAACGATCAGAGAGTCGGAGAAAATTAATATCAGTAGCAGTGATCAATGCATTCTTACTATTACTGATCTACTGATATATTTTGACCGCGGAGGCGCGAGGAGCGTGCCGGAGCGCTTTCTATGTGCCTACGAGAAATAGAAAGATCAGAGAGTCGGAGAAAATTCATATCAGTAGCAGTGATCAATGCATTCTTACTATTACTGATCTACTAATACATTTTGACCGCGGAGGCGCGCGGAGCGTGCCGGAGCGCTTTCTATGTGCCTACGAGAAATAGAAAGATCAGAGAGTCGGAGAAAATTCATATCAGTAGCAGTGATCAATGCATTCTTACTATTACTGATCTACTAATACATTTTGACCGCGGAGGCGCGCGGAGCGTGCCGGAGCGCTTTCTATGTGCATACGAAAAAGAAAAGATCGGAGAGTCGGAAAAAATTCATATCAGTAGCAGTGATCAATATATTCTTATTATTACTGATATACTGATCGACTTTGACCGCGGAGGCGCGCGAAGCGTGCCGGAGCGCTTTCTATGTGCACACGAGAGAGTGAACGATCAGAGAGCCGGAAAAAATGCATATCATTAGCAGTGATCAAGATATTCTTATTTTTACTGATACACTGATCGACTTCGACCGCGGAGGCGCGCGGAGCGTGCCGGACCGCTTTCTATGTGCATACGAAAAAGTAAAAGATCGGAGAGTCGGAGAAAATTCATATCAGTAGCAGTGATCAATATATTCTTATTATTACTGATATACTGATCGAACTTGACCGCGGAGGCGCGCGAAGCGTGCCGGAGCGCTTTCTATGTGCATACGAGAAAGTGAACGATCAGAGAGTCGGAGAAAATTCATATCAGTAGCCGTGAACAATATATTCGTTTTTATACTGGTATACTGATCGACTTCGACCGCGGAGGCGCGCGGAGCGTGCCGGACCGCTTTCTATGTGCATACGAAAAAGTAAAAGATCGGAGAGTCGGAGAAAATTCATATCAGTAGCAGTGATCAATATAATCTTATTATTACTGATCTGATCGACTTTGACCGCGGAGGCGCGCGAAGCGTGCCGGAGCGCTTTCTATGTGCATACGAGAAAGTGAAAGATCAGAGAGTCGGAGAAAATGCATATCAGTATCAGTGATCAATAGAATCTTAATATTACTGATCTGATCGGCTTTGACCGCGGCGGCGCGCGAAGCGTGCCGGAGCGCCTTCTATGTGCATACGAAAGAGTAAAAAATCAGAGAGTCGGAGAAAATGCATATCAGTATCAGTGATCAATGTTTTATCATAATTACTGATATACTGATCGGCTTTGACCGCGGAGGCGCGCGAAGCGTGCCGGAGCGCTTTCTATGTGCGTACGAGAGAGTAAAATATCAGAGAGTAGGAGAGAAGGCATATCAGTATCAGTGATCAATGTTTTATTATAATTACTGATCTACTGATCGGCTTTGACCGCGGAGGTGCGCGAAGCGTGACGGAGCGCTTTCTATGTGCGTACGAGAAAGTAAAAAAAAAAATCAGAGAGTCTGAAAATTCGCATATCAGTATCAGTGATCAATGTATTATTATAAATACTGATCTACTGATCGGTTTTGACCGCGGAGGCGCGCGAAGCGTGCCGGAGCGCCCTCCATGTGCATACGAGAGAGTAAAATATCAGAGAGTAGGAGAAAATGCATATCAGTATGAGTGATCATTAAATTGTTATTTTTATTACTGATCTACTGATAGGCTCTGACAGCGGAGCGTCAGAAAAAAAAACCAGATAGACTGTGACACTTTCTAATTTTTTGAAATTACTGTTAAATATAAAAAAGAAATAAATAAGATCAGTCATCTACTGGAAGACTGACAACAGCACTTCTAGCACAGCTCCTATTAGCACTTCTAGAGCACATATCAAGTCAAACTATATATATTAAACGATAGATAATTTTCTCCTCTATTTTATACCCTATATTTCTAGCGCGCGAAGCGCGCTAGTCTGGTGTATGTGCAAAATGCCATATGGTGTCTGTCCATACATCGCTCTACCGCGCCACCCACTACTCCTATCTAGCCAAACGTGACATCGATCCGATGGTCTCGGTCCCGAGATGCAGGATTCCAATTTTCAGATCTTCATCTCTCATATCCGCGGAGCTATAAGCTCCAGAATGTCCGACGAAATAGCGCGTGATCAGAGAGAGTCAGACACAAAAGCGGCGAAATAGTGTGTCAGATGAAGAGACGGGTCACTGGCGAATCGGCTGCGGCGAGTAGACCTTACAAGAACGAGTACTGCGAATCGCAGACTTCTGCTATCGAGAAACGGTTTCGACGTCACTCCTCTACACCCCCTTACCTACAAATCTGCCCGTAATCTTTTTATAACTCCTCCTGGTTTCCTTTCACGAAGTGATTTAATCGAGGCGAGGCGACACCAAACAGTTGTCGCGGGCTGTTCAAGAAAACTAGGCAACCGTGTAAGGTCTCCCTTTACTACAACATGCAAATAGGTGGCCACTACACTTCTACCAAAATTTGCATCTTTTTGTGACCTCTGACGCCCGCTATCAATTAAATTCCTCTAATCGACGTCGTTTTATTGCCCCGCGACGAGACAGTGTGGCGAGGTGAGAGTGCGCCAGCTGCCAGTCTGTCTGCTGTTAGAGAAAGAGACAGTCAATTGTGCAAATGAGCGAGAACATCACCATGCACTACGAAACAGCTCACCACACTCCACAAACTGTGCAAAGTCTATATTCTGAGCAAATAAAATAAAACATTACTCTATGCACTCACGTCCTTCTATATTCAATCATAGAAGTGAGGCGAGAAATAGTATGTAACCTCCTTTTCTCATCCCTCTCCTTTTCTCATCCATCATTTTCGTCTCTCTCTCCTTCTCTCTCTCTCTCTCTCTCTCTCTCTCTCTCTCTCTCTCTCTCTCTTTCATATATTTTATTATATTAGACCAGTGATAAGTATAAATCATACTTGGATCTATAATAACTAAAAATTGTCAATCATCTACTGATAGGATTTTACCGCGGAGTGTGCCGGAGCGCCCTCTATGTGCATACGAGAAAGTGAAAGATCAGAGAGTAGGAAAGAATGCATATCAGTATCAATGTTCAATATATTATTATAATTACTGATCTACTGATCGGCTTTGACCGCGGAGGCGCGCGAAGCGTGCCGGAGCGCTTTCTATGTGTATAAGAGAAATTGAACGATCAGAGAGTCGGAGAAAATTCATATCAGTAGCAGTGATCAATATATATTCTTATTATTACTGATATACTGATATACACTGACCGCGAAGGAGCGCGGATCGTGCCAGAGCGCTTTCTATGTGCATACGAGAAAGTGAACGATCAGAAGGTCGGAGAAAATTCATATCAGTAGCAGTGATCAATATATTCTTATTATTACTGATCTACTGTTATACGTTGACCGCGGAGGCGCGCTAAGCGTGCCGGAGCGCTTTCTATGTGCATACGAGAAAGTAAAATATCAGAGAGTCGGAGAAAATGCATATCAGTAGCAGTGATCAATATATTCTTTTTATTACTGATTTACTGATCAGCTTTGACCGCGGAGGCGCGCGAAGCGTGCCGAAGCGCTTTCTATGTGCATACGAGAGAGTACGAGAAAGTAAAAGATCAGAGAGTTGGAGAAAATGCATATCAGTATCAGTGATCAATGTTTTATTATAATTACTGATCTACTGATCAGCTTTGACCGCGGAGGCGCGCGAAGCGTGCCGAAGCGCTTTCTATGTGCATACGAGAGAGTACGAGAGAGTAAAAGATCAGAGAGTAGGAGAGAATGCATATCAGTATCAGTGATCAATGTTTTATTATACTTACTGATCTACTGATCGGCTTTGACTGCGGAGGCGCGCGAAGCGTGCCGGAGCGCCATCTATGTGCATACGGAAGAGTAAAAAATCAGAGAGTTGGAGAAAATGCATATCAGTATCAGTGATCAATGTTTTATTATAATTACTGATCTACTGATCGGCTTTGACCGCGGAGGCGCGCGAAGCGTGCCGGAGCGCTTTCTATGTGCGTACGAGAGAGTAAAAGATCAGAGAGTAGGAGAGAATGCATATCAGTATCAGTGATCAATGTTTTATTATACTTACTGATCTACTGATCAGCTTTGACTGTGGAGGCGCGCGAAGCGTGCCGGAGCGCCCTCTATGTGCATACGAGAAAGTGAACGATCAGAGAGTCGGATAAAATGCATATCAGTAGCAGTGTTCAATATATTCTTATTTTTACTGATCTACTGATCGACTTTGACCGCTGAGTGCGGAGTGTGCCGGAGCGTTCTTTACGTGCATACGAAAGAGTAAAAAATCAGAGAGTCGGAGAAAATGCATATCAGTATCAGTAATCAATGTATTATTATAATTACTGATCTACTGATCGGCTTTGACCGCGGAGTGTCCCGGAGCGCCCTCTATGTGCATACGAGACAGTGAAAGATCAGAGAGTCGGAAAAATGCATATCAGTATCAGTGATCAATGTTTTATTATAATTACTGATCGACTGATCGGCTTTGACCGCGGAGGCGCGCCCTCTATGTGCATACGAGAGAGTAAAATATCAGAGAGTAGGAGAAAATGCATATCAGTATCAGTGATTAATATATTATTATAATTACTGATCTACTGATCGACTTTGACCGCGGAGGCGCGCGAAGCGTGCTGGAGCGCCTTCTATGTGCAAACGAGAGAGTAAAAGATCAGAGAGTAGGAGAAAATGCATATCAGTATCAGTGATCAATGTATTATTATAATTACTGATCTACTGATCGGCTTTGACCGCGGAGGCGCGCGAAGCGTGCCGGAGTGCCTTCTATGTGCATACGAAAGAGTAAAAAATCAGAGAGTCGGAGAAAATGCATATCAGTATCAGTGATCATTATATTGTTATTTTTATTACTGATCTACTGATAGGCTCTGACAGCGGAGCGTGCCGGAGCGCCTTCTATGAGCGTAGTAAATACATCTGTAGAAAAGCAGTCAACCAGATACTATCAACCAGATACTAATAAACTGTGACACTTTCTAATTGTTTGAAACTACTGAAAAATAGAAATAAAGGAAATGAATAAAGATCCGTCATCTACTGAAAGACTGACGACAGCACTTCTAGAACAGTTCCTAATAGCACATCCAGAGCACATTTCAAGTCAATCTATATATATATCAAACGATAGATAATTTTCTCCTCTATTTTATACTTATATTTCTAGCGCGCGAAGCGCGCTAGTCGGGTGTAAGTGTAAAATGCCCTATGGTTTCCGCACTTTTTGTCCGTCCGTCCATCGCTCTACCGCGCCACCCACTACTCCTATCTAGCCAAACGTGACATCGATCCGATGGTCTCGGTCCCGAGATGCAGGATTCCAATTTTCAGCCCTTTATCTCTCATATCCGCGGAGCTATAAGCCTTAAAGAAAATTCGACGAAATAGCGCGTAATCAGAGAGAGTCAGACAGAAAAAATAGCGAAATAGTGTGTCAGATGAAGAGACGGTTAGGTCGTTGAACGGTTGCATCGAGTAGGCCTTACAAGAACGAGTACTGCGAATCGCAGACTTCAGCTATCGAAAAACGGTTTCGACGTCACTCCTCTACACTCCCTCACCTACAAATTGGCCCGTAATCTTTTTAAAACTCCTCCTGGTTTCTTTTCACGAAGTGATTTAATCGAGGCGAGGCGACACCAAACAGTTGTCGCGGGCTGTTCAAGAAAACTAGGAAACCGTGTCAGATCTCCCTTTACTACAACATGCAAATAGGTGGCCACTACACTTCTACCAAAATTTGCATCTTTTTGTGACCTCTTACGCCCGCTATCAATTAAATTCCTCTAATCGACGCCACTTTATTGCCCCGCGACGAGAGAGTGTGGCGAGGTGAGAGTGCGCCAGCTGCCAGTCTGTCTGATGTCAGAGAAAAAGACAGTCAATTGTGCAAATGAGCGAGAACATCACCATGCACTACGAAACAGCTCACCACACTCCAACAAACTGTGCAAACTTTATTTTCTGAGCACATACAATAAAACATTACTATATGCACTCACGTCATTCTATATTCAATCAGGGAAGTGAGGCGAGGCGAAATACTACGTAACCTCCTTTTTTCATCCAATTCCTTTTCTCATCTCTCTTTTTTCGTCTCTCTCTATCTCTCTCTTTCTCTCTTTCTCTTCCTCTCTCCCTCTCTTCCTCTCTCTCTATCTCTCTCTCTTTATCTCTCTCTCTCTTTCGTCTTTCTCTCTCTCTCTCTTTTGTCTTTCTCTCTCTCTCTCTCTCTCTCTCTCTCTCTCTCTCTCTCTTGATTTTATAATAAAAGACCAGTGATAACTATAAATTATATTTGTATCTCTAATAAATGAAAATTGTCAACCAGCTTCTGATAGGCTTTACCGCGGAGTGTGCCGGAGCGCCCTATATGTGCATACGAGAGAGTGAAAGATCAGAGAGTAGGAAAGAATGCATATCAGTATCAGTGTTCAATATATTATTATAATTACTGATCTACTGATCGGCTTTAACCGCGGAGGCGCGCGGAGCGTGCCGGAGCGCTTTCTATGTGCATACGAGAATGTGAACGATCAGAGAGTCGGAGAAAATGCATATCAGTAGCAGTGATCAGTTTATTCTTATTATTACTGATCTACTGATAAAATTTAACCGCTGAGGCGCGCGGAGCGGCTGTCTGTGATCAAAGGCGAGAGTAGAGATTTTATAATACTAGATCCGTGATAACTAATTACTAATCATTGTCAACCAGCTAATGATAGAAACTGACCGCTGAGGCGCGCGGAGCGGCTGTCTGTGATCAAAGGCGAGAGTAGAGATTTTATAATATTAGATCCGTGATAACTAATCATTGTCAACCAGCTACTGAGAGAGTTTGACCGCTGAGGCGCGCGGAGCGGATGTCTATGATCATAGGCGAGAGTAGAGATTTTATAATACTAGATCCGTGATAACTAATTACTAATCATTGTCAACCAGCTAATGATAGAAACTGACCGCTGAGGCGCGCGGAGCGGCTGTCTGTGATCAAAGGCGAGAGTAGAGATTTTATAATATTAGATCCGTGATAACTAATCATTGTCAACCAGCTACTGATAGAGTTTGACCGCTGAGGCGCGCAGAGCGGCTGTCTGTGATCAAAGGCGAGAGTAGAGATTTTATAATATTATATCCGTGATAACTAATCATTGTCAACCAGCTACTGATAGAATTTGACCGCTGAGGCGCGCGGAGCGGCTGTCTGTGATCAAAGGCGAGAGTAGAGATTTTATAACATTAGATCCGTGATAACTAATCATTGTCAACCAGCTACTGATAGAATTTGACCCGCAGAGACGCGCGGAGCGGCTATCTATGATCGTAGAGTAGTTATTTTATGACGAGAAAGTGAAAAATCAGAGAGTATAAGAAAATGCATATCTGTATCAGTGATCAATGTATTATTATAATTACTGATCTACTGATATACTTTGACCGCGGAGGCGCGCGAAGCGTGCCGGAGCGCCTCCTATGTGCATCCGAGAGAGTAAAATATCAGAGAGTCGGAGAGAATGCATATCAGTAACAGTGATCAATACATTCTTATTATTACTGATATGAAAGATCAGAGAGTAGTAAAGAATGCATATCAGTATCAGTGTTCAATATATTATTATAATTACTGATCTACTGATCGGCTTTAACCGCGGAGGCGCGCGAAGCGTGCCGGAGCGCTTTCTATGTGAATACGAGAAAAATAAAGATCAGAGAGTCGGAGAAAATGCATATCAGAAGCAGTGATCAGTATATTTGTGTAGTTACTGATCTACTGATATACTTTGACCGCGGAGGTGCGCGAAGCGTGCCGGAGCGCTTTCTATGTGCATACGAGAAAAAGAAAGATCAGAGAGTAGGAGAGAAGGCATATTAGTATCAGTGATCAGTATATTTGTGTAGTTACTGATCTACTGATATACTTTGACCGCGGAGGCGCGCGAAGCGTGCCGGGGCGCTTTTTATGTGCATACGAGAAAAAGAAAGATCAGAGAGTAGGAGAGAAGGCATATCAGTATCAGTGATCAGTATATTTGTGTAGTTACTGATCTACTGATATACTTTGACCGCGGAGGCGCGCAAAGCGTGCCTGAGCGCTTTCTATGTGCATACGAGAAAAAGAAAGATCAGAGAGTCGGAGAAAATGCATATCAGAAGCAGTGATCAATATATTCTTATTTTCACTGATCTACTGATATACTTTGACCGCGGAGGCGCGCGAAGCGTGCCGGAGCGCCCTCTATGTGCAAACGAAAGATTAAAAGATCAGAAAGTCGGAGAAAATGCTTATCAGTATCAGTGATCAATGTTTTATTAAAATTACTGATATACTGATCGGCTTTGACCGCGGAGGCGCGCGAAGCGTGCCGGGGCGCTTTCTATGTGCATACGAGAAAAAGAAAGATCAGAGAGTAGGAGAGAAGGCATATCAGTATCAGTGATCAGTATATTTGTGTAGTTACTGATCTACTGATATACTTTGACCGCGGAGGCGCGCGAAGCGTGCCGGAGCGCCCTCTTTGTGCAAACGAAAGAGTAAAAGATCAGAAAGTCGGAGAAAATGCTTATCAGTATCAGTGATCAATGTTTTATTAAAATTACTGATATACTGATCGGCTTTGACCGCGGAGGCGCGCGAAGCGTGCCGGAACGCTTTCTATGTGCATACGAGAAAGTAAAATTTCAGAGAGTCGGAGAAAATGCATATCAGTAGCAGTGATCAATATATTCTTATTATTACTGATATACTGATCGACTTTTGACCGCGGAGGCGCGCGGAGCGTGCCGGAGCGCTTTCTATGTGCATACGAAAAAGTAAAATTTCAGAGAGTCGGAGAAAATGCATATCAGTAGCAGTGATCAATAAATTCTTATTATTACTGATTTACTGATCGACTTTTGACCGCGGAGGCGCGCAGAGCGTGCCGGAGCGCTTTCTATGTGCATACGAGAAAGTGAACGATCAGAGAGTCGGAGAAAACTCATATCAGTAGCAGTGATCAATATATTCTCATTATAACTGATCTACTGATAGAATTTGACCGCAGAGACGCGCGGAGCGGCTGTCTATGATCATAGGCGAGAGTAAAGATTTTATAATATCACATCCGTGATAACTTATCATTGTCAACCAGCTAATGATAGAAACTGACCGCTGAGGCGCGCGGAGCGGCTGTCTGTGATCAAAGGCGAGAGTAGAGATTTTATAATATTAGATCCGTGATAACTAATCATTGTCAACCAGCTACTGATAGAGTTTGACCGCTGAGGCGCGCAGAGCGGCTGTCTGTGATCAAAGGCGAGAGTAGAGATTTTATAATATTATATCCGTGATAACTAATCATTGTCAACCAGCTACTGATAGAATTTGACCGCTGAGGCGCGCGGAGCGGCTGTCTGTGATCAAAGGCGAGAGTAGAGATTTTATAACATTAGATCCGTGATAACTAATCATTGTCAACCAGCTACTGATAGAATTTGACCCGCAGAGACGCGCGGAGCGGCTATCTATGATCGTAGAGTAGTTATTTTATGACGAGAAAGTGAAAAATCAGAGAGTATAAGAAAATGCATATCTGTATCAGTGATCAATGTATTATTATAATTACTGATCTACTGATATACTTTGACCGCGGAGGCGCGCGAAGCGTGCCGGAGCGCCTCCTATGTGCATCCGAGAGAGTAAAATATCAGAGAGTCGGAGAGAATGCATATCAGTAACAGTGATCAATACATTCTTATTATTACTGATATGAAAGATCAGAGAGTAGTAAAGAATGCATATCAGTATCAGTGTTCAATATATTATTATAATTACTGATCTACTGATCGGCTTTAACCGCGGAGGCGCGCGAAGCGTGCCGGAGCGCTTTCTATGTGAATACGAGAAAAATAAAGATCAGAGAGTCGGAGAAAATGCATATCAGAAGCAGTGATCAGTATATTTGTGTAGTTACTGATCTACTGATATACTTTGACCGCGGAGGTGCGCGAAGCGTGCCGGAGCGCTTTCTATGTGCATACGAGAAAAAGAAAGATCAGAGAGTAGGAGAGAAGGCATATTAGTATCAGTGATCAGTATATTTGTGTAGTTACTGATCTACTGATATACTTTGACCGCGGAGGCGCGCGAAGCGTGCCGGGGCGCTTTTTATGTGCATACGAGAAAAAGAAAGATCAGAGAGTAGGAGAGAAGGCATATCAGTATCAGTGATCAGTATATTTGTGTAGTTACTGATCTACTGATATACTTTGACCGCGGAGGCGCGCAAAGCGTGCCTGAGCGCTTTCTATGTGCATACGAGAAAAAGAAAGATCAGAGAGTCGGAGAAAATGCATATCAGAAGCAGTGATCAATATATTCTTATTTTCACTGATCTACTGATATACTTTGACCGCGGAGGCGCGCGAAGCGTGCCGGAGCGCCCTCTATGTGCAAACGAAAGATTAAAAGATCAGAAAGTCGGAGAAAATGCTTATCAGTATCAGTGATCAATGTTTTATTAAAATTACTGATATACTGATCGGCTTTGACCGCGGAGGCGCGCGAAGCGTGCCGGGGCGCTTTCTATGTGCATACGAGAAAAAGAAAGATCAGAGAGTAGGAGAGAAGGCATATCAGTATCAGTGATCAGTATATTTGTGTAGTTACTGATCTACTGATATACTTTGACCGCGGAGGCGCGCGAAGCGTGCCGGAGCGCCCTCTTTGTGCAAACGAAAGAGTAAAAGATCAGAAAGTAGGAGAAAATGCTTATCAGTATCAGTGATCAATGTTTTATTAAAATTACTGATATACTGATCGGCTTTGACCGCGGAGGCGCGCGAAGCGTGCCGGAACGCTTTCTATGTGCATACGAGAAAGTAAAATTTCAGAGAGTCGGAGAAAATGCATATCAGTAGCAGTGATCAATATATTCTTATTATTACTGATATACTGATCGACTTTTGACCGCGGAGGCGCGCGGAGCGTGCCGGAGCGCTTTCTATGTGCATACGAAAAAGTAAAATTTCAGAGAGTCGGAGAAAATGCATATCAGTAGCAGTGATCAATAAATTCTTATTATTACTGATTTACTGATCGACTTTTGACCGCGGAGGCGCGCAGAGCGTGCCGGAGCGCTTTCTATGTGCATACGAGAAAGTGAACGATCAGAGAGTCGGAGAAAACTCATATCAGTAGCAGTGATCAATATATTCTCATTATAACTGATCTACTGATAGAATTTGACCGCAGAGACGCGCGGAGCGGCTGTCTATGATCATAGGCGAGAGTAAAGATTTTATAATATCACATCCGTGATAACTTATCATTGTCAACCAGCTACTGATAGAATTTGAGCGCGGAGCGGCTGTCTATGATCATAGGGGAAAGTAGAGATTTCATTATATTAGATCCGTGATAACTAATCATTGTCAACCAGCTACTGATAGAGTTTGACCGCTGAGGCGCGCGGAGCGGCTGTCTGTGATCAAAGGCGAGAGTAGAGATTTTATAATATTAGATCCGTGATAACTGATCATTGTCAACCAGCTACTGATAGAGTTTGACCGCTGAGGCGCGCGGAGCGGCTGTCTGTGATCAAAGGCGAGAGTAGAGATTTTATAACATTAGATCCGTGATAACTAATCATTGTCAACCAGCTACTGATAGAATTTGACCCGCAGAGACGCGCGGAGCGGCTATCTATGATCGTAGAGTAGTTATTTTATGACGAGAAAGTGAAAAATCAGAGAGTATAAGAAAATGCATATCTGTATCAGTGATCAATGTATTATTATAATTACTGATCTACTGATATACTTTGACCGCGGAGGCGCGCGAAGCGTGCCGGAGCGCCTCCTATGTGCATCCGAGAGAGTAAAATATCAGAGAGTCGGAGAGAATGCATATCAGTAACAGTGATCAATACATTCTTATTATTACTGATATGAAAGATCAGAGAGTAGTAAAGAATGCATATCAGTATCAGTGTTCAATATATTATTATAATTACTGATCTACTGATCGGCTTTAACCGCGGAGGCGCGCGAAGCGTGCCGGAGCGCTTTCTATGTGAATACGAGAAAAATAAAGATCAGAGAGTCGGAGAAAATGCATATCAGAAGCAGTGATCAGTATATTTGTGTAGTTACTGATCTACTGATATACTTTGACCGCGGAGGTGCGCGAAGCGTGCCGGAGCGCTTTCTATGTGCATACGAGAAAAAGAAAGATCAGAGAGTAGGAGAGAAGGCATATTAGTATCAGTGATCAGTATATTTGTGTAGTTACTGATCTACTGATATACTTTGACCGCGGAGGCGCGCGAAGCGTGCCGGGGCGCTTTTTATGTGCATACGAGAAAAAGAAAGATCAGAGAGTAGGAGAGAAGGCATATCAGTATCAGTGATCAGTATATTTGTGTAGTTACTGATCTACTGATATACTTTGACCGCGGAGGCGCGCAAAGCGTGCCTGAGCGCTTTCTATGTGCATACGAGAAAAAGAAAGATCAGAGAGTCGGAGAAAATGCATATCAGAAGCAGTGATCAATAAATTCTTATTTTCACTGATCTACTGATATACTTTGACCGCGGAGGCGCGCGAAGCGTGCCGGAGCGCCCTCTATGTGCAAACGAAAGATTAAAAGATCAGAAAGTCGGAGAAAATGCTTATCAGTATCAGTGATCAATGTTTTATTAAAATTACTGATATACTGATCGGCTTTGACCGCGGAGGCGCGCGAAGCGTGCCGGGGCGCTTTCTATGTGCATACGAGAAAAATAAAGATCAGAGAGTAGGAGAGAAGGCATATCAGTATCAGTGATCAGTATATTTGTGTAGTTACTGATCTACTGATATACTTTGACCGCGGAGGCGCGCGAAGCGTGCCGGAGCGCCCTCTTTGTGCAAACGAAAGAGTAAAAGATCAGAAAGTCGGAGAAAATGCTTATCAGTATCAGTGATCAATGTTTTATTAAAATTACTGATATACTGATCGGCTTTGACCGCGGAGGCGCGCGAAGCGTGCCGGAGCGCTTTCTATGTGCATACGAGAAAGTAAAATTTCAGAGAGTCGGAGAAAATGCATATCAGTAGCAGTGATCAATATATTCTTATTATTACTGATATACTGATCGACTTTTGACCGCGGAGGCGCGCGGAGCGTGCCGGAGCGCTTTCTATGTGCATACGAAAAAGTAAAATTTCAGAGAGTCGGAGAAAATGCATATCAGTAGCAGTGATCAATAAATTCTTATTATTACTGATTTACTGATCGACTTTTGACCGCGGAGGCGCGCAGAGCGTGCCGGAGCGCTTTCTATGTGCATACGAGAAAGTGAACGATCAGAGAGTCGGAGAAAACTCATATCAGTAGCAGTGATCAATATATTCTCATTATAACTGATCTACTGATAGAATTTGACCGCAGAGACGCGCGGAGCGGCTGTCTATGATCATAGGCGAGAGTAAAGATTTTATAATATCACATCCGTGATAACTTATCATTGTCAACCAGCTACTGATAGAATTTGAGCGCGGAGCGGCTGTCTATGATCATAGGGGAAAGTAGAGATTTCATTATATTAGATCCGTGATAACTAATCATTGTCAACCAGCTACTGATAGAGTTTGACCGCTGAGGCGCGCGGAGCGGCTGTCTGTGATCAAAGGCGAGAGTAGAGATTTTATAATATTAGATCCGTGATAACTAATCATTGTCAACCAGCTACTGATAGAGTTTGACCGCTGAGGCGCGCGGAGCGGCTGTCTGTGATCAAAGGCGAGAGTAGAGATTTTATAATATTAGATCCGTGATAACTGATCATTGTCAACCAGCTACTGATAGAGTTTGACCGCTGAGGCGCGCGGAGCGGCTGTCTGTGATCAAAGGCGAGAGTAGAGATTTTATAATATTAGATCCGTGATAACTAATCATTGTCAACTAGCTACTGATAGATTTTGACCGCGGAGGCGCGCGGAGCGGCTATCTATGATCGTAGGCGAGAGTAGATATTTTATGATATTAGATCCGTGATAACTAATAATTGTCAACCAGCTACTGATAATATATATTGATCTACTGATCGACTTTGACCGCGGAGGCGCGCGAAGCGTGCCGGAGCGCCCTCTATGTGCATACGAGAGAGTGAAAAATCAGAGAGTAAAAGAAAATGCATATCAGTATCAACGATCAATATTTTATTATTATTACTGATCTACTGATCGGCTTTGACCGCGGAGGTGCGCCCTTTATGTACATACGAAAGAGTAAAAGATCAGAGAGTAGAAGAGATTGCATATCAGTATCAGTGATTAATATATTATTATTATTACTGATCTACTGATAGACTTTGACCGCGGAGGCGCGCGAAGCGTGCCGGAGCGCCTTCTTTGTACATACGAGAGAGTGAAAAATCAGAGAGTCGGAGAAAATGCATATCAGTATCAGTGATCAATGTATTATTATAATTACTGTTCTACTGATAGGCTTGACCGCGGAGGCGCGCGAAGCGTGCCGGAGCGCCCTCTATGCGCATACGAAAGAGTAAAAGATCAGAGAGTAGAAGAGATCGCATATCAGTATCAGTGATTAATATATTATTATAATTACTGATCTACTGATCGGCTTTGACCGCGGAAGCGCGCGAAGCGTGCCGGAGCGCTTTCTATGTGCATACGAGAAAGTGAAAGTGTGAAAGATCAGAGAGTCGGAGAAAATGTATATCAGTATCAGTGATCAATGTTTTTTTTATAATTACTGATCTACTGATCGGCTTTGACCGCGGAGGCGCGCGAAGCGTGCCGGAGCGCCTTCTATGTGCATACGAAAGAGTAAAAGATCAGAGAGTCGGAGAAAATGCAAATCAGTATCAGTGATCAATATATTCTTGTTATTACTGATCTACTGATAGACTTTGACCGCGGAGGCACGCGGCATCGTGCCGAAGCGCCTTCTATGAGCATAGTAAATACAATATCTGTAGAAAAGCAGTAACTGTCAACCAGCTACTGATAGACTGCGTCACTTCCTGAATATTTGATAATACTGTAGATTAAAAATGAGGAAATCAAAAAAAGATAAGTCATCTACTGGAAGACTCTGACAACAGCACTTCTAGCACAGCTCCTAATAGCACTTCCAGAGCACATATCAAGTCAATCTATATATCAATCGATAGATAATTTTCTCCTCTGTTTTACACCTATATTTCTAGCGCGCGAAGCGCGCTAGTCAGGTGTAAGTGTAAAATGCCCTATGGTTTCCGCACTTTTTGTCCGTCCGTCCATCGCTCTACCGCGCCAGCCACTACTCCTATCTAGCCAAACGTGACATCGATCCGATGGTCTCGGTCCCGAGATGCAGGATTCCAATTTTCAGCCCTTTATCTCTCATATCCGCGGAGCTATAAGCCTTAAAGAAAATTCGACGAAAAAGCGCGTAATCAGAGAGAGTCAGACAGAAAAAAGAGCGAAATAGTGTGTCAGATGAAGAGACGGTTAGGTCGTTGAACGGTTGCATCGAGTAGGCCTTACAAGAACGAGTACTGCGAATCGCAGACTTCAGCTATCGAAAAACGGTTTCGACGTCACTCCTCTACACTCCCTCACCTACAAATTGGCCCGTAATCTTTTTATAACTCCTCCTGGTTTCTTTTCACGAAGTGATTTAATCGAGGCGAGGCGACACCAAACAGTTGTCGCGGGCTGTTCAAGAAAACTAGGAAACCGTGTCAGATCTCCCTTTACTACAACATGCAAATAGGTGGCCACTACACTTCTACCAAAATTTGCATCTTTTTGTGACCTCTTACGCCCGCTATCAATTAAATTCTTCTAATCGACGCCACTTTATTGCCCCGCGACGAGAGAGTGTGGCGAGGTGAGAGTGCGCCAGCTGCCAGTCTGTCTGATGTCAGAGAAAAAGACAGTCAATCGTGCAAATGAGCGAGAACATCACCATGCACTACGAAACAGCTCACCACACTCCAACAAACTGTGCAAATTTTATTTTCTGAGCACATACAATAAAACATTACTATATGCACTCACGTCATTCTATATTCAATCAGGGAAGTGAGGCGAGGCGAAATACTGTGTAACCTCATTTTTTCATCCAATCCCTTTTCTCATCTCTCTTTCTCTCTTTCTCTCTTTCACTCCCTCTCTCCCTCTCTTGCTCTCTCTCTCTATCTCTCTCTCTCTCTCTCTCTCTCTCTCTCTCTCTCTCTCTCTCTCTCTCTCTCTCTTTCGTCTTTCTCTCTCTCTCTCGCTCTCTCTTTCGTCTCTCTCTCTATTGATTTTATAATAAAAGACCAGTGATAAGTATAAATTATATTTGTATCTCTAATAAATAAAAATTGTCAACCAGCTTCTGATAGGCTTTACCGCGGAGTGTGCCGGAGCGCCCTTCTTTGTGCTTACGAGAGAGTGAAAGATCAGAGAGTAGGAGAGAATGCATATCAGTATCAGTGTTCAATATTCTATTATAATTACTGATCTACTGATAGAATTTGACCGCGGAGGCGCGCGAAGCGTGCCGGAGCGCCTTCTATGTGCATACGAGAAAGTGAACGATCAGAGAGTCGGAGAAAATTTATATCAGTAGCAGTGATCAATTTATTCTTATTATTACTGATCTACTGATCGGCTTTGACCGCGGAGGCGCGCGAAGCGTGCCGGAGCACCTTCTATGTGCATACGAAAGAGTAAAAGATCAGAGAGTCGGAGAAAATGCATTACAGTATCAGTGATTAATATATTCTTATTATTACTGATCTACTGATATACTTTGACCGCGGAGGCGCGCGGAGCGTGCCGGAGCGCTTTCTATGTGCATACGAGAAAGTGAACGATCAGAGAGTCGGAGAAAATTCATATCAGTAGCAGTGATCAATTTATTCTTATTGGCGGCTGTCTATGATTGTAGGCGAGAGTAGATATTTTATAATATTAGATTCGTGATAACTAATCATTGTCAACCAGCTACTGATAGGATTTGACCGCGGAGGCGCGCGGAGCGGCTGTCTGTGATCAAAGGCGAGAGTAAATATTTTATAATATTAGATCCGTGATAACTAATCATTGTCAACCAGCTACTGATAGGATTTGACCGCGGAGGCGCGCGGAGCGGCTGTCTGTGATCAAAGGCGAGAGTAGATGTTTTATAATACTAGATCCGTGATAACTAATCATTGTCAACGAGCTACTGATAGAGTTTGACCGCGGAGGCGCGCGGAGCGGCTGTCTGTGATCAAAGGCGAGAGTAGAGATTTTATAATATTAGATCCGTGATAACTAATCATTGTCAACCAGCTACTGATAGAATTTGACCGCTGAGGGGCGCGGAGCGGCTGTCTGTGATCAAAGGCGAGAGTAGATGTTTTATAATATTAGATCCGTGATAACTAATCATTGTCAACCAGCTACTGATAGAGTTTGACCGCGGAGGCGCGCGGAGCGGCTGTCTGTGATCAAAGGCGAGAGTAGAGATTTTATAATATTAGATCCGTGATGACTAATCATTGTCAACCAGCTACTGATAGAATTTGACCGCTGAGGCGCGCGGAGCGGCTGTCTGTGATCAAAGGCGAGAGTAGATGTTTTATAATATTAGATCCGTGATAACTAATCATTGTCAACCACCTACTGATAGAATTTGACCGCTGAGGCGCGCGGAGCGGCTGTCTGTGATCAATGGCGAGAGTAGAGATTTTATAATATTAGATCCGTGATAACTAATCATTGTCAACCAGCTACTGATAGATTTTGACCGCGGAGGCGCGCGGAGCGGCTATCTATGATCGTAGGCGAGAGTAGAGATTTTATGACGAGAAAGTGAAAGATCAGAAAGTATGAGAAAATGCATATCTGTATCAGTGATCAATGTATTATTATAATTACTGATGTACTGATAGAGTTTTAACGCGGAGGCGCGCAGAGCGTGCCGGAGCGCCTCCTATGTGCATACGAGAGAGTGAAATATCAGAGAGTCGGAGAAAACGCAAAACAGTATCAGTGATCAATATATTATTATTTTTGATCTACTGATAGGCTTTGAGCGCGGAGGCACGCGGTAGCGTGCCGGAGCGCCTACTAGAGCAAAGAGAGAGAGAGAGAGAGAGAGAGAGAGAGAGAGAGAGAGAGAGACAGAGAGAGAGAGAGAGAGAGAGAGAGAGAGAGAGGGAGAGAGGGAGAGAGAGAGAGAGAGAGAGAGAGAGAGAGAGAGAGAGAGGGAGAGAGGGAGAGAGAGAGAAGCGGAGAAACGGAAAGTGTAGTTTAGTTATGACATAGTTATCACTCATATACCGATAGTCTTTGGCTGCATCTCGAAGCGCCTTCTATGAGCATAGGTAAGATAATATCAGTCGAGAATCAAAAATTATCAACCAGCTACTGTTAGACATTGACACTGTTCGAACATTTGTTAATACTGTAATTCAAATTTAAGGAAATACAATAAAGATAACTCATTTTTGGAATGCTCTGACAACAGCACTTCTAGCACAGCTCCTAATAGCACTTCCAGAGCACATATCAAGTCAATCTATATGTCAATCGATAGATAATTTTCTCCTCTATTTTATACCTATATTTCTAGCGCGCGAAGCGCGCTAGTCTGGTGTAAGTGTAAAATGCCCTATGGTGTCTGTACGTCCATCGCTCTACCGCGCCACCCACTACTCCTATCTAGCCAAACGTGACATCGATCCGATGGTCTCGGTCCCGAGATGCAGGATTCCAATTTTCAGATCTTTATCTCTCATATCCGCGGAGCTATAAGCTCAAGAATGTCCGACGAAATAGCGCGTGATCAGAGAGAGTCAGACACAAAAGCGGCGAAATAGTGTGTCAGATGAAGAGACGGGTCACTGGCAAATCGGCTGCGGCGAGTAGACCTTACAAGAACGAGTACTGCGAATCGCAGACTTCTGCTATCGAGAAACGGTTTCGACGTCACTCCTCTACACTCCCTTACCTACAAATCTGCCCGTAATCTTTTTATAACACCTCCTGGTTTTCTTTCACGAAGTGATTTAATCGAGGCGAGGCGACACCAAACAGTTGTCGCTTGCTGTTCAAGAAAACTAGGCAACCGTGTAAGGTCTCCCTTTACTACAACATGCAAATAGGTGGCCACTACACTTCTACGAAAATTTGCATCTTTTTGTGACCTCTGACGCTCGCTATCAATTAAATTCCTCTAATCGACGCCACTTTATTGCCCCGCGACGAGAGAGTGTGGCGAGGTGAGAGTGCGCCAGCTGCCAGTCTGTCTGATGTCAGAGAAAGAGACAGTCAATTGTGCAAACGACCGAGAACATCACCACGCACTACGAAACAGCTCACCACACTCCAACAAACTGCGCGATTACTATATTTTGAGGAAATACAATAAAACATTACTATATGCACTCACATCCTTCTATATTCAATCATAGAAGTGAGGCGAGGCGAAATACTATGTAACCTCCTTTTCTCATCCCATTCCTTTTCTCATCCATCATTTTCGTCTCTCTCTCTCTCTCCCTCTCTCTCTCTCTTCCTCTATCTCTCTCTTATATTATGACTTTAGATTAGTGATAACTATGAAGTCTACTTGGATCTAAAATCAATAATAATTGTCAACCAGCTGCTCCTCCTCCCCTCTCTCTCTCTCTCTCTCTCTCTCTCTCTCTCTTTCTCTGTCTCTTTTTCTCTCTCTCTTTCTTTCTCTCTTTTATATTTTATATTATTAGACCAGTGATAACTATAAATTATACTTGTATCTATAATAAATAGTAATTGTCAACAGTCAACCAGCTACTGATAGGCTTTTACCGCGGAGTGTGCCGGAGCGCCCTCTGTGTGCATACGAGAGAGTGAAAGATCATAGAGTCGGAGAAAATGCATATCAGTATCAGTGATAAATATATTTTTAAAATTACTGATCTACTGATCGGCTTTGACCGCGTAGGCGCGCGGAGCGTGCCGGAGCGCTTTCTATGTGCTTACGAAAGAGTAAAAAATCATAGAGTCGGAGAAAATGCATATCAGTATCAGTGATCAATGTATTTTTATAATTACTGATCTACTGATCGGCTTTGACCGCGGAGGCGCGCGAAGCGTGCCGGAGCGCCTTCTATGTGCATACGAAAGAGTAAAAAATCAGAGAGTCGGAGAAAATGCATATCAGTATCAGTGATCAATGTATTTTTATAATTACTGATCTACTGATCGGCTTTGACCGCGGAGGCGCGCGAAGCGTGCCGGAGCGCCTTCTATGTGCATACGAAAGAGTAAAAAATCAGAGAGTCGGAGAAAATGCATATCAGTATCAGTGATCAATGTATTATTATAATTACTGATCTACTGATCGGCTTTGACCGCGGAGGCGCGCGAAGCGTGCCGGAGCGCCTTCTATGTGCATACGAGAGAGTAAAAAATCACAGAGTCGGAGAAAATGCATATCAGTATCAGTGATCAATGTATTATTATAATTACTGATATACTGATCGACTTTGACCGCGGAGGCGCGCGAAGCGTGCCGGAGCGCTTTCTATGTACATACGAGAGAGTGAAAGATCAGAGAGTAGGAGAGAATGCATATCAGTACCAGTGATCAATATATTATTATAATTATTGATCTACTGATCGGCTTTGACCGCGGAGGCGCGCGAAGCGTGCCGGAGCGCCCTCAATGTGCAAACGAAAGAGTAAAAGATCAGAGAGTCGGAGAAAATGCATATCAGTATCAGTGATCAATGTATTATTATAATTACTGATCTACTGATCGACTTTGACCGCGGAGGCGCGCGAAGCGTGCCGGAGCGCCCTCAATGTGCAAACGAAAGAGTAAAAGATCAGAGAGTCGGAGAAAATGCATATCAGTATCAGTGATCAATGTATTATTATAATTACTGATCTACTGATCGGCTTTGACCGCGAAGGCGCGCGAAGCGTGCCGGAGCGCCTTCTATGTGCATACGAAAAAGTAAAAAAAAACAGAGAGTCGGATAAAATGCATATCAGTATCAGTGATCAATGTATTATTATGATTACTGTTCTACTGATCGGCTTTGACCGCGAAGGCGGGCGAAGCGTGCCGGAGCGCTTTTTATGTGCATACGAGAGAGTGAAAAATCAGAGAGTAGGAGAGAATGCATATCAGTAGCAGTGATCAATATATTCTCATTATAACTGATCTACTGATATACTTTGACCGCGGAGGCGCGCGGAGTGTGCCGGACCGCCTTTTATGAGCATAGTAATAACAATATCTGTAGAAAAGCAGTCAAGATACTATCAACCAGATACTGATAGACTATGACACTTTCTATTTATTTGAAATTACTGAAAAAAATTTAAAATAAAGGAAATAAATAAAGATCAATCATCTACCGGAATACTCTGACAACAGCACTTCTAGCACAGTTCCTAATGGCACTTCTAGAGCACATATCAAGTCAATCTATATATCAATCGATAGATAATTTTCTACTTTATTTTATACCTATATTTCTAGCGCGCGAAGCGCGCTAGTCGCAGCGCCCGCTGCGCCTGGCTGTGCAAAATGCCCTATGGTTTCCGTACGTCCATCGCTCTACCGTGCCACCCACTACTCCTATCTAGCCAAACGTGACATCGATCCGATGGTCTCGGTCCCGAGATGCAGGATTCCAATTTTCAGATCTTTATCTCTCATATCCGCGGAGCTATAAGCTCAAGAAGGTCCGACGAAATAGCGCGTAATCCGAGAGAGTCAGACAGAAAAGCAGCGAGATAGTGTGTCAGATGAAGAGACGGGTCACTGACGAATCGGGTGCGGCGAGTAGACCTTACAAGAACGAGTACTGCGAATCGCAGACTTCAGCTATCGAAAAACGGTTTTCACGTCACTCCTCTACACTCCCTCACCTACAAATCTGCCCGTAATCTTTTTATAACTCCTCCTGGTTTCCTTTCACGAAGTGATTTAGTCGAGGCGAGGCGACACCAAACAGTTGTCGCGGGCTGTTCAAGAAAACTAGGCAATCGTGTAAGGTCTCCCTTTACTACAACATGCAAATAGGTGGCCACTACACTTCTACCGAAATTGGCATCTTTTTGTGACCTCTGACGCTCGCTATCAATTAAATTCCTCTAATCGACGCCACTTTATTGCCCCGCGACGAGAGAGTGTGGCGAGGTGAGAGTACGCCAGCTGCCAGTCTGTCTGATGCCAGAGAAAGAGACAGTAAACTG
This sequence comes from Rhabditoides inermis, assembly GCA_963966185.1. Classification (NCBI taxonomy): domain Eukaryota; kingdom Metazoa; phylum Nematoda; class Chromadorea; order Rhabditida; family Rhabditidae; genus Rhabditoides; species Rhabditoides inermis. Next base: position 307,074 of record CAWZYM010000301.1, on the reverse strand, counting down.
TGCAAATGAGCGAGAACATTACCATGCACTACGAAACAGCTCACCACACTTCCAACAAACGGTGCAAATTCTATATCCTGAGCAAATACAATACAAATAAAACTGTATGCACTAACGACATTCTATATTCAATCAGGGAAGTGAGGCGAGGCGGAATACTATGTAACCTCCTTTTCTCATCCCTCTCCTTTTCTCATCCCTCTTTATTCGTCTCTCTCTCTCTCTCTCTCTCTCTCTCTCTCTCTCTCTTTTATATTTTATAATATTTTACCGCGGAGTGTGCCGGAGCGCCCTCTATGTGCATACGAGAGAGTGAAAGATCAGAGAGTAGGAGAGAATGCATATCAGTATCAGTGATCAATTATTACTGATCTAATGATCGGCTTTGACCGCGGAGGCGTGCGAAGCGTGCCGGGGCGCCCTCTATGTTTATACGAGAAAGTAAAATATGAGAGAGTAGGAGAAAATGCATAACAGTATCAGTGATCATTTTATTATTATTTTTATCACTGAAATACTGATAAGCTATGACCGCGGAGCGTGCCGGAGCGTCTTCTATGAGCATAGTAAATATAACATCTGTAGAAAAGCATTCAAGCAGATACTATCAACCAGATAGACTGTGACACTTTCTAATTATTTAAAATTACTGAAAATTGAAAAAAATAAGGAAATAAATAAAGATCAGTCATCTCTCTTCCTCTCTTCCTCTATCTCTCTCTTATATAATATGATTTTAGATTAGTGAGAAATATGAAGTCTACTTGGAACTAAAATCAATAATAATTGTCAACCAGCTGCTCATCTCTCTCTCTCTCTCTCTCTCTCTCTCTCTCTCGCTTATATTAGACCAGTGATAACTAATAATTATACTTGGATCTATAATAAATAAAAATTGTCAACCAGCTACTGATAGGCTTTTACCGCGGAGCGTGCCGGAGCGCTTTCTATGTGCATACGAGAAAGTGAACAATCAGAGAGTCGGAGAAAATGCATATCAGTAGCAGTGATCAATATATTCTTATTATTACTGATCTACTGATCGACTTTGACCGCGGAGGCGCGCGGAGCGTGCCGGAGCGCTTTCTATGTGCATATAAAAAAAGTGAACGATCAGAGAGTCGGAGAAAATGCATATCAGTAGCAGTGATCAATATATTCTTATTATTACTGATCTACTGATCGACTTTGACCGCGGAGGCGCGCGGAGCGTGCCGGAGCGCTTTCTATGTGCATACGAGAAAATAAACGATCAGAGAGTCGGAGAAAATTCATATCAGTAGCAGTGATCAATATATTCTTATTATTACTGATATACTGATATACTTTGACCGCGAAGGCGCGCGAAGCGTGCCGGAGCGCTTTCTATGTGCATACGAGAAAGTGAACGATCAGAGAGTCGGAGAAAATTCATATCAGTAGCAGTGATCAATATATTCCTATTATTACTGATGTACTGATCAACTTTGACCGCGGAGGCGCGCGGAGCGTGCCGGAGCGCTTCCTTTGTGCATACGAGAAAGTGAAAGATCAGAGAGTCGGAGAAAATTCATATCAGTAGCAGTGATCAATATATTCTTATTATTACTGATCTACTGATCGGCTTTGACCGCGGAGGCGCGCGGAGCGTGCCGGAGCGCTTTCTATGTGCAAACGAGAAGTGAACGATCAGAGAGTCGGAGAAAATTCATATCAGTAGCAGTGATCAATATATTCTTATTATTACTGATATACTGATCGACTTTGACCGCGGAGGCGCGCGGAGCGTGCCGGAGCGCTTTCTATGTGCATACGAGAAAATGAACGATCAGAAGGTCGGAGAAAATTCATATCAGTAGCAGTGATCAATATATTCTTATTATTACTGATATACTGACCGACTTTGACCGCGGAGGCGCGCGGAGCGTGCCGGAACGCTTTCTATGTGCATACGAGAAAATGAACGATCAGAGAGTCGGAGAAAATTCATATCAGTAGCAGTGATCAATATATTCTTATTATTACTGATATACTGACCGACTTTGACCGCGGAGGCGCGCGGAGCGTGCCGGAACGCTTTCTATGTGCATACGAGAAAATGAACGATCAGAGAGTCGGAGAAAATTCATATCAGTAGCAGTGATCAATATATTCTTATTATTACTGATATACTGATATACTTTGACCGCGAAGGCGCGCGAAGCGTGCCGGAGCGCTTTCTATGTGCATACGAGAAAGTGAACGATCAGAGAGTCGGAGAAAATTCATATCAGTAGCAGTGATCAATATATTCTTATTATTACTGATGTACTGATCGACTTTGACCGCGGAGGCGCGCGGAGCGTGCCGGAGCGCTTCCTTTGTGCATACGAGAAAGTCAAAGATCAGAGAGTCGGAGAAAATTCATATCAGTATCAGTGATCAACAAATATTATTATAATTACTGATCTACTGATCGGCTTTGACCGCGGAGGCGCGCGGAGCGTGCCGGAGCGCTTTCCATGTGCATACGAGAAAGTGAACGATCAGAGAGTCGGAGAAAATTCATATCAGTAGCAGTGATCAAGATATTCTTATTATTACTGATATACTGATATACTTTGACCGCGAAGGCGCGCGAAGCGTGCCGGAGCGCTTTCTTTGTGCATACGAGAAAATGAACGATCAGAGAGTCGGAGAAAATTCATATCAGTAGCAGTGATCAATATATTCTTATTATTACTGATATACTGATCGACTTTGACCGCGGAGGCGCGCGGAGCGTGCCGGAGCGCTTTGTATGTGCATACGAGAAAATGAACGATCAGAGAGTCGAAGAAAATTCATATCAGTAGCAGTGATCAATATATTCTTATTATTACTGATATACTGATCGACTTTGACCGCGGAGGCGCGCGGAGCGTGCCGGAGCGCTTCCTTTGTGCATACGAGAAAGTGAAAGATCAGAGAGTCGGAGAAAATTCATATCAGTCTCAGTGATCAACATATATTATTATAATTACTGATCTACTGATCGGCTTTGACCGCGGAGGCGCGCGGAGCGTGCCGGAGCGCTTTCTATGTGCATACGAGAAGTGAACGATCAGAGAGTCGGAGAAAATTCATATCAGTAGCAGTGATCAATATATTCTTATTATTACTGATATACTGATCGACTTTGACCGCGGAGGCGCGCGGAGCGTGCCGGAGCGCTTTCTATGTGCATACGAGAAAATGAACGATCAGAAGGTCGGAGAAAATTCATATCAGTAGCAGTGATCAATATATTCTTATTATTACTGATATACTGATATACTTTGACCGCGGAGGCGCGCGGAGCGTGCCGGAGCGCTTTCTATGTGCATACGAGAAAATGAACGATCAGAAGGTCGGAGAAAATTCATATCAGTAGCAGTGATCAATATATTCTTATTATTACTGATATACTGACCGACTTTGACCGCGGAGGCGCGCGGAGCGTGCCGGAACGCTTTCTATGTGCATACGAGAAAATGAACGATCAGAGAGTCGGAGAAATTTCATATCAGTAGCAGTGATCAATATATTCTTATTATTACTGATATACTGATATACTTTGACCGCGGAGGCGCGCGGAGCGTGCCGGAGCGCTTTCTATGTGCATACGAGAAAATGAACGATCAGAAGGTCGGAGAAAATTCATATCAGTAGCAGTGATCAATATATTCTTATTATTACTGATATACTGACCGACTTTGACCGCGGAGGCGCGCGGAGCGTGCCGGAACGCTTTCTATGTGCATACGAGAAAATGAACGATCAGAGAGTCGGAGAAAATTCATATCAGTAGCAGTGATCAATATATTCTTATTATTACTGATATACTGATATACTTTGACCGCGAAGGCGCGCCAAGCGTGCCGGAGCGCTTTCTATGTGCATACGAGAAAGTGAACGATCAGAGAGTCGGAGAAAATTCATATCAGTAGCAGTGATCAATATATTCTTATTATTACTGATGTACTGATCGACTTTGACCGCGGAGGCGCGCGGAGCGTGCCGGAGCGCTTCCTTTGTGCATACGAGAAAGTCAAAGATCAGAGAGTCGGAGAAAATTCATATCAGTATCAGTGATCAACAAATATTATTATAATTACTGATCTACTGATCGGCTTTGACCGCGGAGGCGCGCGGAGCGTGCCGGAGCGCTTTCCATGTGCATACGAGAAAGTGAACGATCAGAGAGTCGGAGAAAATTCATATCAGTAGCAGTGATCAAGATATTCTTATTATTACTGATATACTGATATACTTTGACCGCGAAGGCGCGCGAAGCGTGCCGGAGCGCTTTCTTTGTGCATACGAGAAAATGAACGATCAGAGAGTCGGAGAAAATTCATATCAGTAGCAGTGATCAATATATTCTTATTATTACTGATATACTGATCGACTTTGACCGCGGAGGCGCGCGGAGCGTGCCGGAGCGCTTTGTATGTGCATACGAGAAAATGAACGATCAGAGAGTCGAAGAAAATTCATATCAGTAGCAGTGATCAATATATTCTTATTATTACTGATATACTGATCGACTTTGACCGCGGAGGCGCGCGGAGCGTGCCGGAGCGCTTTCTATGTGCATACGAGAAAATGAACGATCAGAAGGTCGGAGAAAATTCATATCAGTAGCAGTGATCAATATATTCTTATTATTACTGATATACTGACCGACTTTGACCGCGGAGGCGCGCGGAGCGTGCCGGAACGCTTTCTATGTGCATACGAGAAAATGAACGATCAGAGAGTCGGAGAAATTTCATATCAGTAGCAGTGATCAATATATTCTTATTATTACTGATATACTGATATACTTTGACCGCGGAGGCGCGCGAAGCGTGCCGGAGCGCCCTCTATATGCATACAAAAGAGTAAAAGATAAGAAAGTAGGAGAGAATGCATATCAGTATCAGTGATCGATACATATTATTATTATAACTGATCTACTGATCGGCTTCTACCGCGGAACGTGCCGAAGTTCCTTTCATGCGCATAGTAATTTTAATATCTGTAGAAAAGCAGTCAAGCAGATACTATCAACCAGATAGACTGTGACACTTTCTAATTGTTTAAATTACTGAAAATAAAAAAATAAGGTAATAAATAAAGATCTGTCATCTACTGGAAGACTGACAACAGCACTTCTAGCACAGCTCCTAATAGCACTTCCAGAGCACATATCAAGTCAATCTATATATCAATCGATAGATAATTTTCTCCTCTGTTTTACACCTATATTTCTAGCGCGCGAAGCGCGCTAGTCTGGTGTAAGTGTAAAATGCCCTATGGTGTCTGTCCATACATCGCTCTACCGCGCCACCCATTACTCCTATCTAGCCAAACGTGACATCGATCCGATGGTCTCGGTCCCGAGATGCAGGATTCCAATTTTCAGCTCGGTATCTCTCATATCCGCGGAGCTATAAGCTCCAGAAAGTCCGACGAAATAGCGCGTAATCAGAGAGAGTCAGACAGAAAACAGGCGAAATAGTGTGTGAGGCGAGGAGACGGGTCACTGACGAATCGGCTGCGGAGAGTAGACCTTACAAGAACGAGTACTGCGAATCGCAGACTTCAGCTTTCGAGAAACAATTTTCACGTCACTCCTCTACACTCCCTCAGCTACAAATCTGCCCGTAATCTTTTTATAACTCCTCCTGGTTCCCTTTCACGAAGTGATTTAGTCGAGGCGAGGCGACACCAAACAGTTGTCGCGGGCTGTTCAAGAAAACTAGGCAATCGTGTAAGGTCTCACTCCACTAGAACATGTATATAGGTGACCACTACACTTCTACCAAAATTTGCATCTTTTTGTGACCTCTGACGCCCGCTATCAATTAAATTCCTCTAATCGACGCCACTCTATTGCCCCGCGACGAGAGAGTGTGGCGAGGTGAGAGTGCGCCAGCTGCCAGTCTGTCTGCTGTTAGAGAAAGAGACAGTCAATTGTGAAAAAGAGCGAGAACATCACCACGCACTACCAAACAGCTCACCACACTCCAACAAACTGTGCAAATTTCATTTTCTGAGCAAATACAATACAAATATAACTGTATCCACTAACGACATTCTATATTCAATCAGGGAAGTGAGGCGAGGCGAAATACTATGTAACCTTCTTTTCTCATCCCTCTCCTTTTCTCATCTCTTTTTTCGTCTCTCTCTCTCTCTCTCTCTCTCTCTCTCTCTCTCTCTCTCTTTCTCTTTCTCTTTCTCTTTCTCTTTCTCGCTTTTGTCTTGCTCTTTTTCGTCTCTCTCTCTCTCTCTCTCTCTCTCTCTCTCTCTCTCTCTCTCTCTCTCTCTCTCTTATATTTTCTAATATTTTACCGCGGAGTGTGCCGGAGCGCCCTCTATGTGCATACGAGATAGTAAAAGATCAGAGAGTTGGAGAAAATGCATATCAGTATCAGTGATCAATATATTATTATAATTACTGATCTACTGATCGGCTTTGACCGCAAAGACGCGCGAAGCGTGCCGGAGCGCTTTCTATGTGCATACAAGAAGGTGAACGATCAGAGAGTCGGAGAAAATGCATATCAGTATCAGTGATCAATGTTTTATTATAATTACTGATATACTGATCGGCTTTGACCGCGGAGGCGCGCGAATCGTGCCGGAGCGCCTTTTATGTGCATACGAAAGAGTAAAAAATCAAAGAGTGGGAGAGAATGCATATCAGTATCAGTAATCAATATACTTTTATATTTACTGATCTACTGTACGGCTTTGACCGCGGAGGCGCGCGAAGCGTGCCGGAGCGCCTTCTATGTGCATACGAGAAAGTGAACGATCAGAAGTCGGATAAAATGCATATCAGTATCAGTGATCAATATATTTTCATTTTTACTGATCTACTGATATACTTTGACCGCGGAGGCGCGCAAAGCGTGCCGGAGCGCTTTCTATGTGCATACGAGAAAGTGAACGATCAGAGTCGGAGAAAATGCATATCAGTATCAGTGATCAATGTATTAGTATACTCACTGATCTACTGATATACTTTGACCGCGGAGGCGTGCGAAGCGTGCCGGAGCGCTTTCTATGTGGATACGAGAAAGTGAACGATCAGAGAGTCGGAGAAAATGCATATCAGTAGCAGTGATCAATGTATTATTATAATTACTGATCTACTGATATACTTTGACAGCGGAGGCACGCGAAGCGTGCCCCTCTATGTGCATACGAGAGAGTAAAAGATCAGAGAGTCGGAGAAAATGCATATCAGTAGCAGTGATCAAACTATTCTTATTATTACTGATCTACTGATCGGCTTTGACCGCGGAGGCGCGCGAAGCGTGCCGGAGCGCTATCTATGTGCATACGAGAAAGTGAACGATCAGAGAGTCGGAGAAAATGCATATCAGTATCAGTGATCAATATATTATTATAATCACTGATCTACTGATTGGCTTTGACCGCGGAGGCGCGCGAAGCGTGCCGGAGCGCCTCTAAGTGCATACAAGAAAGTAAAAGATCAGAGAGTCAGAGAAAATATATCAGTATCAGTGATCAATGTATTATTATAATCACTGATCTACTGATCGGCTTTGACCGCGGAGGCGCGCGAAGCGTGCCGGAGCGCCCTCTATGTGCATACGAGAGAGTAAAAAAAATGAGAGAGTCGGAGAAAATGCATATCAGTAACAGTGATCGATATATTATTATAATTACTGATCTACTGATCGGCTTTGACCGCGGAGGCGCGCCATCTAAATGCATACAAGAGAGTAAAAGATCAGAGAGTCGGAGAAAATATATCAGTATCAGTGATCAATGTATTATTATAATTACTGATCTACTGATCGGCTTTGACCGCGGAGGCGCGCGAAGCGTGCCGGAGCGCCCTCTATGTGCATACGAGAAAGTGAACTATCAGAGAGTCGGAGAAAATGCATATCAGTAGTAGTGATCAATTTATTCTTAATTTTACTGATCTATTAATATACTTTGACCGCGGAGGCGCGCGAAGCGTGCCGGAGCGCTTTCTATGTGCATACGAGAAAGTGAACGATCAGAGAGTCGGAGAAAATGCATGTCAGTAGCAGTGATCAATATATTCTTATTATTACTGATCTACTGATAGACTTTGACCGAGGAGGCACGCGAAGCGTGCCGGAGCGCCCTCTATGTATATGCATACGGAAGGTTAAAAGATCAGAGAGTCGGAGAAAATGCATATCAGTAGCAGTGATCAATATATTATTATAATTACTGATCTACTGATAGACTTTGACAGCGGAGGCGCGCGGAGCGTGCCCGGAGCGCTTTCTATGTGCATACGAGAAAATGAACGATCAGAGAGTCGGAGAAAATTCATATCAGTAGCAGTGATCAATGTATTCATACTAATACTGATATACTGATATACTTTGACCGCGGAGGCGCGCGGAGCGGCTGTCTATGATCGTAGGCGAGAGTAGATATTTTATAATATTAGATCCGTGATAACTAATCATTGTCAACCAGCTACTGATAGAATTTGACCGCGGAGACGCGCGGAGCGGCTGTCTGTGATCAAAGGCGAGAGTAGATATTTTATATTATTAGATCCGTGATAACTAATCATTGTCAACCAGCTACTGATAGAATTTGACCGCGGAGGCGCGCGGAGCGGCTGTCTGTGATCAAAGGCGAGAGTAGAGATTTTATATTATTTGATACGTGATAACTAATCATTGTCAACCAGCTACTGATAGAATTTGACCGCTGAGGCGCGCGGAGCGTCTGTCTGTGATGAAAGGCGAGAGTAGAGATTTTATAATCTTAGATCCGTGATAACTAATCATTGTCAACCAGCTACTGATAGAATTTGACCGCGGAGGCACGTGGTAGCGTGCCGGAGCGCCTTCTAGAGCAAAGAGAGAGAGAGACAGAGAGAGACAGAGAGACAGAGAGAGAGAGAGAAGCGGAGAAACGGAAAGTGTAGTTTAGTTATGACATAGTTATCACTCATATACCGATAGTCTTCGGCTGCATCTCGGAGCGCCTTCTATGAGCATAGGTAAGATAATATCAGTCGAGAATCAAAAATTATCAACCAGCTACTGTTAGACATTGACAATGTTCAAACATTTGTTAATACTGTAATTCAAAATTAATGAAATAAATCATTCATTTTTGGAAGGCTCTGACAACAGCACTTCTAGCACAGCTCCTAATAGCACTTCCAGAGCACATATCAAGTCAATCTATATATCCATCGATAGATAATTTTCTCCTCTATTTTATACCTATATTTCTAGCGCGCGAAGCGCGCTAGTCGCTAGTATGTGTAAAATGCCCTATGGTGTCTGTCCATACATCGCTCTACCGCGCCACCCACTACTCCTATCTAGCCAAACGTGACATCGATCCGATGGTCTCGGTCCCGAGATGCAGGATTCCAATTTTCAGATCTTTATCTCTCATATCCGCGGAGCTATAAGCTCAAGAAGGTCCGACGAAATAGCGCGTAATCCGAGAGAGTCAGACAGAAAACAGGCGAAATAGTGTGTGAGGCGAGGAGACGGGTCACTGACGAATCGGCTGTGGCGAGTAGACCTTACAAGAACGAGCACTGCGGATCGCAGACTTCAGCTATCGAAAAACGGTTTCGACGTCACTCCTCTACACTCCCTCACCTACAAATCTGCCCGTAATCTTTTTATAACTCCTCCTGGTTCCCTTTCACGAAGTGATTTAGTCGAGGCGAGGCGACACCAAACAGTTGTCGCAGGCTGTTCAAGAAAACTAGGCAATCGTATGAGGTCTCCCTTCACTACAACATGTATATAGGTGGCCACTACACTTCTAGCAAAATTTGCATCTTTTAATGACCTCTGACGTCCGCTATCAATTAAATTCCTCTAATCGACGCCACTTTATTGCCCCGCGACGAGAGAGTGTGGCGAGGTGAGAGTGCGCCAGCTGCCAGTCTGTCTGCTGTTAGAGAAAGAAACAGTAAATTGTGCAAATGAGCGAGAACATCACCACGCACTACGAAACAGCTCACCACACTCCACAAACTGTGTAAATTCTATATTCTGAGCGAATACAATGCAAATATAACTGTATGCCTTAACGACATTCTATATTCAATCAGGGAAGTGAGGCGAGGCGAAATACTATGTAACCTCCTTTTCTCATCCAATTTCTTTTCTCATCCCTCTCTTTTTCGTCTTTCTCTCTCTCTCTCTCTCTCTCTCTCTCTCTCTCTCTCTCTCTCGCCTCTCTCTCTTTCTCTCCCACTCTCCCTCTCTCCCTCTCTCCCTCTCTCCCTCTCTCTCCCTCTCTCTCTATCTCTCGCTTATATTTTATAATATTAGACCAGTGATAACTATAACCCTCTATGTGCATACGAGAAAGTGAACGATCAGAGAGTCGGAGAAAATTCATATCAGTAGCAGTGATCAATATATTTTTATTATTACTGATGTACTGATCGACTTTGACCGCGGAGGCGCGCGGAGCGTGCCGGAGCGCTTCCTTTGTGCATACGAGAAAGTGAAAGATCAGAGAGTCGGAGAAAATTCATATCAGTATCAGTGATCAACATATATTATTATAATTACTGATCTACTGATCGGCTTTGACCGCGGAGGCGCGCGGAGCGTGCCGGAGCGCTTTCCATGTGCATACGAGAAAGTGAACGATCAGAGAGTCGGAGAAAATTCATATCAGTAGCAGTGATAAAGATATTCTTATTATTACTGATATACTGATCGACTTTGACCGCGGAGGCGCGCGGAGCGTGCCGGAGCGCTTTCTATGTGCATACGAGAAAATGAACGATCAGAGAGTCGAAGAAAATTCATATCAGTAGCAGTGATCAATATATTCTTATTATTACTGATATACTGATCGACTTTGACCGCGGAGGCGCGCGGAGCGTGCCGGAGCGCTTTCTATGTGCATACGAGAAAATGAACGATCAGAGAGTCGGAGAAAATTCATATCAGTAGCAGTGATCAATATATTCTTATTATTACTGATATACTGATATACTTTGACCGCGGAGGCGCGCGGAGCGTGCCGGAGCGCTTTTTATGTGCATACGAGAAAATGAACGATCAGAGAGTCGGAGAAAATTCATATCAGTAGCAGTGATCAATATATTCTTATTATTACTGATATACTGATCGACTTTGACCGCGGAGGCGCGCGGAGCGTGCCGGAGCGCTTTCTATGTGCATACGAGAAAATGAACGATCAGAGAGTCGGAGAAAATTCATATCAATAGCAGTGATCAATATATTCTTATTATTACTGATGTACTGATCGACTTTGACCGCGGAGGCGCGCGGAGCGTGCCGGAGCGCTTTCTATGTGCATACGAGAAAATGAACGATCAGAGAGTCGGAGAAAATTCATATCAGTAGCAGTGATCAATATATTCTTATTATTACTGATATACTGATATACTTTGACCGCGAAGGCGCGCGAAGCGTGCCGGAGCGCTTTCTATGTGCATACGAGAAAGTGAACGATCAGAGAGTCGGAGAAAATTCATATCAGTAGCAGTGATCAATATATTCTTATTATTACTGATGTACTGATCAACTTTGACCGCGGAGGCGCGCGGAGCGTGCCGGAGCGCTTCCTTTGTGCATACGAGAAAGTGAAAGATCAGAGAGTCGGAGAAAATTCATATCAGTAGCAGTGATCAAGATATTCTTATTATTACTGATATACTGATATACTTTGACCGCGAAGGCGCGCGAAGCGTGCCGGAGCGCTTTCTTTGTGCATACGAGAAAATGAACGATCAGAGAGTCGGAGAAAATTCATATCAGTAGCAGTGATCAATATATTCTTATTATTACTGATATACTGATCGACTTTGACCGCGGAGGCGCGCGGAGCGTGCCGGAGCGCTTTCTATGTGCATACGAGAAAATGAACGATCAGAGAGTCGAAGAAAATTCATATCAGTAGCAGTGATCAATATATTCTTATTATTACTGATATACTGATCGACTTTGACCGCGGAGGCGCGCGGAGCGTGCCGGAGCGCTTTCTATGTGCATACGAGAAAATGAACGATCAGAGAGTCGGAGAAAATTCATATCAGTAGCAGTGATCAATATATTCTTATTATTACTGATATACTGATATACTTTGACCGCGAAGGCGCGCGAAGCGTGCCGGAGCGCTTTCTATGTGCATACGAGAAAGTGAACGATCAGAGAGTCGGAGAAAATTCATATCAGTAGCAGTGATCAATATATTCCTATTATTACTGATGTACTGATCAACTTTGACCGCGGAGGCGCGCGGAGCGTGCCGGAGCGCTTCCTTTGTGCATACGAGAAAGTGAAAGATCAGAGAGTCGGAGAAAATTCATATCAGTAGCAGTGATCAATATATTCTTATTATTACTGATCTACTGATCGGCTTTGACCGCGGAGGCGCGCGGAGCGTGCCGGAGCGCTTTCTATGTGCAAACGAGAAGTGAACGATCAGAGAGTCGGAGAAAATTCATATCAGTAGCAGTGATCAATATATTCTTATTATTACTGATATACTGATCGACTTTGACCGCGGAGGCGCGCGGAGCGTGCCGGAGCGCTTTCTATGTGCATACGAGAAAATGAACGATCAGAAGGTCGGAGAAAATTCATATCAGTAGCAGTGATCAATATATTCTTATTATTACTGATATACTGACCGACTTTGACCGCGGAGGCGCGCGGAGCGTGCCGGAACGCTTTCTATGTGCATACGAGAAAATGAACGATCAGAGAGTCGGAGAAAATTCATATCAGTAGCAGTGATCAATATATTCTTATTATTACTGATATACTGATATACTTTGACCGCGAAGGCGCGCGAAGCGTGCCGGAGCGCTTTCTATGTGCATACGAGAAAGTGAACGATCAGAGAGTCGGAGAAAATTCATATCAGTAGCAGTGATCAATATATTCTTATTATTACTGATGTACTGATCGACTTTGACCGCGGAGGCGCGCGGAGCGTGCCGGAGCGCTTCCTTTGTGCATACGAGAAAGTCAAAGATCAGAGAGTCGGAGAAAATTCATATCAGTATCAGTGATCAACAAATATTATTATAATTACTGATCTACTGATCGGCTTTGACCGCGGAGGCGCGCGGAGCGTGCCGGAGCGCTTTCCATGTGCATACGAGAAAGTGAACGATCAGAGAGTCGGAGAAAATTCATATCAGTAGCAGTGATCAAGATATTCTTATTATTACTGATATACTGATATACTTTGACCGCGAAGGCGCGCGAAGCGTGCCGGAGCGCTTTCTTTGTGCATACGAGAAAATGAACGATCAGAGAGTCGGAGAAAATTCATATCAGTAGCAGTGATCAATATATTCTTATTATTACTGATATACTGATCGACTTTGACCGCGGAGGCGCGCGGAGCGTGCCGGAGCGCTTTGTATGTGCATACGAGAAAATGAACGATCAGAGAGTCGAAGAAAATTCATATCAGTAGCAGTGATCAATATATTCTTATTATTACTGATATACTGATCGACTTTGACCGCGGAGGCGCGCGGAGCGTGCCGGAGCGCTTCCTTTGTGCATACGAGAAAGTGAAAGATCAGAGAGTCGGAGAAAATTCATATCAGTCTCAGTGATCAACATATATTATTATAATTACTGATCTACTGATCGGCTTTGACCGCGGAGGCGCGCGGAGCGTGCCGGAGCGCTTTCTATGTGCATACGAGAAGTGAACGATCAGAGAGTCGGAGAAAATTCATATCAGTAGCAGTGATCAATATATTCTTATTATTACTGATATACTGATCGACTTTGACCGCGGAGGCGCGCGGAGCGTGCCGGAGCGCTTTCTATGTGCATACGAGAAAATGAACGATCAGAAGGTCGGAGAAAATTCATATCAGTAGCAGTGATCAATATATTCTTATTATTACTGATATACTGATATACTTTGACCGCGGAGGCGCGCGGAGCGTGCCGGAGCGCTTTCTATGTGCATACGAGAAAATGAACGATCAGAAGGTCGGAGAAAATTCATATCAGTAGCAGTGATCAATATATTCTTATTATTACTGATATACTGACCGACTTTGACCGCGGAGGCGCGCGGAGCGTGCCGGAACGCTTTCTATGTGCATACGAGAAAATGAACGATCAGAGAGTCGGAGAAATTTCATATCAGTAGCAGTGATCAATATATTCTTATTATTACTGATATACTGATATACTTTGACCGCGGAGGCGCGCGGAGCGTGCCGGAGCGCTTTCTATGTGCATACGAGAAAATGAACGATCAGAAGGTCGGAGAAAATTCATATCAGTAGCAGTGATCAATATATTCTTATTATTACTGATATACTGACCGACTTTGACCGCGGAGGCGCGCGGAGCGTGCCGGAACGCTTTCTATGTGCATACGAGAAAATGAACGATCAGAGAGTCGGAGAAAATTCATATCAGTAGCAGTGATCAATATATTCTTATTATTACTGATATACTGATATACTTTGACCGCGAAGGCGCGCGAAGCGTGCCGGAGCGCTTTCTATGTGCATACGAGAAAGTGAACGATCAGAGAGTCGGAGAAAATTCATATCAGTAGCAGTGATCAATATATTCTTATTATTACTGATGTACTGATCGACTTTGACCGCGGAGGCGCGCGGAGCGTGCCGGAGCGCTTCCTTTGTGCATACGAGAAAGTCAAAGATCAGAGAGTCGGAGAAAATTCATATCAGTAGCAGTGATCAATATATTATTATAATTACTGATCTACTGATAGACTTTGACAGCGGAGGCGCGCGGAGCGTGCCCGGAGCGCTTTCTATGTGCATACGAGAAAATGAACGATCAGAGAGTCGGAGAAAATTCATATCAGTAGCAGTGATCAATGTATTCATACTAATACTGATATACTGATATACTTTGACCGCGGAGGCGCGCGGAGCGGCTGTCTATGATCGTAGGCGAGAGTAGATATTTTATAATATTAGATCCGTGATAACTAATCATTGTCAACCAGCTACTGATAGAATTTGACCGCGGAGACGCGCGGAGCGGCTGTCTGTGATCAAAGGCGAGAGTAGATATTTTATATTATTAGATCCGTGATAACTAATCATTGTCAACCAGCTACTGATAGAATTTGACCGCGGAGGCGCGCGGAGCGGCTGTCTGTGATCAAAGGCGAGAGTAGAGATTTTATATTATTTGATACGTGATAACTAATCATTGTCAACCAGCTACTGATAGAATTTGACCGCTGAGGCGCGCGGAGCGTCTGTCTGTGATGAAAGGCGAGAGTAGAGATTTTATAATCTTAGATCCGTGATAACTAATCATTGTCAACCAGCTACTGATAGAATTTGACCGCGGAGGCACGTGGTAGCGTGCCGGAGCGCCTTCTAGAGCAAAGAGAGAGAGAGACAGAGAGAGACAGAGAGACAGAGAGAGAGAGAGAAGCGGAGAAACGGAAAGTGTAGTTTAGTTATGACATAGTTATCACTCATATACCGATAGTCTTCGGCTGCATCTCGGAGCGCCTTCTATGAGCATAGGTAAGATAATATCAGTCGAGAATCAAAAATTATCAACCAGCTACTGTTAGACATTGACAATGTTCAAACATTTGTTAATACTGTAATTCAAAATTAATGAAATAAATCATTCATTTTTGGAAGGCTCTGACAACAGCACTTCTAGCACAGCTCCTAATAGCACTTCCAGAGCACATATCAAGTCAATCTATATATCCATCGATAGATAATTTTCTCCTCTATTTTATACCTATATTTCTAGCGCGCGAAGCGCGCTAGTCTGGTGTATGTGTAAAATGCCCTATGGTGTCTGTCCATACATCGCTCTACCGCGCCAGCCACTACTCCTATCTAGCCAAACGTGACATCGATCCGATGGTCTCGGTCCCGAGATGCAGGATTCCAATTTTCAGCTCGTTATCTCTCATATCCGAGGAGCTATAAGCTCCAGAAAGTCCGACGAAATAGCGCGTAATCAGAGAGAGTCAGACACAAAAACGGCGAAATAGTGTGTGAGGCGAGGAGACGGGTCACTGACGAATCGGCTGCGGCGAGTAGACCTTACAAGAACGAGCACTGCGGATCGCAGACTTCAGCTTTCGAGAAACGGTTTCGACGTCACTCCTCTATACTCCCTCACCTACAAATCTGCCCGTAATCTTTTTATAACTCCTCCTGGTTTCCTTTCACGAAGTGATTTAATCGAGGCGAGGCGACACCAAACAGTTGTCGCGGGCTGTTCAAGAAAACTAGGCAACCGTGTCAGATCTCCCTTTACTACAACATGCAAATAGGTGGCCACTACACTTCTACCAAAATTTGCATCTTTTTGTGACCTCTGACGCCCGCTATCAATTAAATTCCTCTAATCGACGCCACTTTATTGCCCCGCGACGAGAGAGTGTGGCGAGGTGAGAGTGCACCAGCTGCCAGTCTGTCTGATGTCAGAGAAAAAGACAGTCAATTGTGCAAATGAGCGAGAACATCACCACGCACTACGAAACAGCTCACCACACTCCAACAAACTGTGCAAATTTTATTTTCTGAGCACATACAATAAAACATTACTATATGCACTCGCGTCCTTCTATATTTAATCATAGAAGTGAAGCGAGGCGAAATACTATGTAACCTTCTTTTCTCATTCCTCCTTTTTCGTCTCTCTCTCTCTCTCTCTCTCTCTCTCTCTCTCTCTCTCTCTCTCTCTCTCTCTCTCTCTCTCTCTCTCGGTCGCTCGCTCGCTCTCTTTCTCTCTCCCTATCTCCTCTCTTCCTCTATCTCTCTTTTATAGTTTATGATTTCAGATTAGTGATAACTATAAAGTCTACTTGCATCTAAATTAAATCATAATTGTCAACCAGCTGTACATCCCACTCTTACCCACTCTTAATCTCTCTCTCTCTCTCTCTCTCTCTCTCTCACACACACACACACACACACACAATTTTACAATATTAAACCAGTGATAACTATAAATTATACTTGTATCTATAATAAATAGTACTGATAGGCTTTTACCGCGGAGTGTGCCGGAGCGCTTTCTATGTGCAATGTTTTATTATAATTACTGATAAACTGATCGGCTTTGACCGCGGAGGCGCTCGAAGCGTGCCGGAGCGCCTTCTATGTGCATACGAAAGAGTAAAAAATCAAAGAGTCGGAGAAAATGCATATCAGTATCAGTGATCAATGCATCAATGTATTATTATAATTACTGATCTACTGATCGGCTTTGACCGCGGAGGCGCGCGAAGCGTGCCGGAGCGCCTTCTATGTGCATACGAGAAAGTGAACGATCAGAGAGTCGGAGAAAATGTATATCAGTAGCAGTGGTTAATATATTCTTATTTTTACTGATCTACTGATATACGTTCACCGCGAAGGCGCGCGAAGCTTGCCAGAGCGCTTTCTATGTGCATACGAGAAAGTGAACGATCAGAGAGTCGGATAAAATGCATATCAGTAGCAGTGATAATTATATTCTTACTATTACTGATCTACTGATATACTTTGACCGCGGAGGCGCGCGAAGCGTGCCGGAGCGCTTTCTATGTGCATAGAAAGTGAACGATCAGAGAGTCGGAGAAAATTCATATCAGAAGCAGTGATCAATATATTCTTACTATTACTGATCTACTGATATACTTTGACCGCGGAGGCGCGCGAAGCGTGCCGGAGCGCTTTCTATGTGCATAGAAAGTGAACGATCAGAGAGTCGGAGAAAATTCATATCAGAAGCAGTGATCTATATATATTCTTACTATCACAGATATACTGATCGGCTTTGACCGCGAAGGCGCGCGAAGCGTGCCGGAGCGCTTTCTATGTGCATACGAGAAAGTGAACGATCAGAAGATCGGAGAAAATGCATATCAGTATTTCTCATCCCTCTCTTTTTCGTCTCTCTCTCTCTCTCTCTCTCTCTCTCTCTCTCTCTCTCTCCCTCTCTCTCTCTTTCTTCTTCCTCTCTTTTCTCTCTCTCGTCTCTCGTCTCTCGTCTCTCTCTCTCTCTCTCTCTCTCTCTCTCTCTCTCTCTCTCTCTCTCTGTCTTGTTTTTTTCCTCTCTCGCTTATATTTTATAATATTATACCAGTGATAAGTATAAATTATACTTGGATCTATAATAAATAAAAATTGTCAACCAGCTACTGATAGGATTTGACCGCGGAGGCACGCGGAGCGGCTATCTATGAACATAGGCGAGAGTAGATATTTTATGATATTAGATCTGTGATAACTAATAATTGTCAACCAGCTACTGATAGGATTTGACCGCGGAGGCGCGCAGAGCGGCTATCTATGATCATAGGCGAGAGTAGATATTTTACGATATTAGATCAGTGATAAATAATAACTCTGAGAGTAGGAGAGAAGGATAGAATGCATATCAGTAGCAGTGATCAAAAGATTCTTATTATTACTGATCTACTGATAGACTTTGACCGCGGAGGCGCGCGAAGCGTGCCGGAGCGCTTTCTATGTGCATACGAGAAAGTGAACGATCAGAGAGTCGGAGAAAATTCATATCAGTAGCAGTGATCAATATATTCTTATTGTTACTGATCTACTGATATACTTTGACCGCGGAGGCGCGCGAAGCTTGTCGGAGCGCTTTCTATGTGCATACGAGAAAGTGAATGATCAGAGAGTCGGAGAAAATGCATATCACTAGCAGTGATCAATATATTCTTATTATTACTGATATACTGATATACTTTGACCGCAAAGGCGCGCGGAGCGTGCCGGAGCGCTTTCTATGTGCATACGAGAAACTGAACGATCAGAGAGTCGGAGAAAATTCATATCAGTAGCAGTGATCAATATATTCTTATTGTTACTGATCTACTGATATACTTTGACCGCGGAGGCGCGCGAAGCGTGTCGGAGCGCTTTCTATGTACATACGAGAAAGTGAACGATCAGAGAGTCGGAGAAAACTCATATCAGTAGCAGTGATCAATATATTCATACTATTACTGATCTACTGATCGACTTTGACAGCGGAGGCGCGCGGAGTGTGGCGGAGCGTTTTCTATGTGCACACGAGAAAGTGAAAGATCAGAGAGTAGGAGAAAATGCATATCAGTTACAGTGATCAATATATTATTATAATTACTCATCTACTGATCGGCTTTGACCGCGAAGGCGCGCGAAGCGTTCCCGAGCGCCTTCTATGAGCATAGTAAATACATCTGTGGAAAAGCAGTCAACCAGATACTATCAACCAGATACTGATAGACTGTGACACTTTCTAATTATTTAAAACTACTGAAAAAATAAAAAAAAAGAAATAAATAAAGATCAGTCATCTACTGAAAGACTGACAACAGCACTTCTAGCACAGCTCCTAACAGCAGTTCAGGAGCACATATGAAGTCAATCTATATATCAATCGATAGATAATTTTCTCCTCTTTTTTATACTTACATTTCTAGCGCGCGAAGCGCGCTAGTCGCTAGTATGTGTAAAATGCCCTATGGTGTCTGTCCATACATCGCTCTACCGCGCCACCCACTACTCCTATCTAGCCAAACGTGACATCGATCCGATGGTCTCGGTCCCGAGATGCAGGATTCCAATTTTCAGATCTTTATCTCTCATATCCGCGGAGCTATAAGCTCAAGAAGGTCCGACGAAATAGCGCGTAATCCGAGAGAGTCAGACAGAAAACAGGCGAAATAGTGTGTGAGGCGAGGAGACGGGTCACTGACGAATCGGCTGTGGCGAGTAGACCTTACAAGAACGAGCACTGCGGATCGCAGACTTCAGCTATCGAAAAACGGTTTCGACGTCACTCCTCTACACTCCCTCACCTACAAATCTGCCCGTAATCTTTTTATAACTCCTCCTGGTTCCCTTTCACGAAGTGATTTAGTCGAGGCGAGGCGACACCAAACAGTTGTCGCAGGCTGTTCAAGAAAACTAGGCAATCGTATGAGGTCTCCCTTCACTACAACATGTATATAGGTGGCCACTACACTTCTAGCAAAATTTGCATCTTTTAATGACCTCTGACGTCCGCTATCAATTAAATTCCTCTAATCGACGCCACTTTATTGCCCCGCGACGAGAGAGTGTGGCGAGGTGAGAGTGCGCCAGCTGCCAGTCTGTCTGCTGTTAGAGAAAGAAACAGTAAATTGTGCAAATGAGCGAGAACATCACCACGCACTACGAAACAGCTCACCACACTCCACAAACTGTGTAAATTCTATATTCTGAGCGAATACAATGCAAATATAACTGTATGCCTTAACGACATTCTATATTCAATCAGGGAAGTGAGGCGAGGCGAAATACTATGTAACCTCCTTTTCTCATCCAATTTCTTTTCTCATCCCTCTCTTTTTCGTCTTTCTCTCTCTCTCTCTCTCTCTCTCTCTCTCTCTCTCTCTCTCTCTCTCTCTCTCGCCTCTCTCTCTTTCTCTCCCACTCTCCCTCTCTCCCTCTCTCCCTCTCTCCCTCTCTCTCCCTCTCTCTCTATCTCTCGCTTATATTTTATAATATTAGACCAGTGATAACTATAACCCTCTATGTGCATACGAGAAAGTGAACGATCAGAGAGTCGGAGAAAATTCATATCAGTAGCAGTGATCAATATATTTTTATTATTACTGATGTACTGATCGACTTTGACCGCGGAGGCGCGCGGAGCGTGCCGGAGCGCTTCCTTTGTGCATACGAGAAAGTGAAAGATCAGAGAGTCGGAGAAAATTCATATCAGTATCAGTGATCAACATATATTATTATAATTACTGATCTACTGATCGGCTTTGACCGCGGAGGCGCGCGGAGCGTGCCGGAGCGCTTTCCATGTGCATACGAGAAAGTGAACGATCAGAGAGTCGGAGAAAATTCATATCAGTAGCAGTGATAAAGATATTCTTATTATTACTGATATACTGATCGACTTTGACCGCGGAGGCGCGCGGAGCGTGCCGGAGCGCTTTCTATGTGCATACGAGAAAATGAACGATCAGAGAGTCGAAGAAAATTCATATCAGTAGCAGTGATCAATATATTCTTATTATTACTGATATACTGATCGACTTTGACCGCGGAGGCGCGCGGAGCGTGCCGGAGCGCTTTCTATGTGCATACGAGAAAATGAACGATCAGAGAGTCGGAGAAAATTCATATCAGTAGCAGTGATCAATATATTCTTATTATTACTGATATACTGATATACTTTGACCGCGGAGGCGCGCGGAGCGTGCCGGAGCGCTTTTTATGTGCATACGAGAAAATGAACGATCAGAGAGTCGGAGAAAATTCATATCAGTAGCAGTGATCAATATATTCTTATTATTACTGATATACTGATCGACTTTGACCGCGGAGGCGCGCGGAGCGTGCCGGAGCGCTTTCTATGTGCATACGAGAAAATGAACGATCAGAGAGTCGGAGAAAATTCATATCAATAGCAGTGATCAATATATTCTTATTATTACTGATGTACTGATCGACTTTGACCGCGGAGGCGCGCGGAGCGTGCCGGAGCGCTTTCTATGTGCATACGAGAAAATGAACGATCAGAGAGTCGGAGAAAATTCATATCAGTAGCAGTGATCAATATATTCTTATTATTACTGATATACTGATATACTTTGACCGCGAAGGCGCGCGAAGCGTGCCGGAGCGCTTTCTATGTGCATACGAGAAAGTGAACGATCAGAGAGTCGGAGAAAATTCATATCAGTAGCAGTGATCAATATATTCTTATTATTACTGATGTACTGATCAACTTTGACCGCGGAGGCGCGCGGAGCGTGCCGGAGCGCTTCCTTTGTGCATACGAGAAAGTGAAAGATCAGAGAGTCGGAGAAAATTCATATCAGTAGCAGTGATCAAGATATTCTTATTATTACTGATATACTGATATACTTTGACCGCGAAGGCGCGCGAAGCGTGCCGGAGCGCTTTCTTTGTGCATACGAGAAAATGAACGATCAGAGAGTCGGAGAAAATTCATATCAGTAGCAGTGATCAATATATTCTTATTATTACTGATATACTGATCGACTTTGACCGCGGAGGCGCGCGGAGCGTGCCGGAGCGCTTTCTATGTGCATACGAGAAAATGAACGATCAGAGAGTCGAAGAAAATTCATATCAGTAGCAGTGATCAATATATTCTTATTATTACTGATATACTGATCGACTTTGACCGCGGAGGCGCGCGGAGCGTGCCGGAGCGCTTTCTATGTGCATACGAGAAAATGAACGATCAGAGAGTCGGAGAAAATTCATATCAGTAGCAGTGATCAATATATTCTTATTATTACTGATATACTGATATACTTTGACCGCGAAGGCGCGCGAAGCGTGCCGGAGCGCTTTCTATGTGCATACGAGAAAGTGAACGATCAGAGAGTCGGAGAAAATTCATATCAGTAGCAGTGATCAATATATTCCTATTATTACTGATGTACTGATCAACTTTGACCGCGGAGGCGCGCGGAGCGTGCCGGAGCGCTTCCTTTGTGCATACGAGAAAGTGAAAGATCAGAGAGTCGGAGAAAATTCATATCAGTAGCAGTGATCAATATATTCTTATTATTACTGATCTACTGATCGGCTTTGACCGCGGAGGCGCGCGGAGCGTGCCGGAGCGCTTTCTATGTGCAAACGAGAAGTGAACGATCAGAGAGTCGGAGAAAATTCATATCAGTAGCAGTGATCAATATATTCTTATTATTACTGATATACTGATCGACTTTGACCGCGGAGGCGCGCGGAGCGTGCCGGAGCGCTTTCTATGTGCATACGAGAAAATGAACGATCAGAAGGTCGGAGAAAATTCATATCAGTAGCAGTGATCAATATATTCTTATTATTACTGATATACTGACCGACTTTGACCGCGGAGGCGCGCGGAGCGTGCCGGAACGCTTTCTATGTGCATACGAGAAAATGAACGATCAGAGAGTCGGAGAAAATTCATATCAGTAGCAGTGATCAATATATTCTTATTATTACTGATATACTGATATACTTTGACCGCGAAGGCGCGCGAAGCGTGCCGGAGCGCTTTCTATGTGCATACGAGAAAGTGAACGATCAGAGAGTCGGAGAAAATTCATATCAGTAGCAGTGATCAATATATTCTTATTATTACTGATGTACTGATCGACTTTGACCGCGGAGGCGCGCGGAGCGTGCCGGAGCGCTTCCTTTGTGCATACGAGAAAGTCAAAGATCAGAGAGTCGGAGAAAATTCATATCAGTATCAGTGATCAACAAATATTATTATAATTACTGATCTACTGATCGGCTTTGACCGCGGAGGCGCGCGGAGCGTGCCGGAGCGCTTTCCATGTGCATACGAGAAAGTGAACGATCAGAGAGTCGGAGAAAATTCATATCAGTAGCAGTGATCAAGATATTCTTATTATTACTGATATACTGATATACTTTGACCGCGAAGGCGCGCGAAGCGTGCCGGAGCGCTTTCTTTGTGCATACGAGAAAATGAACGATCAGAGAGTCGGAGAAAATTCATATCAGTAGCAGTGATCAATATATTCTTATTATTACTGATATACTGATCGACTTTGACCGCGGAGGCGCGCGGAGCGTGCCGGAGCGCTTTGTATGTGCATACGAGAAAATGAACGATCAGAGAGTCGAAGAAAATTCATATCAGTAGCAGTGATCAATATATTCTTATTATTACTGATATACTGATCGACTTTGACCGCGGAGGCGCGCGGAGCGTGCCGGAGCGCTTCCTTTGTGCATACGAGAAAGTGAAAGATCAGAGAGTCGGAGAAAATTCATATCAGTCTCAGTGATCAACATATATTATTATAATTACTGATCTACTGATCGGCTTTGACCGCGGAGGCGCGCGGAGCGTGCCGGAGCGCTTTCTATGTGCATACGAGAAGTGAACGATCAGAGAGTCGGAGAAAATTCATATCAGTAGCAGTGATCAATATATTCTTATTATTACTGATATACTGATCGACTTTGACCGCGGAGGCGCGCGGAGCGTGCCGGAGCGCTTTCTATGTGCATACGAGAAAATGAACGATCAGAAGGTCGGAGAAAATTCATATCAGTAGCAGT
Organism: Rhabditoides inermis; assembly: GCA_963966185.1. Lineage (NCBI taxonomy): Eukaryota > Metazoa > Nematoda > Chromadorea > Rhabditida > Rhabditidae > Rhabditoides > Rhabditoides inermis. The sequence goes on along the minus strand of CAWZYM010000301.1, from coordinate 283,022 downwards.
GATCAATATATTCTTATTATTACTGATATACTGATATACTTTGACCGCGGAGGCGCGCGGAGCGTGCCGGAGCGCTTTCTATGTGCATACGAGAAAATGAACGATCAGAAGGTCGGAGAAAATTCATATCAGTAGCAGTGATCAATATATTCTTATTATTACTGATATACTGACCGACTTTGACCGCGGAGGCGCGCGGAGCGTGCCGGAACGCTTTCTATGTGCATACGAGAAAATGAACGATCAGAGAGTCGGAGAAATTTCATATCAGTAGCAGTGATCAATATATTCTTATTATTACTGATATACTGATATACTTTGACCGCGGAGGCGCGCGGAGCGTGCCGGAGCGCTTTCTATGTGCATACGAGAAAATGAACGATCAGAAGGTCGGAGAAAATTCATATCAGTAGCAGTGATCAATATATTCTTATTATTACTGATATACTGACCGACTTTGACCGCGGAGGCGCGCGGAGCGTGCCGGAACGCTTTCTATGTGCATACGAGAAAATGAACGATCAGAGAGTCGGAGAAAATTCATATCAGTAGCAGTGATCAATATATTCTTATTATTACTGATATACTGATATACTTTGACCGCGAAGGCGCGCCAAGCGTGCCGGAGCGCTTTCTATGTGCATACGAGAAAGTGAACGATCAGAGAGTCGGAGAAAATTCATATCAGTAGCAGTGATCAATATATTCTTATTATTACTGATGTACTGATCGACTTTGACCGCGGAGGCGCGCGGAGCGTGCCGGAGCGCTTCCTTTGTGCATACGAGAAAGTCAAAGATCAGAGAGTCGGAGAAAATTCATATCAGTATCAGTGATCAACAAATATTATTATAATTACTGATCTACTGATCGGCTTTGACCGCGGAGGCGCGCGGAGCGTGCCGGAGCGCTTTCCATGTGCATACGAGAAAGTGAACGATCAGAGAGTCGGAGAAAATTCATATCAGTAGCAGTGATCAAGATATTCTTATTATTACTGATATACTGATATACTTTGACCGCGAAGGCGCGCGAAGCGTGCCGGAGCGCTTTCTTTGTGCATACGAGAAAATGAACGATCAGAGAGTCGGAGAAAATTCATATCAGTAGCAGTGATCAATATATTCTTATTATTACTGATATACTGATCGACTTTGACCGCGGAGGCGCGCGGAGCGTGCCGGAGCGCTTTGTATGTGCATACGAGAAAATGAACGATCAGAGAGTCGAAGAAAATTCATATCAGTAGCAGTGATCAATATATTCTTATTATTACTGATATACTGATCGACTTTGACCGCGGAGGCGCGCGGAGCGTGCCGGAGCGCTTTCTATGTGCATACGAGAAAATGAACGATCAGAGAGTCGGAGAAAATTCATATCAGTAGCAGTGATCAATATATTCTTATTATTACTGATATACTGATATACTTTGACCGCGAAGGCGCGCTTTCTATGTGCATACGAGAAAGTGAACGATCAGAGAGTCGGAGAAAATTCATATCAGTAGCAGTGATCAATATATTCTTATTATTACTGATGTACTGATCAACTTTGACCGCGGAGGCGCGCGGAGCGTGCCGGAGCGCTTCCTTTGTGCATACGAGAAAGTGAAAGATCAGAGAGTCGGAGAAAATTCATATCAGTCTCAGTGATCAACATATATTATTATAATTACTGATCTACTGATCGGCTTTGACCGCGGAGGCGCGCGGAGCGTGCCGGAGCGCTTTCTATGTGCATACGAGAAGTGAACGATCAGAGAGTCGGAGAAAATTCATATCAGTAGCAGTGATCAATATATTCTTATTATTACTGATATACTGATCGACTTTGACCGCGGAGGCGCGCGGAGCGTGCCGGAGCGCTTTCTATGTGCATACGAGAAAATGAACGATCAGAAGGTCGGAGAAAATTCATATCAGTAGCAGTGATCAATATATTCTTATTATTACTGATATACTGACCGACTTTGACCGCGGAGGCGCGCGGAGCGTGCCGGAACGCTTTCTATGTGCATACGAGAAAATGAACGATCAGAGAGTCGGAGAAATTTCATATCAGTAGCAGTGATCAATATATTCTTATTATTACTGATATACTGATATACTTTGACCGCGGAGGCGCGCGAAGCGTGCCGGAGCGCCCTCTATATGCATACAAAAGAGTAAAAGATAAGAAAGTAGGAGAGAATGCATATCAGTATCAGTGATCGATACATATTATTATTATAACTGATCTACTGATCGGCTTCTACCGCGGAACGTGCCGAAGTTCCTTTCATGCGCATAGTAATTTTAATATCTGTAGAAAAGCAGTCAAGCAGATACTATCAACCAGATAGACTGTGACACTTTCTAATTGTTTAAATTACTGAAAATAAAAAAATAAGGTAATAAATAAAGATCAGTCATCTACTGGAAGACTGACAACAGCACTTCTAGCACAGCTCCTAATAGCACTTCCAGAGCACATATCAAGTCAATCTATATATCAATCGATAGATAATTTTCTCCTCTGTTTTACACCTATATTTCTAGCGCGCGAAGCGCGCTAGTCTCGACACCGAGTGTAAAATGCCCTATGGTGTCTGTCCATACATCGCTCTACCGCGCCACCCACTACTCCTATCTAGCCAAACGTGACATCGATCCGATGGTCTCGGTCCCGAGATGCAGGATTCCAATTTTCAGCTCGTTATCTCTCATATCCGCGGAGCTATAAGCTTCAGAAAGTCCTACGAAATAGCGCGTAATCAGAGAGAGTCAGACACAAAAGCGGCGAAATAGTGTGTCAGATGAAGAGACGGGTCACTGGCAAATCGGGTGCGGCGAGTAGACCTTACAAGAACGAGTACTGCGAATCGCAGACTTCAGCTATCGAAAAACGGTTTTCACGTCACTCCTCTACACTCCCTCACCTACAAATCTGCCCGTAATCTTTTTATAAATCTTCCTGGTTTCCTTTCACGAAGTGATTTAGTCGAGGCGAGGCGACACCAAACAGTTGTCGCGAGCTGTTCAAGAAAACTAGGCAATCGTGTAAGGTCTCCCTTTACTACAACATGCAAATAGGTGGCCACTACACTTCTACCGAAATTGGCATCTTTTTGTGACCTCTGACGCCTGCAATCAATTAAATTCCTCTAATCGACGTCGTTTTATTGCCCCGCGACGAGAGAGTGTGGCGAGGTGAGAGTGCGCCAGCTGCCAGTCTGTCTGATGTCAGAGAAAGAGACAGTCAATTGTGCAAATGAGCGAGAGTATCACCATGCACTACGAAACAGCTCACCACACTCCAACAAACTATTTTCTGAGCACATACAATAAAACAATACTATATGCACTCACGTCATTCTATATTCAATCATAGAAGTGAGGCGAGGCGAAATACTATGTAACCTCCTTTTCTCATCTCTCTCCTTTACTTATCCCTCTCTTCTCACGTCTCTCTCTCTCTCTCCCTCTCTTCCTCTATCTCTCTCTTATATATTATGATTTTAGATTATTGATAACTGTGAAGTCTACTGGGATCTAAAAATAATAATAATTGTCAACCAGCTGCTCATCCCTCTCTCTCTCTCTCTCTCTCTCTCTCTCTCTCTCTCTCTCTCTCTCTCTCTTCTTTCTCTCTCGCTCGCTTAAATTTTATAATATAAGACCAGTGATAACTATAAAGTATTTTTGTATCTCTAATAAATAAAAATTGTCAACCAGCTACTGATAGGCTTTTACCGCGGAGTGTGCCGGAGCGCCCTCTATGAGCATACGAGAGAGTGAAAGATCAGAGAGTAGGAGAGAATGCATATCAGTATCAGTGTTCAATATATTATTATAATTACTGATGTACTGATCGGCTTTGACCGCGGAGGCGCGCGTAGCGTGCCGGAGCGTCCTCTAAAGGCATAGGAGAGAGTGTAATATCAGAGAGTCGGAGATAATTCATATCAGTAGCAGTGATCAATGCATTCTTACTATTACGGATCTACTGATATATTTTGACCGCGGAGGCGCGCGGAGCGTGCCGGAGCGCTTTCTATGTGCATACGAGAGAGTGAAAGATCAGAAGGTCGGAGAAAATTCATATCAGTAGCAGTGATCAGTGCATTCTTACTGTTACTGATCTACTGATATATTTTGACCGCGGAGGCGCGCGGAGCGTGCCGGAGCGCTTTCTATGTGCATACGAGAAAGTGAACGATCAGAGAGTCGGAGAAAATTCATATCAGTAGCAGTGATCAATGCATTCTTACTATTACTGATCTACTGATATATTTTGACCGCGGAGGCGCGCGGAGCGTGCCGGATCGCTTTCTATGTGCATACGAGAAAGTGAAAGATCAGAGAGTCGGAGAAAATTCATATCAGTAGCAGTGATCAATGTTTCATTATAATTACTGATATACTGATCGGCTTTGACCGCGGAGGCGCGCGAAGCGTGCCGGAGCGCCTTCTATGTGCATATGAAAGAGTAAAAAATCAGAGAGTCGGAGAAAATGCATATCAGTATCAGTGATCAATGTATTATTATAATTACTGATCTACTGATCGGCTTTGACCGCGGAGGCGCGCGAAGCGTGCCAGAGCGCCCTCTATGTGCATACGAGAGAGTAAAATATCAGAGAGTAGGAGAAAATGCATATCAGTATCAGTGATCATTATATTTGCCAACCAGCTACTGATATGCTTTTACCGCGGAGTGTGCCAGAACGCCCTCTATGTGCATACGAAAGAGTAAAATATCAGAGAGTAGGAGAGAATGTATATCAGTATCAGTGTTCAATATATTATTATAATTACTGATCTACTGATCGGCTTTGACCGCGGAGGCGCGCGAAGCGTGCCGGAGCGCTTTCTATGTGTATACGAGGAATTAACGATCAGAGAGTCGGAGAAAATTCATATCAGTAGCAGTGATCAATATATTCTTATTATTACTGATATACTGATATACTTTGACCGCGGAGGCGCGCGAAGCGTGCCGGAGCGCCCTTTATGTGCATACGAGAGAGTGAAAGATCAGAGAGTAGGAGAGAATGCATATCAGTATCAGTGATCAATATATTATTATAATTACTGATCTACTGATCGGCTTTGACCGCGGAGGCGCGCGAAGCGTGCCAGAGCGCCTTCTATGTACAAACGAAAGAGTAAAAGATCAGAGAGTCAGAGAAAATGCATATCAGTATCAGTGATCAATGTTTTATTATAATTACTGATCTACTGATCGGCTTTGACCGCGAAGGCGCGCGAAGCGTGCCGGAGCGCCTTCTATGTACAAACGAAAGAGTAAAAGATCAGAGAGTCAGAGAAAATGCATATCAGTATCAGTGTTCAATATATTATTATAATTATTGATGTACTGATCGGCTTTGACCGCGGAGGCGCGCGTAGCGTGCCGGAGCGTCCTCTAAAGGCATAGGAGAGAGTGTAATATCAGAGAGTCGGAGATAATTCATATCAGTAGCAGTGATCAATGCATTCTTACTATTACGGATCTACTGATATATTTTGACCGCGGAGGCGCGCGGAGCGTGCCGGAGCGCTTTCTATGTGCATACGAGAGAGTGAAAGATCAGAAGGTCGGAGAAAATTCATATCAGTAGCAGTGATCAGTGCATTCTTACTGTTACTGATCTACTGATATATTTTGACCGCGGAGGCGCGCGGAGCGTGCCGGAGCGCTTTCTATGTGCATACGAGAAAGTGAACGATCAGAGAGTCGGAGAAAATTCATATCAGTAGCAGTGATCAATGCATTCTTACTATTACTGATCTACTGATATATTTTGACCGCGGAGGCGCGCGGAGCGTGCCGGAGCGCTTTCTATGTGCATACGAGAGAGTGAAAGATCAGAGAGTCGGAGAAAATTCATATCAGTAGCAGTGATCAATGTTTCATTATAATTACTGATATACTGATCGGCTTTGACCGCGGAGACGCGCGAAGCGTGCCGGAGCGCCCTCTATGTGCATACGAAAGAGTAAAATATCAGAGAGTAGGAGAGAATGCATATCAGTATCAGTGATCAATATATTATTATAATTACTGATCTACTGATCGGCTTTGACCGCGGAGGCGCGCGAAGCGTGCCAGAGCGCTTTCTATGTGTATACGAGGAATTAACGATCAGAGAGTCGGAGAAAATTCATATCAGTAGCAGTGATCAATATATTCTTATTATTACTGATATACTGATATACTTTGACCGCGGAGGCGCGCGAAGCGTGCCGGAGCGCCCTTTATGTGCATACGAGAGAGTGAAAGATCAGAGAGTAGGAGAGAATGCATATCAGTATCAGTGATCAATATATTATTATAATTACTGATCTACTGATCGGCTTTGACCGCGGAGGCGCGCGAAGCGTGCCAGAGCGCCTTCTATGTACAAACGAAAGAGTAAAAGATCAGAGAGTCAGAGAAAATGCATATCAGTATCAGTGATCAATGTTTTATTATAATTACTGATCTACTGATCGGCTTTGACCGCGAAGGCGCGCGAAGCGTGCCGGAGCGCATTCTATGTACAAACGAAAGAGTAAAAGATCAGAGAGTCAGAGAAAATGCATATCAGTATCAGTAATCAATGTTTTATTATAATTACTGTTCTACTGATATACTTTGACCGTGGAGGCGCGCGGAGCGTGCCGGAGCGCCTTCTATGAGCATAGTAAATACACCTGTAGAAAAGCAGTCAACCAGATACTATCAACCAGATAGACTGTGACACTTTCTAATTGTTTAAAATTACTGAATATAAAAATTAAGGAAATGAGTAAAGATCAGTCATCTACTGTAGACTGACAACAGCACTTCTAGCACAGCTCCTAATAGCACTTCCAGAGCACATATCAAGTCAATCTATATTTCAATCGATAGATAATTTTCTCCTCTATTTTATACCTATACTTCTAGCGCGCGAAGCGCGCTAGTCTGGTGTAAGTGTAAAATGCCCTATGGTGTCTGTCCATACATCGCTCTACCGCGCCACCCATTACTCCTATCTAGCCAAACGTGACATCGATCCGATGGTCTCGGTCCCGAGATGCAGGATTCCAATTTTCAGCTCGGTATCTCTCATATCCGCGGAGCTATAAGCTCCAGAAAGTCCGACGAAATAGCGCGTAATCAGAGAGAGTCAGACAGAAAACAGGCGAAATAGTGTGTGAGGCGAGGAGACGGGTCACTGACGAATCGGCTGCGGAGAGTAGACCTTACAAGAACGAGTACTGCGAATCGCAGACTTCAGCTTTCGAGAAACAATTTTCACGTCACTCCTCTACACTCCCTCAGCTACAAATCTGCCCGTAATCTTTTTATAACTCCTCCTGGTTCCCTTTCACGAAGTGATTTAGTCGAGGCGAGGCGACACCAAACAGTTGTCGCGGGCTGTTCAAGAAAACTAGGCAATCGTGTAAGGTCTCACTCCACTAGAACATGTATATAGGTGACCACTACACTTCTACCAAAATTTGCATCTTTTTGTGACCTCTGACGCCCGCTATCAATTAAATTCCTCTAATCGACGCCACTCTATTGCCCCGCGACGAGAGAGTGTGGCGAGGTGAGAGTGCGCCAGCTGCCAGTCTGTCTGCTGTTAGAGAAAGAGACAGTCAATTGTGAAAAAGAGCGAGAACATCACCACGCACTACCAAACAGCTCACCACACTCCAACAAACTGTGCAAATTTCATTTTCTGAGCAAATACAATACAAATATAACTGTATCCACTAACGACATTCTATATTCAATCAGGGAAGTGAGGCGAGGCGAAATACTATGTAACCTTCTTTTCTCATCCCTCTCCTTTTCTCATCTCTTTTTTCGTCTCTCTCTCTCTCTCTCTCTCTCTCTCTCTCTCTCTCTTTCTCTTTCTCTTTCTCTTTCTCTTTCTCGCTTTTGTCTTGCTCTTTTTCGTCTCTCTCTCTCTCTCTCTCTCTCTCTCTCTCTCTCTCTCTCTCTCTTATATTTTCTAATATTTTACCGCGGAGTGTGCCGGAGCGCCCTCTATGTGCATACGAGATAGTAAAAGATCAGAGAGTTGGAGAAAATGCATATCAGTATCAGTGATCAATATATTATTATAATTACTGATCTACTGATCGGCTTTGACCGCAAAGACGCGCGAAGCGTGCCGGAGCGCTTTCTATGTGCATACAAGAAGGTGAACGATCAGAGAGTCGGAGAAAATGCATATCAGTATCAGTGATCAATGTTTTATTATAATTACTGATATACTGATCGGCTTTGACCGCGGAGGCGCGCGAATCGTGCCGGAGCGCCTTTTATGTGCATACGAAAGAGTAAAAAATCAAAGAGTGGGAGAGAATGCATATCAGTATCAGTAATCAATATACTTTTATATTTACTGATCTACTGTACGGCTTTGACCGCGGAGGCGCGCGAAGCGTGCCGGAGCGCCTTCTATGTGCATACGAGAAAGTGAACGATCAGAAGTCGGATAAAATGCATATCAGTATCAGTGATCAATATATTTTCATTTTTACTGATCTACTGATATACTTTGACCGCGGAGGCGCGCAAAGCGTGCCGGAGCGCTTTCTATGTGCATACGAGAAAGTGAACGATCAGAGTCGGAGAAAATGCATATCAGTATCAGTGATCAATGTATTAGTATACTCACTGATCTACTGATATACTTTGACCGCGGAGGCGTGCGAAGCGTGCCGGAGCGCTTTCTATGTGGATACGAGAAAGTGAACGATCAGAGAGTCGGAGAAAATGCATATCAGTAGCAGTGATCAATGTATTATTATAATTACTGATCTACTGATATACTTTGACAGCGGAGGCACGCGAAGCGTGCCCCTCTATGTGCATACGAGAGAGTAAAAGATCAGAGAGTCGGAGAAAATGCATATCAGTAGCAGTGATCAAACTATTCTTATTATTACTGATCTACTGATCGGCTTTGACCGCGGAGGCGCGCGAAGCGTGCCGGAGCGCTATCTATGTGCATACGAGAAAGTGAACGATCAGAGAGTCGGAGAAAATGCATATCAGTATCAGTGATCAATATATTATTATAATCACTGATCTACTGATTGGCTTTGACCGCGGAGGCGCGCGAAGCGTGCCGGAGCGCCTCTAAGTGCATACAAGAAAGTAAAAGATCAGAGAGTCAGAGAAAATATATCAGTATCAGTGATCAATGTATTATTATAATCACTGATCTACTGATCGGCTTTGACCGCGGAGGCGCGCGAAGCGTGCCGGAGCGCCCTCTATGTGCATACGAGAGAGTAAAAAAAATGAGAGAGTCGGAGAAAATGCATATCAGTAACAGTGATCGATATATTATTATAATTACTGATCTACTGATCGGCTTTGACCGCGGAGGCGCGCCATCTAAATGCATACAAGAGAGTAAAAGATCAGAGAGTCGGAGAAAATATATCAGTATCAGTGATCAATGTATTATTATAATTACTGATCTACTGATCGGCTTTGACCGCGGAGGCGCGCGAAGCGTGCCGGAGCGCCCTCTATGTGCATACGAGAAAGTGAACTATCAGAGAGTCGGAGAAAATGCATATCAGTAGTAGTGATCAATTTATTCTTAATTTTACTGATCTATTAATATACTTTGACCGCGGAGGCGCGCGAAGCGTGCCGGAGCGCTTTCTATGTGCATACGAGAAAGTGAACGATCAGAGAGTCGGAGAAAATGCATGTCAGTAGCAGTGATCAATATATTCTTATTATTACTGATCTACTGATAGACTTTGACCGAGGAGGCACGCGAAGCGTGCCGGAGCGCCCTCTATGTATATGCATACGGAAGGTTAAAAGATCAGAGAGTCGGAGAAAATGCATATCAGTAGCAGTGATCAATATATTATTATAATTACTGATCTACTGATAGACTTTGACAGCGGAGGCGCGCGGAGCGTGCCCGGAGCGCTTTCTATGTGCATACGAGAAAATGAACGATCAGAGAGTCGGAGAAAATTCATATCAGTAGCAGTGATCAATGTATTCATACTAATACTGATATACTGATATACTTTGACCGCGGAGGCGCGCGGAGCGGCTGTCTATGATCGTAGGCGAGAGTAGATATTTTATAATATTAGATCCGTGATAACTAATCATTGTCAACCAGCTACTGATAGAATTTGACCGCGGAGACGCGCGGAGCGGCTGTCTGTGATCAAAGGCGAGAGTAGATATTTTATATTATTAGATCCGTGATAACTAATCATTGTCAACCAGCTACTGATAGAATTTGACCGCGGAGGCGCGCGGAGCGGCTGTCTGTGATCAAAGGCGAGAGTAGAGATTTTATATTATTTGATACGTGATAACTAATCATTGTCAACCAGCTACTGATAGAATTTGACCGCTGAGGCGCGCGGAGCGTCTGTCTGTGATGAAAGGCGAGAGTAGAGATTTTATAATCTTAGATCCGTGATAACTAATCATTGTCAACCAGCTACTGATAGAATTTGACCGCGGAGGCACGTGGTAGCGTGCCGGAGCGCCTTCTAGAGCAAAGAGAGAGAGAGACAGAGAGAGACAGAGAGACAGAGAGAGAGAGAGAGAAGCGGAGAAACGGAAAGTGTAGTTTAGTTATGACATAGTTATCACTCATATACCGATAGTCTTCGGCTGCATCTCGGAGCGCCTTCTATGAGCATAGGTAAGATAATATCAGTCGAGAATCAAAAATTATCAACCAGCTACTGTTAGACATTGACAATGTTCAAACATTTGTTAATACTGTAATTCAAAATTAATGAAATAAATCATTCATTTTTGGAAGGCTCTGACAACAGCACTTCTAGCACAGCTCCTAATAGCACTTCCAGAGCACATATCAAGTCAATCTATATATCCATCGATAGATAATTTTCTCCTCTATTTTATACCTATATTTCTAGCGCGCGAAGCGCGCTAGTCTATGTGCATGTGTAAAATGCCCTATGGTGTCTGTCCATACATCGCTCTACCGCGCCACCCACTACTCCTATCTAGCCAAACGTGACATCGGTCCGATGGTCTCGGTCCCGAGATGCAGGATTCCAATTTTCAGCTCGTTATCTCTCATATCCGCGGAGCTATAAGCTTCAGAAAGTCCGACGAAATAGCGCGTAATCAGAGAGAGTCAGACACAAAAGCAGCGAAATAGTGTGTCAGATGAAGAGACGGGTCACTGGCAAATCGGGTGCGGCGAGTAGACCTTACAAGAACGAGTACTGCGAATCGCAGACTTCAGCTATCGAAAAACGGTTTTCACGTCACTCCTCTAAACTCCCTCACCTACAAGTCTGCCCGTAATCTTTTAATAAATCTTCCTGGTTTCCTTTCACGAAGTGATTTAGTCGAGGCGAGGCGACACCAAACAGTTGTCGCGGGCTGTTCAAGAAAACTAGGCAATCGTGTAAGGTCTCCCTTTACTACAACATGCAAATAGGTGGCCACTACACTTCTACCGAAATTGGCATCTTTTTGTGACCTCTGACGCCTGCAATCAATTAAATTCCTCTAATCGACGTCGTTTTATTGCCCCGCGACGAGAGAGTGTGGCGAGGTGAGAGTGCGCCAGCTGCCAGTCTGTCTGATGTCAGAGAAAGAGACAGTCAATTGTGCAAATGAGCGAGAGTATCACCATGCACTACGAAACAGCTCACCACACTCCAACAAACTATTTTCTGAGCACATACAATAAAACAATACTATATGCACTCACGTCATTCTATATTCAATCATAGAAGTGAGGCGAGGCGAAATACTATGTAACCTCCTTTTCTCATCTCTCTCCTTTACTTATCCCTCTCTTCTCACGTCTCTCTCTCTCTCTCTCTCTCCCTCTCTTCCTCTATCTCTCTCTTATATATTATGATTTTAGATTATTGATAACTATGAAGTCTACTGGGATCTAAAAATAATAATAATTGTCAACCAGCTGCTCATCCCACTCTCTCTCTCTCTCTCTCTCTCTCTCTCTTTCTCTCTCTTTCTTTCTCTCTCGCTCGCTTAAATTTTATAATATGAGCCAGTGATAACTATAAAGTTTTTTTGTATCTCTAATAAATAAAAATTGTCAACCAGCTACTGATAGGCTTTTACCGCGGAGTGTGCCGGAGCGCCCTCTATGAGCATACGAGAGAGTGAAAGATCAGAGAGTAGGAGAGAATGCATATCAGTATCAGTGTTCAATATATTATTATAATTACTGATGTACTGATCGGCTTTGACCGCGGAGGCGCGCGTAGCGTGCCGGAGCGTCCTCTAAAGGCATAGGAGAGAGTGTAATATCAGAGAGTCGGAGATAATTCATATCAGTAGCAGTGATCAATGCATTCTTACTATTACGGATCTACTGATATATTTTGACCGCGGAGGCGCGCGGAGCGTGCCGGAGCGCTTTCTATGTGCATACGAGAGAGTGAAAGATCAGAAGGTCGGAGAAAATTCATATCAGTAGCAGTGATCAGTGCATTCTTACTGTTACTGATCTACTGATATATTTTGACCGCGGAGGCGCGCGGAGCGTGCCGGAGCGCTTTCTATGTGCATACGAGAAAGTGAACGATCAGAGAGTCGGAGAAAATTCATATCAGTAGCAGTGATCAATGCATTCTTACTATTACTGATCTACTGATATATTTTGACCGCGGAGGCGCGCGGAGCGTGCCGGAGCGCTTTCTATGTGCATACGAGAGAGTGAAAGATCTTCTACCAAAATTTGCATCTTTTTGTGACCTCTGACGCCGCGCTATCAATTAAATTCCTCTAATCGACGCCACTTTTTTGCCCCGCGACGAGAGAGTGTGGCGAGGTGAGAGTGCGCCAGCTGCCAGCCCGTCTGCTGTTAGAGAAAGAGACAGTCAATTGTGCAAACGAGCGAGAACATCACCATGCACTACGAAACAGCTCACCACACTCCAATTATATATTCTTCAATAGCTACAATAAAACATTACTATATGCACTCACGTCATCCTATAATCAATCAGGGAAGTGAGGCGAGGCAAAATACTATGTAACCTCCTCTTCTCATCCCTCTCTTTTCGTCTCTCTCTCTCTCTCTCTCTCTCTCTCTCTCTCTCTCTCTCTCTCTCTTTCTCTCCCTCTCTTCCTCTATCTCTCTATTATATATTATGATTTTAAATTAGTGATAAATATGAAGTCTACTTGGATCTAAAATCAATAATAATAATTGTTAACCAGCTGCTCATCCCACTCTCTCTTTCTCTCTCTCTCTCTCTCTCTCTCTCTCTCTTTTATATTTTATAATATTAGACCAGTGATAACTATAAATTATACTTGTATCTATAATAAATAGTAATTGTCAACCAGCTACTGAAAGGCTTTTACCGCGGAGTGTGCCGGAGCGCCTTCTATGTACATACGAGAGAGTGAAAGATCAGAGAGTAGGAGAGAATGCATATCAGTATCAGTGATCAATATATTATTATAATTACTGATCTACTGATCGGCTTTGACCGCGGAGGCGCGCGAAGCGTGCCGGAGCGCTTTCTATGTGCGTACGAGATAGTAAAAGATCAGAGAGTAGGAGAGAAGGCATATCAGTATCAGTGATCAGTATATTATTATAATTACTGATTTACTGATCGGCTTAGACCGCGGAGGCGCGCGAAGCGTGCCGGAGCGCCTTCTATGTGCATACGAAAGAGTAAAAAAATCAGAGAGTCGGATAAAATGCATATCAGTATCAGTGATCAATGTATTATTATGATTACTGTTCTACTGATCGGCTTTGACCGCGGAGGCGCGCGAAGCGTGCCGGAGCGCCCTCTATGTGCATACGAAAAAGTAAAAAATCAGAGAGTCGGAAAAAATGCATATCAGTATCAGTGATCAATGTTTTATTATAATTACTGATCTACTGATCGGCTTTGACCGCGGAGGCGCGCGAAGCGTGCCGGAGCGCCCTTTATGTGCATACGCAAGATTAAAAAATCAGAGAGTCAGAGAAAATGCATATCAGTATCAGTGATCATTGTTTTATTATAATTACTGATCTACTGATCGGCTTTGACCGCGGAGGCGCGCGAAGCGTGCCGGAGCGCCTTCTATGTGCGTACGAAAGAGTAAAAGATCAGAGAGTCGGAAAAAATGCATATCAGTATCAGTGATCAATGTATTATTATAATTACTGATCTACTGATCGGCTTTGACCGCGGAGGTGCGCGAAGCGTGCCGGAGCGCCTTTTATGTGCATACGAAAGAGTAAAAAATCAGAGAGTCGGAGAAAATGCATATCAGTATCAGTGATCAATGTTTTATTATAATTACTGATCTACTGATCGGCTTTGACCGCGGAGGCGCGCGAAGCGTGCCGGAGCGCCCTTTATGTGCATACGCAAGAGTAAAAGATCAGAGAGTCGGAAAAAATGCATATCAGTATCAGTGATCAATGTATTATTATAATTACTGATCTACTGATCGGCTTTGACCGCGGAGGTGCGCGAAGCGTGCCGGAGCGCCTTTTATGTGCATACGAAAGAGTAAAAAATCAGAGAGTCGGAGAAAATGCATATCAGTATCAGTGATCAATGTTTTATTATAATTACTGATCTACTGATCGGCTTTGACCGCGGAGGCGCGCGAAGCGTGCCGGAGCGCCTTCTATGTGCATACGAGAGAGTAAAAAATCAGAGAGTCGGAGAAAATGCATATCAGTATCAGTGATCAATGTTTTATTATAATTACTGATCTACTGATCGGCTTTGACCGCGGATGCGCGCGAAGCGTGCCGGAGCGCCTTCTATGTGCATACGAGAGAGTAAAAAATCAGAGAGTCGGAGAAAATGCATATCAGTATCAGTGACCAATGTTTTATTATAATTACTGATATACTGATCGGCTTTGACCGCGGAGGCGCGCGAAGCGTGCCGGAGCGCCCTCTATGTGCATACGAAAGAGTAAAAAATCAGAGAGTCAGAGAAAATGCATATCAGTATCAGTGATCATTGTTTTATTATAACTACTGATCTACTGATCGGCTTTGACCGCGGAGGCGCGCGAAGCGTGCCGGAGCGACATCTATGTGCATACGAGAGTGTGAAAGATCAGAGAGTAGGAGAAAAGGCATATCAGTATCAGTGATCAATGTATTATTATAATTACTGATCTACTGATCGGCTTTGACCGCGGAGGCGCGCGAAGCGTGCCGGAGCGCTTTCTATGTGCATACGAGAAAATGAAAGATCAGAGAGTCGGAGAAAATGCATATCAGTAGCAGTGCTCAATATATTCGTATTATTACTGATCTACTGATCGACTTGGACCGCGGAGGCGCGCGGAGCGTGCCGGAGCGCCCTCCATGTGCATACGAGAGAGTAAAATATCAGAGAGTAGGAGAAAATGCATATCAGTATCAGTGATCATTATATTGTTATTTTATTACTGATCTACTGATAGGCTCTGACAGCGGAGCGTGCCGGAGCGCCTTCTATGAGCGTAGTAAATACATCTGTAGAAAAGCAGTCAACCAGATACTATCAACCAGATACTGATAAACTGTGACACTTTCTAATTATTTGAAACTACTGAAAAATAGAAAAAAAAGGAAATGAATAAAGATCAGTCATCTACTGAAAGACTGACGACAGCACTTCTAGAACATTTCCTAATAGCACATCCAGAGCACATTTCAAGTCAATTATTAGTTCCGTGATAACTAATCATTGTCAACCAGCTACTGATAGAGTTTGACCGCTGAGGCGCGCGGAGCGGCTGTCTGTGATCAAAGGCGGGAGTAGATATTTTATAATATTAGATCCGTGATAACTAATCATTGTCAACCAGATACTGATAGAATTTGACCGCTGAGGCGCGCGGAGCGGCTGTTTGTGATCAGAGGCGAGAGTAGATATTTTATAATATTAGATCCGTGATAACTAATCATTGTCAACCAGCTACTGATAGAATTTGACCGCTGAGGCGCGCGGAGCGGCTGTCTGTGATCAAAGGCGGGAATAGAGATTTTATAATATTAGATCCGTGATAACTTATCATTTTCAACCAGCTACTGATAGAATTTGACCGCTGAGGCGCGCGGAGCGGCTGTCTGTGATCAAAGGCGAGAGCGCGAGAGTAGATATTTTATAATATTAGATCCGTGATAACTAATCATTGTCAACCAACTACTGATAGAATTTGACCGCTGAGGCGCGCGGAGCGGCTGTCTGTGATCAAAGGCGAGAGTAATTACTGATCTACTGATAGAGTTTTAACGCGGAGGCGCGCGGAGCGTGCCGGAGCGCCTTCTATGTGCATACGAGAGTGAAATATCAGAGAGTCGGAGAAAATGCAAAACAGTATCAGTGATCAATATATCTTTTTTTTATCCACTGATAGGCTTTGACCGCGGAGGCACGCGGTAGCGTGCCGGAGCGCCTTCTAGAGCAAAGAGAGAGAGAAAGAGACAGAGAGAGACAGAGAGACAGAGAGACAGAGAGACAGAGAGAGAGAGAGAGAGAGAGAGAGGGGGGGGGGGAGAGAGAGAGAAGGAAGAGGAGAAACGGAAAGTGTAGTTTAGTTATGACATATTTATCACTCATATACCGATAGTCTTCAACTGCATCTCGGAGCGCCTTCTATGAGCATAGGTGAGATAATATCAGTCGAGAATCAAAAATTATCAACCAGCTACTGTTAGACATTGACACTGTTCAAACATTTGATAATACTGTAATTTAAAATTAAAGAAATACAACAAAGATCTCTCATTTTTGGAAAGCTCTGACAACAACACTTTTAGCACAGCTCCTAATAGCACTACCAGACCACGTCAATCTATATATCAATCGATAGATAGTTTTCTCCCTCTCTTTTTCGTCTCTCTCTCTCTCTCTCTCTCTCTCTTTTTTTTCGTCTCTCTCTCTCTCTTTTATTTGATGATATAAGATCAGTGATAACTATAAAATCTACTCGGATCTATAATAAATGATACCTCTCAACCAGCTACTGATAGGATTTGACCGCGGAAGCGCGCGAAGCGTGCCGGAGCGCTTTCTATGTGCATACGAGAAAGTGAACGATCAGAGAGTCGAAGAAAATTCATATCAGTAGCAGTGATCAATATATTCTTATTTTTACTGATCTACTGATATACGTTGACCGCGGAGGCGCGCGAAGCGTGCCGGAGCGCCTTCTAGAGCAAAGGAGAGAGAGAGAGAGAGAGAGAGAAAGAAACGGAAAGTGTAGTTTAGTTATAACATATTTATCACTCATATAGCGATAGTCTTCGGCTGCATCTCTGAGCGCCTTCTATGAGCATAGGTGAGATAATATCAGTCGAAAAGCAAAAATTATCAACCAGCTACTGATAGACTGTGACACTGTTCGAACATTTGATGATACTGTAATTCAAATTCAAGGAAATACAATAAAGATCACTCATTTTGAGAAGGCTCTGACAACAACACTAGCACAGCCCCTAATAGCACTTCCAGAGCACATATCAAGTCAATCTACATATCACTCGATAGATAATTTTCTCCTCTGTTTCATACCTATATTTCTAGCGCGCGAAGCGCGCTAGTCGCTAGTATGTGTAAAATGCCCTATGGTGTCTGTCCATACATCGCTCTACCGCGCCACCCACTACTCCTATCTAGCCAAACGTGACATCGATCCGATGGTCTCGGTCCCGAGATGCAGGATTCCAATTTTCAGATCTTTATCTATCATATCCGCGGAGCTATAAGCTCCAGAAAGTCCGACGAAATAGCGCGTAATCAGAGAGAGTCAGACAGAAAACAGGCGAAATAGTGTGTGAGGCGAGGAGACGGGTCACTGGCGAATCGGCTGCGGCGAGTAGACCTTACAAGAACGAGCACTGCGGATCGCAGACTTCAGCTATCGAAAAACGGTTTCGACGTCACTCCTCTACACTCCCTCACCTACAAATCTGCCCGTAATCTTTTTATAACTCCTCCTGGTTTCCTTTCACGAAGTGATTTAGTCGAGGCGAGGCGACACCAAACAGTTGTCGCGGGCTGTTCAAGAAAACTAGGCAACCGTGTAAGGTCTCCCTTTACTACAACATGCAAATAGGTGGCCACTACACTTCTACCAAAATTTGCATCTTTTTGTGACCTCTGACACCCGCTATCAATTAAATTCCTCTAATCGACGCCACTTTATTGCCCCGCGACGAGAGAGTGTGGCGAGGTGAGAGTGCGCCAGCTGCCAGTCTGTCTGCTGTTAGAGAAAAAGACAGTCAATTGTGCAAATGAGCGAGAACATCACCACGCACTACGAAACAGCTCACCACACTCCATCAAACTGTGCGATTTCTATTTTCTGAGCACATACAATAAAACATTACTATATGCACTCACGTCATTCTATATTCAATCAGGGAAGTGAGGCGAGGCGAAATACTAAGTAACCTCCTTTTCTCATCCCTCTTCTTTTCTTATCCCTCTCTTTTTCGTCTCTCTCCCCTCTCTCTTTCTTCTCTCTCTCTCCCTCTCTCCGTCTCTCCCTCTCTCCCCTCTCTCTTTCTTCTCTCTCTCTCCCTCTCTCCGTCTCTCCCTCTCTCCCTCTCTTCCTCTCTCTCTCTATCTCTCTATCTCTCTTTTATTTTATAATATTAGACCAGTGATAACTATAAATTATACTTGGATCTATAACAAATAATAATTGTCAACCAGCTACTGATAGGCTTTTACCGCGGAGTGTGCCGGAGCGCCTTCTATGTGCATACGAGAGAGTAAACGATCAGAGAGTCGAAGAAAATTCATATCAGTAGCAGTGATCAATATATTCTTTTTTTTACTGATCTACTGATATACGTTGACCGCGAAGGCGCGCGAAGCGTGCCGGAGCGCTTTCTATGTGCATACGAGAAAGTGAACGATCAGAGAGTCGAAGAAAATTCATATCAGTAGCAGTGATCAATATATTCTTTTTTTTTACTGATCTACTGATATACGTTGACCGCGAAGGCGCGCGAAGCGTGCCGGAGCGCTTTCTATGTGCATACGAGAAAGTGAACGATTAGAGAGTCGGAGAAAATGCATATTAGTAGCAGTGATCAATATAATCTTATTTTTACTGATCTACTGATATACTTTGACCGCGTAGGCGCGCGAAGCGTGCCGGAGCGCTTTCTATGTGCATACGAGACAGTGAACGATCAGAGAGTCGGAGAAAATGCATATCAGTAGCAGTGATCAATATATTCTTATTATTACTGATCTACTGATCGGCTTTGACCGCGGAGGCGCGCGAAGCGTGCCGAAGCGCTTTCTATGTGCATACGAGAGAGTGAAATATCAGAGAGTAAGTAGGAGAAAATGCATATCAGTAGCAGTGATCAAAATATACTTATTTTTACTGATCTACTGATCGACTTTGACCGCGGAGGCGCGCGGAGCGTGCCGGAGCGCTTTCTATGTGCATACGAGTGAGTGAAAGATCAGAGAGTCGGAGAAAATTCATATCAGTAGCAGTGATCAATGCATTCTTACTATTACTGATCTACTGATATATTTTGACCGCGGAGGCGTGCTGGAGCGCCCTCTTTCTGCATACGAGAGAGTAGAAGATCAGAGAAAAGAAGATAATGCATATCAGTAACAGTGATCAACATATTATTATTATTGATCTACTGATAGGCTTTGATCGCGGAGGCACGCATCTTCGTGCCGGAGCGCCTTCTATGAGCATAGTAAATATAATATCTGTAGAAAAGCAGTAACTGTCAAATAGCTACTGATAGACTGTGACACTTCCTAAATGCTTGATAATACTGTAGATTAAAAATAAGGAAATAAATAAAGATCAGTCATCTACTGGAAGACTCTGTCAACAGCACTTCTAGCACAGCTCCTAATAGCACTTCCAGACCACATATCAAATCAATCTATATATCAATCGATAGATAAATTTCTCCTCTTCTCAAACTTTTATTTCTAGCGCGCGTAGCGCGCTAGTCGCAGCGCCCGCTGCGCCTGGCTGTGCAAAATGCCCTATGGTTTCCGTCCGTCCATCGCTCTACCGCGCCACCCACTACTCCTATCTAGCCAAACGTGACATCGATCCGATGGTCTCGGACCCGAGATGCAGGATTCCAATTTTCAGCCATTTATCTCTCATATCCGCGGAGCTATAAGCTCCAGAAAGTCCGACGAAATAGCGCGTAATCAGAGAGAGTCAGACACAAAAGCGGCGAAATAGTGTGTGAGGCGAGGAGACGGGTAGGTGGTTGAACGGTTGCATCGAGTAGGCCTTACACGAACGAGTACTGCGAATCGCAGACTCCAGCTTTCGAGAAACGGTTTTGACGTCACTCCTCTACACTACCTCACCTACAAATCTGCCCGTAATCTTTTTATAACTCCTCCTGGTTTCCTTTCACGAAGTGATTTAGTCGAGGCGAGGCGACACCAAACAGTTGTCGCGGGCTGTTCAAGAAAACTAGGCAACCGTGTAAGGTCTCCTTTTAATACAACATGCAAATAGGTGGCCACTACACTTCTACCAAAATTTGCATCTTTTTGTGACCTCTGACGCCCGCTATCAATTAAATTCTTCTAATCGACGTCGTTTTATTGCCCCGCGACGAGAGAGTGTGGCGAGGTGAGAGTGCGCCAGCTGCCAGTCTGTCTGCTGTTAGAGAAAGAGACAGTCAATTGTGCAAATGAGCGAGAACAGCACCATGCACTACAAAACAGCTCACCACACTCCATAAAGGAACTGTGCGATTTCTATTTTCTGAGCAAATACAATACAAATATAACTGTATGCACTCACGTCTTTCTATATTCAATCATAGAAGTGAGGCGAGGCGAAATAAGGCGAGAGTAGAGATTTTATAATATTAGATCCGTGATAACTAATCATTGTCAACCAGCTACTGATAGAGTTTGACCGCTGAGGCGCGCGGAGCGTCTGTCTGTGATCAAAGGCGAGAGTAGATATTTTATGATATTAGATCCGTGATAACTAATAATTGTCAACCAGTTACTGATAGAATTTGACCGCTGAGGCGCGCGGAGCGGCTGTCTGTGATCAAAGGCGAGAGTAGAGATTTTATACTATTAGATCCGTGATAACTAATCATTGTCAACCAGCTACTGATAGAGTTTGACCGCTGAGGCGCGCGGAGCGGCTGTCTGTGATCAAAGGCGAGAGTAGAGATTTTATACTATTAGATCCGTGATAACTAATCATTGTCAACCAGCTACTGATAGAATTTGACCGCGGAGGCGCGCCCGCTGCGCCGGTCTGTCTAAATGTCCTATGGTGTACATCCGTACATGGTTTTCCCTGCGCCACGGCTCTATGGATTTCGCTAAATTTGATATTGCCGGAAAGCTCTCGATCTGTAGATGCTCAGTTTAAACCTCCACCCTTTTATCTCTCAAATCCCCGGAGCTATAAGCTCAAGAAAGTCCGACGAAATAGCGCGTAATCAGAGAGCGTCAGACAGAAAAGAGGCGAGATAGTGTGTCAGATGAAGAGACAGGTCACTGACGAATCGGCTGCGGCGAGTAGACCTTACAAGAACGAGTACTGCGAATCGCAGACTTCAGCATTCGAGAAACGGTTTCGACGTCACTCCTCTACACTCCCTTACCTACAAATCTGCCCGTAATCTTTTTATAATTCCTCCTGGTTTCCTTTCACGAAGTGATTTAGTCGAGGCGAGGCGACACCAAACATTTGTCGCGGGCTGTTCAAGAAAACTAGGCAACCGTGTAAGATCTCCCTTTACTACAACATGCATATAGGTGGCCACTACACTTCTACCAAAATTTGCATCTTTTTGTGACCTCTATCGTCTGCTATCCGCGGATTCCTTTAATCGACGTCGTTTTATTGCCCCGCGACGAGAGAGTGTGGCGAGGTGAGAGTGCGCCAGCTGCCAGTCTGTCCGCTGTCAGAGAAAGAAACAGTAAATTGTGCAAATGAGCGCGAATATCACCATGCACTACGAAACAGCTCACCACACTCCAACAAACTGTGCAAAGTCTATATTCTGAGCAGATACAATAAAACAATACTACATGCACTCATTCTATATTCAATCAGGGAAGTGAGGCGAGGCGAAAGAATGCTACTATGTAGTACGCTTTACAACCTCCCTTTCTCATCCCTCTCTTCGTCTCTCTCTCTCTCTCGCTTATATTTTATGGTGTTAGATCAGTGATAACTGATAAAGAAAGAATTGTCAACTAGCTGCTGATCGGCTTTGACCGCGGAGGCGCGCGGAGCGTGCCGGAGCGCCCTCTGTAAGCATACGAGAGAGTGAAAGATCAGAGAGTCGGAGAAAATGCATATCAGTATCAGTGATCAATATTTTGTTATTATTATTGATCTACTGATCGGCTTTGACCGCGGAGGCGCGCGGAGCGTGCCGGAGGACATTCTATGATCAAGGCCAGAGTAGAAATTTTATGATATTAGATCGGTGATAACTAAAAATCGTCAACCGGCTACTGATAGATTTTTACCGTTAGATCGGTGATAACTAATAATTGTGAACCAGCTACTGATAGGTTTTGACCGCGGAGGCGCGCGGAGCGTGCCGGAGCGCTTTCTATGATCATAGGCGAGAGTAGATAGTAGATGATAACTAATAGTTGTCAACCAGCTACTGATAGGTTTTGACCGCGAAGGCGCGCGGAGCGTGCCGGAGCGCCTTTTCTGAGCATAGGAGAGAAAAGATATTAGATCAGTGATAACTAATAATTGTCAACCAGCTACTGATAGGTTTTGACCGCGGAGGCTCGCGGAGCGTGCCGGAGCGCCTTCTATGAGCATAGGAGAGAGTAGAAATTTTATGATATTAGATCGGTGATAACTAACAATTGTCAACCAGCTAATGATAGGTTTTGTCCGCGGAGGCGCGCGGAGCGTGCCGGAGCTCTTTCTATGATCATAGGAGAGAGTAGATAGTAGATCAGTGGATAACTTATAGTTGTTAACCAGCTACTGATAAGCTTTAGCCGCGGAGGCGCGCGGAGCGTGCCGGAGCGCCTTCTCAAGCATAGGAGAGAGTAGATAGTAGATGATAACTAATAATTGTCAACCAGCTACGGATAGGTTTTCACCGCGAAGGCACGCGGCATCGTGCCGGAGCGTCTTCTATGAGCATAGTAAATACAATATCTGTAGAAAAGCAGTAACTGTCAACCAGCTACTAATAGACTGTGACACTTCCTGAATATTTTATAATACTATAGATAAAAAAAAACAAGGAAATATATAAAGATAAGTCATCTACTGGAAGACTCTGACAACATCACTTCTAGCACAGCTCCTAATAGCACTTCCAGACTACATATCAAGTCAATCTATATATCAATCGATAGAAAAAAATTTCCACTTTTAAAACTTTAATTTCTAGCGCGCGAAGCGCGCTAGTCGCAGCGCCCGCTGCGCCTGGCTGTGCAAAATGCCCTATGGTTTCCGTCCGTCCATCGCTCTACCGCGCCACCCACTACTCCTATCTAGCCAAACGTGACATCGATCCGATGGTCTCGGACCCGAGATGCAGGATTCCAATTTTCAGCCATTTATCTCTCATATCCGCGGAGCTATAAGCTCCAGAAAGTCCGACGAAATAGCGCGTAATCAGAGAGAGTCAGACACAAAAGCGGCGAAATAGTGTGTGAGGCGAGGAGACGGGTAGGTGGTTGAACGGTTGCATCGAGTAGGCCTTACACGAACGAGTACTGCGAATCGCAGACTCCAGCTTTCGAGAAACGGTTTTGACGTCACTCCTCTACACTACCTCACCTACAAATCTGCCCGTAATCTTTTTATAACTCCTCCTGGTTTCCTTTCACGAAGTGATTTAGTCGAGGCGAGGCGACACCAAACAGTTGTCGCGGGCTGTTCAAGAAAACTAGGCAACCGTGTAAGGTCTCCTTTTAATACAACATGCAAATAGGTGGCCACTACACTTCTACCAAAATTTGCATCTTTTTGTGACCTCTGACGCCCGCTATCAATTAAATTCTTCTAATCGACGTCGTTTTATTGCCCCGCGACGAGAGAGTGTGGCGAGGTGAGAGTGCGCCAGCTGCCAGTCTGTCTGCTGTTAGAGAAAGAGACAGTCAATTGTGCAAATGAGCGAGAACAGCACCATGCACTACAAAACAGCTCACCACACTCCATAAAGGAACTGTGCGATTTCTATTTTCTGAGCAAATACAATACAAATATAACTGTATGCACTCACGTCTTTCTATATTCAATCATAGAAGTGAGGCGAGGCGAAATAAGGCGAGAGTAGAGATTTTATAATATTAGATCCGTGATAACTAATCATTGTCAACCAGCTACTGATAGAGTTTGACCGCTGAGGCGCGCGGAGCGTCTGTCTGTGATCAAAGGCGAGAGTAGATATTTTATGATATTAGATCCGTGATAACTAATAATTGTCAACCAGTTACTGATAGAATTTGACCGCTGAGGCGCGCGGAGCGGCTGTCTGTGATCAAAGGCGAGAGTAGAGATTTTATACTATTAGATCCGTGATAACTAATCATTGTCAACCAGCTACTGATAGAGTTTGACCGCTGAGGCGCGCGGAGCGGCTGTCTGTGATCAAAGGCGAGAGTAGAGATTTTATACTATTAGATCCGTGATAACTAATCATTGTCAACCAGCTACTGATAGAATTTGACCGCGGAGGCGCGCGAAGCGGCTGTCTGTGATCAAAGGCGAGAGTAGAGATTTCATAATATTAGATCCGTGTTAACTAATTATTGTCAACCAGCTACTGATAGAATTTGACCGCGGAGGCGCGCGAAGCGGCTGTCTGTGATCATAGGCGAGAGTAGAGATTTTATAATATTAGATCCGTGATAACTAATCATTGTCAACCAGCTACTGATAGAGTTTGACCGCTGAGGCGCGCGGAGCGTCTGTCTGTGATCAAAGGCGAGAGTAGATATTTTATGATAATAGATCCGTGATAACTAATAATTGTCAACCAGTTACTGATAGAATTTGACCGCTGAGGCGCGCGGAGCGGCTGTCTGTGATCAAAGGCCAGAGTAGAGATTTTATACTATTAGATCCGTGATAACTAATCATTGTAAACCAGCTACTGATAGAGTTTGACCGCTGAGGCGCGCGGAGCGGCTGTCTGTGATCAAAGGCGAGAGTAGAGATTTTATACTATTAGATCCGTGATAACTAATCATTGTCAACCAGCTACTGATAGAATTTGACCGCGGAGGCGCGCGAAGCGGCTGTCTGTGATCAAAGGCGAGAGTAGAGATTTCATAATATTAGATCCGTGTTAACTAATTATTGTCAACCAGCTACTGATAGAATTTTACCGCGGAGGCGCGCGAAGCGGCTGTCTGTGATCATGAGCGAGAGTAGAGATTTTATAATATTAGATCCGTGATAACTAATCATTGTCAACCAGCTACTGATAGAATTTGACCGCGGAGGCGCGCGGAGCGGCTATCTATGATCGTAAGTAGGCGAGAGTAGTTATTTTATGACGAGAAAGTGAAAGATCAGAGAGTATAAGAAAATGCATATATGTATCAGTGAACAATGTATTATTATATTTACTGATCTACTGATAGAGTTTTAACGCGGAGGCGCGCGGAGCGTGCCGGAGCGCCTCCTATGTGCATCCGATAGAGTGAAATATCAGAGAGTCGGAGAGAATGCATATCAGTAACAGTGATCAATATATTCGCTTTATTACTGATCTACTGATAGACTTTGACCGCGGAGGCGCGCGAAGCGTGCCGGAGCGCCTCCTATGTGCATCCGAGAGAGTGAAATATCAGAGAGTCGAAGAGAATACATATCAGTAACAGTGATCAATATATTCTTATTATTACTGATCTACTGATAGACTTCGACCGCGGAGGCGCGCGAAGCGTGCCGGAGCGCCTCCTATGTGCATCCGAAAGAGTGAAATATCAGAGAGTCGGAGAGAATGCATATCAGTAACAGTGATCAATATATTCTTATTATTACTGATCTACTGATAGACTTTGACCGCGGAGGCGCGCGGAGCGTGCCGGAGCGCCCTCCATGTGCATACGAGAGAGTAAATTATCAGGGAGTAGAAGAAAATGCATATCAGTATCAGTGATCAATAGATCAGTATAATTACTGATCTACTGATCGGCTTTGACCGCGGAGGCGCGCGAAGCGTGCCGGAGCGCTTTTATGTGCATACGAGAAAGTGAAAGATCAGAGAGTAAGAGAAAATGCATATCCGTAGCAGTGATCAATGTTTTATTATAATTATCGATCTACTGATATACTTTGACCGTGGAGGCGCGCGGAGCGTGCCCGGATCGCTTTCTATGAGCATAGTAAATATAACATCTGTAGATAAGCAGTCAAGCAGATACTATCAACCAGATACTGATAGACTGTGACACTTTCTAAATATTTGAAACTAAGTACTGAAAAAAAGGAAATAAATAAAGATCAGTCATCTATTGAAAGACTGACAACAGCACTTCTAGCACAGCTCCTAATAGCACTTCCAGAGCACATATCAAGTCACTCTATATATCAATCGATAGATAATTTTCTCCTCTATTTTATACCTATATTTCTAGCGCGCGAAGCGCGCTAGTCGCAGCGCCGCTGCGCCTGTATGTGCAAAATGCCCTATGGTGTCCGTCCATACATGGCTCCACAAAGGCCACCGATGCATGGATCCGGCTAAATTTGGTATGGCTGTAAAGCCCTCGGTCTGGATATGCTCCCAAAATCTTTATGTTATCATATCTCTCATATCCGCGGAGCTATAAGCTCGAGAAAGTCCGACGAAATAGCGCGTAATCAGAGAGCGTCAGACAGAAAAGCAGCGAAATAGTATGTGAGGCGAGGAGACGGGTAGGTTGTTGAACGGTTGCATCGAGTAGGCCTTACAAGAACGAGTACTGCGAATCGCAGACTCCAGCTTTCGAGAAACGGTTTTGACGTCACTCCTCTAAACTTCCTAATCTACAAATCTGCCCGTAATCTTTTTATAACTCCTCCTGGTTTCCTTTCACGAAGTGATTTAATCGAGGCGAGGCGACACCAAACAATTGTCGCGGGCTGTTCAAGAAAACTAGGCAACCGTGTAACATCTCCCTTTACTACAACATGCATAGAGGTGGCCACTACATTTCTACCAAAATTTGAATCTTTTTGTGACCTCTGACGCCCGCTATCAATTAAATTCCTCAAATCGACGTTGTTTTATTGCCCCGCGACGAGAGAGTGTGGCGAGGTGAGAGTGCGCCAGCTGCCAGTCTGTCTGCTGTTAGAGAAAGAAACAGTATAATGTGCAAATGAGCGAGAATATCACCATGCACTACGAAACAGCTCACCACACTCCAACAAACTGTGCGAATTATATTTTTTTAGCAAATACAATAAAACATTACTATATGCACTCACGTCATTCTATATTCAATCAGGAAAGTGAGGCGAGGCGAAATACTATGTAACCTCCTTTTCTCATCCATCTCCTTTTCTCATCCCTCTTTTTTCGTCTCTCTCTCTCTCTCTCTCTCTCTCTCTCTCTCTCTCTCTCTCTCTCTCTCTTTCTCTCTCTTTCTTTCTTCTCTCTCTTTCGTCTTTCGTCTTTTTCTCTTTCTCTCTCTTTCTCTTTCTCTCTCGCTCGTATAATTTTTATAATATAAAACCAGTGATAACTATAAATTATATATGTAGCTCTAAAAATAAAAAAAATGTCAACCAGCTACTGATAGGCTTTTACCGCGGACTGTGCCAGAGCGCCCTCTATGTGCATACGAGAGAGTAAAAAATCAGAGAGTCGGAGAAAATGCATATCAGTATCAGTGATCAATGTTTTATTATAATTACTGATCTACTGATCGACTTTGACCGCGGAGGCGCGCGAAGCGTGCCTGGGCGCCCTCTACGTGCATACGAGAAAGTGAACGATCAGTGAGTCGGAGAAAATTCATATCAGTAGCAGTGATCAATATATTCTTCTTATTACTGATATACTGATATACTTTGACCGCGGAGGCGCGCGAAGCGTGCCGGAGCGCTTTCTATGTGCATACGAGAAAGTGAACGATAAGAGAGTAGGAGAAAATGCATATCAGTATCAGTGATCAATATATTCTTATCATTACTGATCTACTGATCGACTTTAACCGCGGAGGCGCGCGAAGCGTGCCGGAGCGCCCTCTATGTGCATACGAGAGAGTAAAAAAATCAGATAGTCGCAGAAAATGCATTTCAGTTACAGTGATCAATATATTATTATAATTACTCATCTGCTGATCAGCTTTGACCGCGGAGGCGCGCGAAGCGTGCCGGAGCGCTTTCTATGTGCATACGAGAAAGTGAACGATCAGAGAGTCGGAGAAAATTCATATCAGTAGCAGTGATCAATATATTTTTACTATTACTGATCTACTGATATACTTTGACCGCGGAGGCGCGCGGAGCGTGCCGGAGCGTTTTCTATGTGCATACAAGAAGGTGAACGATCAGAGAGTCGGAAAAAATTCTTATCAGTAGCAGTGATCAATATATTTTTACTATTACTGATCTACTGATATACTTTGACCGCGGAGGCGCGCGGAGCGTGCCGGAGCGTTTTCTATGTGCATACGAGAAAGTGAAAGATCAGAGAGTAGGAGAAAATGCATATCAGTATCAGTGATCAGTATATTCTTATCATTACTGATCTACTGATCGACTTTGACCGCGGAGGCGCGCGAAGCGTGCCGGAGCGCCCTTTATGTGCATACGAGAGAGTAAAAAATCAGATAGTCGCAGAAAATGCATATCAGTTACAGTGATCATCATATTGTTATAATTACTCATCTACTGAACTGCTTTGACCGCAGAGGCGCGCGAAGCGTGCCGGAGCGCCCTCTATGTGCATACGAAAGAGTAAAAGATCAGAGAATAGGAGAGAATGCATATCAGTATCAGTGATCATCATATTATTATTTTTATTACTGATCTACTGATAGGATCTGACCGCGGAGGGTGCCGGAGTGCCTTCTATGAGCATAGTAAATACATCTGTGAAAAAGCAGTCAACCAGATACTGTCAACCAGAAACTGATAGACTGTGACACTTTCTAATTATCAAAAACTACTGAAAAAAAAGAACTAAATAAAGATCAGTCATCTACTGAAAAACTGACAACAGCACTTCTAGCACAGCTCCTAACAGCACTTCTAGAGCACCGCTGCGCCGCTCTGTCTAAATGTCTTATGGTGTACATCCGTACATGGTTTTCCCTGCGCCACGGCTCTATGGATTTCGCTAAATTTGATATTGCCGCAAAGCCCTTGATCTGTAGATGCTCAATTTAAACCTCCACCCTTTTATCTCTCATATCCGCGGAGCTATAAGCTCAAGAAAGTCTGACGAAATAGCGCGTAATCAGAGAGCGTCAGACAGAAAAGAGGCGAGATAGTGTGTCAGATGAAGAGACGGGTCACTGACGAATCGGCTGCGGCAAGTAGACCTTACAAGAACGATTACTGCGAATCGCAGATTTCAGCTATCGAGAAACGGTTTCGACGTCACTCCTCTACACTTCCTAATCTACAAATCTGCCCGTAATCTTTTTATAACTCCTCCTGGTTTCCTTTCACGAAGTGATTTATTCGAGGCGAGGCGGCACCAAACAGTTGTCGCGGGCTGTTCAAGAAAACTAGGCAACCGTGTAAGGTCTCCCTTTACTACAACATGCAATTAGGTGGCCACTACACTTCTACCAAAATTTGCATCTTTTTGTGACCTCTGACGCTCGCTATCAATTGAGTTCCTCTAATCGACGTTGTTTTATTGCCCCGCGACGAGAGAGTGTGGCGAGGTGAGAGTGCGCCAGCTGCCAGTCTGTCTGCTGTTAGAGAAAGAAACAGTAAATTGTGCAAATGAGCGAGAACAGCACCATGCACTACGAAACAGCTCACCACACTCCACAAACTGTGCGAATTATATTTTCTTAGCAAATACAATAAAACATTACTATATGCACTCACGTCATTCTATATTCAATCAGGGAAGTGAGGCGAGGCGAAATACTATGTAACCTTCTTTTCTCATCCCTCTCCTTTTCTCATCCCTCTTTTTTCGTCTCTCTCTCTCTCTCTCTCTCTCTCTCTCTCTCTCTTTCTTATCTCTCTCTATCTTTCGTCTTTCTCTCTCTATCTTTCGTCTTTCTCTCTCTCTCTCTCTCTCTCTCTCTCTCTCTCTCTCTCGCTCTCTCTCGCTCTCTCTTTCGTCTCTCTCTCTCTCTCTCTCTCTCTCTCTCTCTCTCTCTTTCTCTCGATTTCATAATATAAGACCAGTGATAACTATAAATTATATCTGTATCTCTAATAAATAAAAATTGTCAACCAGCTTCTGATAGGCTTTACCGCGGAGTGTGCCGGAGCGCCCTCTATGTGCATACGAGAGAGTGAAAGATCAGAGAGTAGGGAAGAATGCATATCAGTATCAGTGTTCAATATATTATTATAATTACTGATCTACTGATCGGCTTTGACCGCGGAGGCGCGCGGAGCGTGCCGGAGCGCTTTCTATGTGCATACGAGAGAGTGAAAGATCAGAGAGTAGGAGAGAATGCATATCAGTATCAGTGATCAATATATTCTTAATATTACTGATTTACTGATCAGTTTTGACCGCGGAGGCGCGCGGAGCGTGCCCGGAGCGCCCTCCATGTTCATACGAGAGAGTAAAAGATCAGAGAGTCGGAAAAAAATGTATATCACTATCAGTGATCAATGTATTATTATAATTACTGTTCTACTGATCGGCTTTGACCGCGGAGGCGCGCGTATCGTGCCGGAGCGCCCTCTAAGTGTATACGAGAGAGTAAAAGATCAGAGAGTAGGAGAGAATGCATACTTAACAGTATCAGTGATCATTATATTATTATTTTTATCACTGATAAACTGATAGGCTCTGACAGCGGAGCGTGCCGGAGCGCCTTCTATGAGCATAGTAAATACATCTGTAGAAAAGCAGTCAACCAGATACTATCAACCAGATAGACTGTGACACTTTCTAATTATTTAAAATTACTGAAAATTAAAAAAAGGAAATAAATAAAGATCAGTCATCTACTGGAAGACTGACAACAGCACTTCTAGCACAGCTCCTAATAGCACTTGCAGAGCACATATCAAGTCAATCTATATATCAATCGATAGATAATTCTCTCATCTATTTTTTACCTATATTTCTAGCGCGCGAAGCGCGCTAGTCGCCCTGGCTAGGGCTATATAAAATTTGCTATGGTCGTTGTCTGTCTGGATGTCCGGGCACATAACTCAAGTCACACTGCACATTCACAGTTCATACACTAAACTTAACATTCTTTTTGTGACAGCATGCAATCGTTTCACTTTCACAATCACAGCTCTACTTACCGTATGACTTTACTAACAACTTGACATAGCCTGAAAAACTTTTCACCCATATGCTCAGTCCATGTTTCAAGATGTGAATCTAATACTGTAAACTTAGACTCAGCACACTTTATTGACTTGACACACGTCACTAGAACTCATTCCGATAACTTCTTATATGGGTTTATATAGAATTTCCAAAATTTCAGAAGGACATAACTCAATACTGAAGAAACTTTTCACACTCAAACTACAAACTTAAGATCAACTAATCACTCTTAACAGACACACATTAGCATAGGTTCCTATCTAAATTCCTTAAATGGGTTCACTAACAACTCTTTTCACTTCTATGTAAACCTACCTTCAAACTTCATATTTTTTCATGAAACTTGCACAGTAACATAAAACATGTATGTTATTTACAATTTTACAGTTTCATTATCAAATACCAGTTCAAAAAAGTTTTACAGCATTTTTCATTTTCTGACAGGATCAATCACGTAAGATGCAAAACGCAAAAACCTTGAATATCTTTGTTAGTTTTGAAGACTAAAATTTCAAACTTTAGCAGAACATAGAAGACACTTGGCCGTTCACACCATTTCAATTTCAAATAAAATACTTATTCCGTTTTCAAAATAAAAATATTCAATTTTCGTAGAAATTTTACATTTTTGATCATAACTTCTTTCGTTTTCAATATTAATTTTTCAAATTTTTATGGTAAATTACTCTCTATAACACAATCAACACAAACACGTGTGCTCAACTCTATTACTGAAAATAAAAATCATATTTCATGATTCACTAGATCAACTACAATCCCTTACTACATAAGAGTTGAGACCTGGATTTTACACAGTAATTCATAACTCAAAAACTAATATTTACTGACAAAGTTTCAGATTTTTCGCTTCACTGTAGAAGGATTTCACTTTTTCAAAAAACCTTGATTTTCAACTAAATGTGGCTCATTTTTGCAGTTGAGCATATTGACCGCTGACAGGATCAATCAGGCAAGATGCAAAACGTAAAATACAGTACAACTAAGTTTCAACTTCTTAGAAAAATGATTAATTATCTCATCCCTTGCACCAATGACACCTTAGGTTCTGAGTACCTGCCAGGTACCGTCTCACCTGTCGCCTCTCACATGTCACCTGAGATAAATTAGCATAAACTTCAAACACTTTACGACCCTGTAACTTTCGTCTAGATGAGAGTTGACACCTGGATTTTCCTATTTTATTATCACTACCGTAATACCTTTATTCATGAATTATTTCAGATTTTTGATTTCTGTTTCAATTTTAATTATATTTTTTTTCAATTTTCGTCTTTTAAAAAAAAGGGTTCTAAAATTAATATCGCGGTTGGTTTTCAAGAAAGAAGGTCCATAACTAGTACAAGTAACAAGTAAATAATTACAAATTTTAGGTAAACATTTTTGGTAAACTAGTAAACAAAGTTGTAAACAACTCTGAAACTGGAGTGTTTTATATTTAAAGTGTACTAGACTTGATGGAAGTTCATATCAGATGTTTACAAGTCAGGTAAACAAGTAAACAAAAACGTAAACAACTCCGAAACTTGAGATTTCGATGTCTAACGTGTACTAAAGCCATAGTAGAGTTCAGATTTGAAAATTTGATGATTTAACGCGAAGAGGCGAGCGCGCCGAAGGCGCGCGAGCCTCGGAGCGCAGTGCGGCGGCGAAGCCGCCGCCACTAGCGGGCCGGAGGCGAGCGAAGCGAGCCTCCGGCCCGCTAGTCCACCGCCTCCCCCTATAAAATTTGCTATGGTGTCTGCGTGTTTGTCGTTCCTCATTTGCACAGAGCTTCCCGCTACAGCTACTGGAATGTGGTTTCAGACTCAAGCTCAGTTGGTACTTGAGATGCAGGATTCTATCTGACAGCTCATTTGCATAACTCCTTATAGGGGTTTACTAAGAATTCGCCATTTGAACATAGAATCTGACCGATGATTATTCTATGTAAAGTATGCTTCGTTTTTGAGTTACTGAGTTCTCCTTTTAGAGTTAGGCTACGGTAGAGATCGTGATTTAAATTTTAGTATTTCACCTCAATTGCATACCTCCAAATACAGTTAATTTGTATCTCTGTCAGTTTTGATGCTACAAGTAAACGAAAAAGTAAACAAGTTCAAAACTTATTCTAAATGTGTCTAAGATGCACTAGAAGATGAGTTGGTTCGTTGGTTCCTAGATTCTCGTGCAGCAAAAGATCAAATTCAGTCCCTTCATTAGAACCAAGTCGATTCCTTCGTGGCCGATTTCTTGGTCTGCAGGGTTTTATGCACTTTTGAACGATCGCCACGTCTTCAGATTCAGTCGTGGTAGATTCTGAGAACTGTCAGTGATTCTAGACGTGTATCACTATGCGTTCGATTAGTCTCGACTCTCTAACACTTTTCTACGATTTATTACGAATTTTCAAAGTTTTCGGTCCTTGAACCCGAATGGTGCAATGACCGTCTTTTTTCAATGGAAGTTGGCCGAAATTTCGGCCGTTGGCCGATATTTTCGCTTATGTCACAATTGAGAGTTGGATTTCATAATTTATTGATCAGTACACTCATATCATCTACTATGAATATTTTCAGAATTTTATCTAAGTTTTGAATTTTTGAAGTTTCCACCGCCTCCCCCTATAAAATTTGCTATGGTGTCTGCGTGTTTGTCGTTCCTCATTTGCACAGAGCTTCCCGCTACAGCTACTGGAATGTGGTTTCAGACTCAAGCTCAGTTGGTACTTGAGATGCAGGATTCTATCTGACAGCTCATTTGCATAACTCCTTATAGGGGTTTACTAAGAATTCGCCATTTGAACATAGAATCTGACCGATGATTATTCTATGTAAAGTATGCTTCGTTTTTGAGTTACTGAGTTCTCCTTTTAGAGTTAGGCTACGGTAGAGATCGTGATTTAAATTTTAGTATTTCACCTCAATTGCATACCTCCAAATACAGTTAATTTGTATCTCTGTCAGTTTTGATGCTACAAGTAAACGAAAAAGTAAACAAGTTCAAAACTTATTCTAAATGTGTCTAAGATGCACTAGAAGATGAGTTGGTTCGTTGGTTCCTAGATTCTCGTGCAGCAAAAGATCAAATTCAGTCCCTTCATTAGAACCAAGTCGATTCCTTCGTGGCCGATTTCTTGGTCTGCAGGGTTTTATGCACTTTTGAACGATCGCCACGTCTTCAGATTCAGTCGTGGTAGATTCTGAGAACTGTCAGTGATTCTAGACGTGTATCACTATGCGTTCGATTAGTCTCGACTCTCTAACACTTTTCTACGATTTATTACGAATTTTCAAAGTTTCCGGTCCTTGAACCCAAATGGTGCAATGACCGTCCTTTTTCAATGGAAGTTGGCCGTTTTTTCGGCCGTTGGCCGATATTTCGGCCGCACGTCGCATGTTCGTCTCATGTTTATATCTCAGCTCATATTGTAGCTACAATCTTCATACTTGGTATTAGGACAAAATATTTGAGTACAAACTGTTTGGTATACAACTTATCTAATTATACCTCATTTGCATACGCCAAATAAGGTCATGCTTATATCTCAGCTCATATTATAGCTACAATCTTGATACTTGGTATAAGTACAAAGTACTTGAGTACAAACTGTGTGATATACAACTTATCTAAATAAACGATTAAACCTCATTTGCATATCCCAATTAAGGTCGTGTTTATATCTCAGCTTCTATTATAGCTACAATCTTGATACTTGGAACAAGTACAAAATATTTGAGTACAAACTGTTTGGTATACAACTTATTCAATTAAACCTTATCTTTTTATGTAAACTATGCTTCGTTTTCAAGCTACTGAGATGCCCTTTTAGGGTTAAGGTACTGTATTATCGAGAATTTAAGTTTTGATTTTTGACCTCATTTGCATATTTCCAAATATGGTAATGACGTATCTCGGTCAGTTTTGATGCCAAAGACTCCAAACTTGGTATGTGACCTGGAGGCAAGTCAGCGATGTTGTTGTTCACATGTTTGTCAACAAGTAAACAACTTTGTAAACAAATTTAAAGTTAGTTTTGAAGGTGTCTAAGATGTAGTACACCAAGCGGCGAGTTCAAAAATGTTGTTTACAGATGAAGTAAACAAGTAAACAACTTTGTAAACATCCTGAAAATGTGTTTTGAAGATGTCAAATGTTTAGTAACATTATTGGTGAGTTCGAAAATGTTGTTTACAGATGTTGTAAACAAGTAAACAAATACGTAAACAACCTGAAAACGAGTTTGAAAGGTGTATAACGAGTAGTAGACTTGGAGGTGAGTTTAAAAAAAATGTTGTTTACATGAAGTGTAAACAAGTAAACAAATTTGTAAACAATGTTCAATTGTCATCATTTTTTGTATTTTGTATTCTAATGTACTTCTAAACTGCATTAGAAGTTTGTGGACATATTTTAGTTATGAAATTAGATTTGAGTGATGATTTCAGTTTTGATGTTTAAGGGTTGAGGCCGCCGAAGGCGGCCCTAGCCCGAGCGGCGCGCCAGCGCCGCTCGGGCTAGTCGCCCGCCCACCCCCTATAAATTATGCTATGGTGTATGTTTGTGTGTCTGTCTGTCCGGGGTTGTATCTCAAGTTGTAGTGATCGATGGGGGTTGAGGTATGGAAATTAGATCTCAGGTGGTGACCGCATGCAAAATTTCACCTGGGGTCCTGATCTGACCATTCCTTATATGGGTTCTCCCTGGAAAATTTGCATATTTGAGAACATAGAATCTGAGAGATGGCCATTTCTATGTAAACTATGGTTCGTTTTCGAGCTATTGAGATGCCCTTTAAGGGTTAAGGTACTGTAGGGTCAATGATTGAACTTTTGATTCATGACCTCATTTGCATATTTCCAAATATGGTAATGTTGTATCTCGGTCAGTTTTAGTGTTACTGAGGTGTCCTTTTAGGGTTAGGGTAGTGTAGGGTCGACAAATTAAATTTTGGTTTCTGACCTCATTTGCATATTTCCAATTATGGTACTGTTGTAACTCGGTCAGTTTTTGTGTTATTGAGGTGTTCTTTTTAGGTTAAGGTACTTTAGAGTCGTTGATTAAAATTTTGATTTATGATCTCATTTGCATAATTCCAAATATGGTGATGTTGTATCTCGGTCAGTTTTAGTGCTGCTGATGTGCCCTTTTAGGGTAAGGGTACTGTAGGGTCGGTGATTTAAATTTAGATTTATGACCTCATTTGCATATTTCCAAATATGGTATTGTTGTATCTCGGTCAGTTTTAGTGCTGCTGATGTGCCCTTTTAGGGTAAGGGTACTGTAGGGTCGGTGATTTAAATTTAGATTTATGACCTCATTTGCATATTTCCAAATATGGTATTGTTGTATCTCGGTCAATTTCAGTGTTACTGATGTGCCCTTTTAGGGTAAGGGTACTGTAGGATCGGTGATTGAATTTTTGGTTAATGTCCTCATTTGCATATCTCCAAATATGGTAATGTTGTATCTTGGTCAGTTTTGATGCTGAAGAGTCCAAACTTGTTATGTGACCTGGAGGCAAGTCAGCGATGTTGTTGTTTAGATGTTCGTCAACAAGTAAACAACTTTGTCAACAAATTTAAAGTTTGTTTTAAAGATTTCTAAGATGATGTAGATCGAAAAACGAGTTCAAAAATGTTGTTTACAGACGATGTAAACAAGTAAACAATTTTGTGAACAACCTGAAAATGTGTTTTAAAGATGTCAAATGTTTAGTAACATTCTTGGTGTGTTCAAAAATGTTGTTTACAAATGTTGTAAACAAGTAAACAAAGGTGTAAACAACCTGAAAATGTGTTTTAAAGATGTGTAACGTGTGGTAGACTTGGAGGCGAGTTCAAAAATGTTGTTTACATGAAGTGTAAACAAAAAAAAAACAAATTAAACAAATTTGTAAACAACGTTCAATTGTCTTCATTTTTGGTAAT
This sequence comes from Rhabditoides inermis, assembly GCA_963966185.1. Taxonomy (NCBI): domain Eukaryota; kingdom Metazoa; phylum Nematoda; class Chromadorea; order Rhabditida; family Rhabditidae; genus Rhabditoides; species Rhabditoides inermis. Next base: position 245,696 of record CAWZYM010000301.1, on the reverse strand, counting down.
TTGTATTGTTATGTAATTCTTAGTTAAATTAGAGGTTTGTGGGCAAACATTAGTTCTGAAATTAGATTTGGTTTATGATTTAAGTTTTGATGTTTGAGTGGTGAGGCCGCCGAAGGCGGCCCTAGCCCGAGCGGCGCGTCAGCGCCGCTCGGGCTAGTCCCCCTTTCATACTAATATTTACTATGGTGTCTGTCTGTCTGTCCGTCCTTCCGGAGAGATATCTCTTCTCAAAGTCTACTCTAATTACTCATTTTTTCTAGAAAGTTTCTTCAACACCTGAGAACGCAAAATTCCAAATATCTCGTCAATAGCGATCTCCTTATCATAGTTATCACCTAATCTCTTAACTATGGAGAAAAATTTCAAAATACTTTAATCAGAACCAAATTTGGAGAGTAGGTGAATCGACCTAGAAAAAGTCGATAGCCGCGATACCAGCTGCCTGTGACTTCATCTTCATGCCTAAGGGGGCGAATGTACCCAAAATGCACCCAAAATTCATGATCTTCGATTTCTATAAAAATTGAATATAAGAAAGATTACGTATAATAGATTATAGAAACTGGTTTCCTTTTTTGAAAAGTCACCAAATATGGCGAATATGATCGACTTTTCGTACAGACGAGATAGAGGGTCCAATTTGTAAACTTAAGCTTTTATGGGCAAAAAAGCCCTTCTGTCAAAGTTTCAGATCGATCGGGCATTGTCTTCATACAGTATTAGACATTTTCTGAGCGCGCGTTACTTGCTGGGGTCGCGCCCACCGTATTGCTCGCTACCAGCCGCCAGGTCAACCGATCGATATCGAATAGTTGGTATTCGCAATCACTGACCCATCCCACATTCACTCAGTTGTGTCTTTTTTGATAGGAATATGTCTCAATATAAACAATAATGGATTGAGTCAGTTGAAAAAGACAAAATTTCTATCTTCAACGAATAACTTTGACAAAACGAAAAGTTGAAGGTTGAAAGATAAGTAAAATGTCAATAGATAGTGCTTTTTAACGATCGAATCAACCTCGAATTGTTTCAAACTCCTTCACACGTGCGCACAACGTGTTAGGGCGCGCCAGCCAGCTTCTTTCCTCGAAGTCATTGTAGACGTAATATAGAACTATGTACTGCTTCTTTTTACAGTTGAAACTAAGTTTTAAGTTCATTACTTGTACTCTTGTACAAATTCAGCCTGAAATTCCGTTTTTGATGCAGTACAGTGTCGAGTGGAAGTGAGGTGAGGTGAGAATCGAGTCCACCTTACATGTCATTTGGCAAGCACAGGCGGTCAAATTATATTTTTAGAACGTGAGAGAATAGACAGTAGGGAGCGAAGACAGTAGAGAAGAGAATAGTACTTTCTGTTTAAAAAAGTTTTTACATAACTGTCCCTCGAAAGTTGCAGTGACTTCTGCGGATGTGAGATTAGAACAGTAGACAGAAGGTACCATAGCACTGTCTCTAGAAAGTTGTTGTCACCGCAGCGGTGACGTGAAAGTATACAAGAGAGAGAGAATAGGAGAGAGAGAGAATAGGAGTGAGAAAAGAGGAGAGAGAAGGGAGAGTAGACATAACTGTCTATCGAAAGTCGCAGTCATAGTGATTACTGCAGATGTGACAGTGGGAGTGGAAGAGGTGACGACAGGTGAAAGTAGACAGAAGAAAACATGGTAATGTCTCTAGAAAGTTGTTTTCACAGTAGTAGAAAAAGATTCAGTAGACAAACAAGAGCATAGTATTAGTATTGTCTCTAGAAAGTTGACAGTAGACAATAGAGAATATAATACTGTTTCTGGAGAATAAAATACTGAGAGAAAAAGAGAAAGAGAGAAAGAAATAGCGAGACAGTGGGAGAGGGAGAAGAGAGAGAGGAGAGATAGGGGAGAGTAGAACTGTGTCGAGGAAAGAGAGAGAGAGAGAGAGAGAGAGAGAGAGAGAGAGAGAGAGAAAGAGAGATAGGCGGGGGGAGGAGGAGGGAGATAGGATGGAAAGTAGGCAGAACAGTGTAGAGGAGAAAGACATGGTGCGGTGTACATCTGTGAAACATAAAATAAGTGAAAAAGAAGTAGGAGTGATAGTTAGAGAAGACAAAATTAAGCTACTTATACAAAATACATAGAACTTGAACCCTTCAACTACAACCCTTGCGTGTATGTATCTTCGCATGAGTCATTAAAGAGCAATCAATTATCAAACATGCAAGACGAACTTTTCTTCTATTTTTCTATTTTTGTATACCTAGTGCGGAGGCGCGCGACAGCGCGCCGGAGCGCTAGTTCTAATACATATAAACGACTTTTTGGTAGAAAATAACGTAGTATAATTAACGAGAAACGTTCATATTTCTGGCAAAACTCTGGGAAACGCTGACGACTAAATACTGAGAAACATCTATTTGCGTGAACCGCCTACTCTGTCTTGCCGGAACTCGCTTCTCTTCTAAGGACACGTCCATCCAACCCGCTATCAGTGAAGAGCAGCTGATAAGCGCCCGTGTTTTTATCACTCGCAGAGCGGAGGTCAGGCGACGCGCAGCTAACTGCTGCGCGTTCCTCTCGTGTCGCTTTCACTTACATTTGTTTTGTTTTCGGTTACTACCTGGTTGTAGCCTTCTCAAATGGTTCGCATACACCACACTCATACGCGTTCATCGTGGATCAAATGTTTCGTTGTTTCTGTCAAAGGGATACTAGATATGAGATATGAGTGATGGTCCTGCAGTATGTGGGTGGTGTGGCTGTCCGCACTCGCAGCTATCTCCCTCGCGGACTCCGCCCTCCCATCCGACCTTCCCCCTCCCAAGCACATCAGTCAGGATGTGCATGCCTGGCTAGGACTGCCCTACGCGCGCGCCCCCCTCAGACAGCACAGGTTCACGGTACGTTTGATGAGACGCTTGATTCTAATAGGTTTTGATCTGTTAGAACGCGGTGCCCACAACTGTTCTCACGGCAACGGCGACAGAGTGGCAAACGAGGTGTATCAATCCGAAGGGAACAGGTTGGTATCTCTCTCTCTCCCTCTCTCCCCCCCTCTCTCTCTCTCATCCCCTCTTTCCAGAAGGCACAGGTGAGGACTGTCTCTACCTCTCCTTCATTCAGCACGCAAAGACGCGCCAGAACAACAAACCGGTAGGTTTGAGAGATACGTTTCACTGTTTTGTCTGACACGTTTCCATACGTTTCCAGGTGAATGCCCTTCTTTTCATCACCAACGATGAGCTCAGCGAGGCGAAGCTCGCCGATCTGGTACTGCAATTATATTATTTTCTTTTTATGTTGAAAAAATAGTTTTCATTCATGATTCATTTTTGAATTGAATTAGTTTCTGTGTGTTTGTGAAATCGGTTCAGGTCTCTTCTCAACTCAACATCATCGTCGCCCATGCACGCGAGGGATTCCTCGGTATTGATTTATCGATTTGATCTGACATCATCATAATGTGATAATGACCTCACTTTTAGGCTACCTCGGATCTTCCTCATTCGCGCAGTCCGATGTGGAGGCTATCGTCCAGTTCCTACAGCACTACAAGCAGGTAGATTCTAGGAATACTGTACTTGTTGGGTTACGGTAATATTGAAATCCGAGAAATTCAGTCGCTTCTCCTCGCCGATATCACAGTCTACGCGGAGAACGGATTGGCAGAAGTTGTGGCGGAAGCCATCAATGGAGGACTAGGTTGGAAGAGAGAGAGAGAGAGGGAGAGAGAGGGGGGGAAGGAGAGAGAAAGAAAGAGATAAAGAGAGAGAGAGAGAGAGAGAGAGTTCCCTCCGTCCAGACGTGTCCCGCTCCATCCTCCATCACGGCCACTCTCTCACTCGCACTCTCGCAAGGGAGAACACCGTAGTGCAACAGGCAGAGTACAGGATGCTCAAGGTAACGATGACGTCATCTAACAACATGACGTCATATGATGATTATGATCCATCCAGTTCACGGGCTGCGACCTTCCATCGCACGACCAGGCCTTGGACTGTCTGAGGAGTCTCTCGCTGGAGCAGCTACAGGAGGCGGAGGAGAAGATCAAGGTAGGAAGATGGAGAGAGGAAGGAGGAGAAGGAGAGAACGAGTTGCAGGCGTGGTTCCGTCCGTTCGGGTCTCCCTTCCGTGCAGTGTCCTCCGGAATTCCCGGAAGAACCGTCCCCTCTCTCATCACCCTCTACAAGGAAGCGCCCGCGGAACAGGGTTGGTCACATCTCTTTCCGCTCTATATCTTCTGCTTTCATCAAATTTCCCTCAGGCTACAACAAGTTCGAAGACTTCACTGTCGCTTACAGCTACGCCGACAACTTCAAAAAGTTCATGGCACGAATGATTCCCGATAGCAAGTATACGGTAAGTGGGATTACAGTTGGATTACGGTATTGATTACTGTACTTTGAGAACGGTCCTCTTCTCCGCCGCCTCGCTCTGCACGACTACATATACACCAAGGGCGACAAGCACGACATCTACAACCTCTTCCAGAACGAGAACATCGTGGGTGGTCTATTAGTCATGACGTCATCTGATGACGTCACATTCAGATGCTGCTTGACCGCGATTTCCACGTGCCCACGCACAATCTCGTCCACGCTATCAAGGATAAGACCAACACGTGGCTGCTCCAGTACGGTGAGAGGGGCGGGGTCGGAAGGGGCGGGAGTAGATGAGGACACTTCAGGCATCGACAACCCTTCTCGCTCCTGCTACCAAGACGAGCAGTGGGAAGACCAACAGCCTTTCTGCGATCGACTCATCGCATATCACACGAGATTCGCCACACTCGGGTCAGTATATGATACAGTACAGTATACCAGAGTACCATAACCAAAACGCAACAATGCAACTCGTTGAATGACTATTTATCACGATATCACACACTGGATCGGGCGGGGCTCGAGTGGGCGGGGCCTACTCGGCTTTGATGGGAATAGTGATGCTCTGCGCAGTGGCAGCGAGAGGAGCAAACGCCGCCTGCGCATCGGTCGCGTCAGCCGGCGCCTAGGTATACGGTGTGTTACAGTAACCCATGTGATACCGTACCTCGACGAACTGGACGACGAGCTTGTCCTCCTTGGGCGGGCCGGCAAGGCGGGTCACCTCGAGGGGGGTGGCCGCTCCAGGCTCGATGAAACCGAACACAGGCTTGATACGGTACTCGGTGTTGTTGGACGACTTCACCTGAACGAGCAAAGATCATATAGGGATGGGAGAGAGAGAGAGAGAGAGAGAGAGAGATGGGGCTACCTTGAAGATGAGCTTGGTGGCTCCGGGGTTGTTGAGCTGGTGGGTGGAAGCTCCTCCGGCAGCCGGGACGGCGCACGCGGCAGGGTCGGCGGTGATGGTGGCCATGGGGGCGGGGCGAGAGGGGGCGGAGTCTGTGACGGGCAGAGACTGGGACCATGACACTGGCGCGGGGCTTATCAAGGCAGGGACAGGAAGGAAATGTCATTAGTGGGTCTAGACGATACATTCACGTTCTATTCGTTATGTTTTCATCATTAAAATGAACTTAAAAACATGAGCAAAACATGTGCGCAGATAATTCATGTACTTGTGCATGTATCATGTGAGGAATGTATAGAGTAGAGAACATACATCAATCAATGTTCTCACAATAGTAGTCAAAAACAGGTTCTTTTTCAAAGTTTATTCCGAACATAACACAATACAATCATAAAACACACGTCAAACATTTATTGTTGTACTGCTCCATCCCCTTCTTCTCTTTCTCCTTCTCCTTCTCCTTTAGTCGCTGTCCCTGTCCTTTCTCACTATCTCCCCAGCCTTCTCCTCCTGCTTCGGCTTCCGATCCTTCGTACCGCGCGGCTTGAAATTCAAAATACAGTAACCCAAAATCAGCAATAAACCGTATACCTTGTTGGGTTTCTCCATATCGCTTGACTGCGGCGCGGAGGCGCTCTCCTGCGATATCTTCTGCGTGGCGGCGATGCCTAAACGCGTCTTTGCCCCGTCCCTTCAAGCCCCGCCCACCTTGTGCCTCCCTGCTCATCTCCTGACTCTCTCGGGACACCTTTCCGTGGGGAGAGTGTCTCGGAGAGGGCTTGACGGGAGACTGTTTCGGAGACGGTCGGTCCACGTCCGCCGAGCGACTGCGCGACTGCAATGACGTCATTCACTACACGATGACGTCACTGTCACCTTGACGGATGGCTTTCCGTCGTCCTCCCTGCTCCGAGCCCTGCTCTGTTTGGCAGACTGACGCGACTTGGGCGACCCGCGATCCTGCGGCTCCTGCAAACCGATCGATAATCAATCAATAATCGATTGATGCATTCACCTTGGACTCGATCTCCTTGGATTGCATGGCGACGGCGGCGGACGGCCGCTCCTTGACAGGTTTCACAGCGCGCGGAATCTGCGGCGCCCGGCGCTCGAAGCGACTGCAAGACTACGGTAGGGACGTCACAAACGACGTCAGTCGCACCTGGACTCGGCGTCGATGTTGAGGCTCTTGACGTCGCGGAGTGTGTCGTCGTCGTGCTTGGGTGGGGGCGCGAGCGGGACTCCCTTCGGGGGACGCGGCATCTTTCGCTTCGGGGAGTGCGGCTTCGGAGAGTGCGTGCGCCTGGACACGGCCATATTCGATCAATGATCAAGGAAGTGATAATCAATCGATAACTCACGGTCCCTCCTTCGGCTTGCCGCACTGCAGAAGGAGCAGCGGGGCCGCGGCGGAGGCCGCAACTAGCAGCAGCATGTATCGACTAGTAGGAGTGGGTCAGTCTGAAGCTGTCCATCATCAATCGATACCCGATCGATAGTCACCTGTCCCCACTCCCACCTCAATTAGTGGGTGGGGCCACGACCGAGTGACGCGGCGGCGTAGTCGAAATGATCCCGTCCACCGATCAATCGATACGAAGCGGGAGGGAAATGATGTGGGTATCCGTGACTTTCACACCAAATTGAAGGGATAACAACTTTGATTTTAGACATCACTGATCACATCACTTTCAGCGCCCCAACGCAGGAGGGCTGCAATCCGGAGAATCCCAGCTGGCATCCGATTGGAAAGAGCAAGCGAGACTACTTCTTCAATCGTGCGTCCTCACTTGTTTATAGTAGGCTCGCAAATGAGTTTCACTCTTTTCATGAAAGACATTAGGGTGGTCAGAAAAAGATCTAAGTACTTTCAATGAGGTTTTCAAATTGACAAAACCTTGCCTGACCAGGGGGAATTCAACCCGCGAGCTCATGCTTGCCAGGCGAGAGTGTTACCACTACGCTAGCTATGTGTGGCGACAGATATGCGAAGAGGAACTGTGAATGTGAGATGAAATGTTCATTGTCCAACAGTTTAGGGTACTGTAAAACTATTGGACAACATAATGTTTTTGACGAGAAATATTGAGCTGAGCGCAAACGGAATATACCACTTTGTTTACTCGATTGCAGTCATGTCGGATGGCCGTCCTCGAATCGAGTTCAACTGGCATCAAGCGGCCTGCGAGCTGTGGAACAATCTGGTACGTGATACGGTAACTTTGGTTTCTACGCCTCTCAGCAGAGTTTGGTCTCGTTCCAATGACAACAAAGCGTTTCACTTGCGATTTAATAGGCCAATCAAAAAGTCTGGCACCGTCTTTCTGTCTTTCTCACGTGCGTGTCGTTTTCTCAAGGGGACTTCTTAGAATGTGTGCTTTATGCATTTCGATTCGAATCCGTCTAGCATGAACAATAGTACAATAGATATAAGTTTCGGTCATGGTTTTCTAGGGCCACACACGCATATCACCACATATCACCACGTTATGTTTATGTTCTTTGAACGAACGGAAAACATCTATGATACACATTATGCTACTAACGTAAGTTTGATATACAATTGAATCCAATGTATACACTGATATAATTAATCAATAAAAAAACAATTCAGCTTCCGACAATGTCCAAGTTGGAGCTGGCAGGCAGGAGGGACGCGGTGTTCAAGGAGGAGACGGAGCCGGATGCGTGGGAGGAGGAGGATGATGTGCAGGTAGGTAGGGTACTGTATACTGTATCAATTGATACTGCAAGGTGTGAGCCTACTAACATGATGAATATAGTTGTATGGTGATGTGTTTGCTCGCAGGGCTGGCACTCGGAGGCGGCGTCTCGCTGGGAGGCAGATCAGGCCAGTGGAAAGACCACGCTCACTGACGAGGAGCTGGCAAGGGACGAGTTGTGATGGGATCACTGGAACGTGTATTGTTCCACATAAACGTTGTAAAATAGTTTTCAAATATTTATCGGTCTAATATAGACGTCGTGATTCAATTTGATATTCTATACGCTTCACACGCGGCGATCCCTCCTCCTCGAGATGCCGACTACCTTGGCGTGGCCCTTCTTGCGGTAGAACTGGAAGGAGGTGGTAATCTCTCTCTCTCTCTCTCTCTCTCTCTCTCTCTCTCTTTCCCTCTCCCTCTCTCTCCCTTTCACTCACTCCGAACTGATCCTTGGCTCCGGGGTGTACAAACTTGGACGAAGGCGGGGCAAAGCCTGGAATTGGAATCAGATAAACATGTAAACATGTAAACAAATAAACAACGCACCAGGCGGCGCGGCTCCTCCGGCAGAAGGCGCCGGCATGATGGGAGCAACTGCGGCCGCCTCGGAGTCCTGGATACGTTTCATTGATACGTTTCGTATACGTTGCACTCACATCGTCGTACTCGTCGCTTCTTTGTCCACCGAGGGAGAAGACAGAGGCGAGGAGAAGGGAGAGGAGGAAGAGATGACGGAGCATGGCTGGCAGTGAGTCTGGAAACAGCAGATGCACCATGTCGGCAATAACACAAAGCCGCGAAGGTATCACTTCAACAATGGTTTTGAGAAAATACATAGACGATATGTAGCACAGGAAACGGCCACTGAGAGATGAAGAAGTGAACGGAGCGAGAAGCCTTGACCAAGTGGCGGTGTAATGTCGAGAGATGCAGGTGGGCAGACCTTTTATATTCGAAACGGTCTGCTGTAAAACTAGTAGCGCACCTTTTTCGTCCTTCCAATTTCATGGCACTCAAGTAATCACATGTTGAATGACGATGAAAACATGACTAGATGATATGAGGCGGTGAGAAGAATGAAGTGCACACAATGCATGCTCTGACAACTGACAGCTGACAACGGAAGCTCTTTGTGAGTATGAGAGGTGTTGTAATGTTCAAACTAGGAGACGCTATCGTATTTATATGCGAGAGTGGGTGGTCAATTGTAAATGACCTCGAGAGAGACAAACCATTAACCAAAAAAACAAGATTACACACTGTGCACACTACATAATAAGAACACTACCAAACACTACGCAACAATGGAGTGTTCTATGACCTTCGAGACTAATGCGACACATTACGCGCATCAACGGTCAGAGACAACAAAACTGTATACAACAACCGTTTACGAGTAGCGAGGAAGAAACAAAACACACAAACTGTACCCTTTTATTCTGTTACTCGAGTTTCATTGTCTCGAAATGGTCTTTGCTGCAAAACTGCAGCTGCGAAAATGGTCAAAAAGGACCTTGAACTCGCTCCCTGACTCTCGATTTCTCCACAAAAATGTTTATAAGCGGCGAAACGATTTGGCGAACCGATTCAAGTACCTGCAGACGTCATAAACCTAGTCGGACTGACGTTGTGAGAGCACGAAACAGAAAAGAGAAAAGAGAAAACAAAATGACAAAGCTATGCAAAAAAAACCGCATTCCGGTCAGTCTGCACTGGGTTCGTTCAAAGAAAATGATATTTATTGGCACATTACCCGATAATGAAAAGTTGTTAAAATCAATTAATCAATAATCAAGCGGTGTACACATCCTTGTTGACGACCACATTGCATTCCACCTGTCGCCACGCGAACTGCTTGGCAGCCGGCCAACGCCATCTGAAAGAGTCCTTCTTTCCCTCCCTCTCTTCTCTGGCTCTCTCCCTCTCCCTCCCTCCCTCTCCCTCCCTCTCCCTCCCTCTCCCTTTCTCTCTCTCTCTCCCCCTCTCTCTCCCTCTCTCTCCCACTCACCCTCCGAACGTGCCGAAGTCATCGTAGGTTGGGCTGGACTGACCGCCAGTGGAGGAGGCAGTGCCCATAAACCTAGAAAATATGTATATGATAGCCGAACGAATCAGTGGACGTCATTTCTAATCATCTAATGAGGAAGAGAAGGCGAAGGAGCGAAAAAAAGAAAAAGAGGGGAGGGATGAGGAGAGAAAGAGGAGGAAGAGAGAAAGAGAAAAATAGGGAATGTACATAATCGGAGGAAGCGAGAGAGAGAGAGAGAGAGAGAGAGAGAGAGAGAGAGAGAGAAAGAGAGAGAGAGAGAGAGATCCCACCACAGATGTAGATGGCTGAACTGCGAGTAGCCTCCAGTAATAGCCTGCCAATCTGCCTTGTTCGTCTTCACACCAAACGTCACGCCGTACAACTGGAAACTATTTATGTATTGATTGATTATCGATTCGTATTGATTACCGCTGCTCGATTGAAGACAGAGCGGATGTTGGCGATATTGTCAGTGATGGTGCTGCTCCATTGGGTGGGGTCGACTACCTGAACGAGAGAGGTTAGAGAGAAAGAGAGGGAGGGAGAGAGGGAGAGATACTGACCGATATCCACATGCTCCTGACAGGAATCCCCCTGCTGTACAGTCTGTTCCATACGTCTTCGAACATCTCAACGAGTGTTCGATTCTCCGACAGATACGGCTCGAAGTAGAACTCAGTCGACATACCAACTGAAATAAAACATTTTTCCACGCTCCGGTCCCATTTTCTCATGTTTGAGCTCGTGTTCGTGTGGAAAGTGCAATGTGTTTGTAATTGTTGTATTATTTTGCATTAATAATAAATTATGAGTTATGAACCTTGTTTCGCCCATTGATAGTTGTCTGCTGCAACTGGATCGACGATGCCCCCGTATTCCTGCAAGATCTCTCTCTCTCTCTTTACCCCCTCCCTTCTCTTTCTCTTTCTCTTTCTCCCCCTCTCTCTCCCTCCTTTCTCTCCCTTCTTTCTCCCCCCCCTCTCTCCCTCCTTTCTCTTCCTCCTCTCTCTTCCTCCTCTCTCCCCCCTCTATCCTTCTCTCTCACCTTACTGAACGTGTTGATGAATACGATGCTATTGTTGTGTGCCAGACACACATACTGGTTGTACGAGGGAAGGATGAGTGATGGGAGGTCGATCGCCGAGTAGTAGACTACCTGAAAGGGAATGACTACGTGTGGTCAGTCTCTTCGAAACAGCCTCTTCAGACTTCAGATGATGAATGGGCGTTTCACATCGAAGTTCGTATCGAGATTCGAGTTTCGATAAGACTGACCGCTACTTAACAAACGTACATTCATCTTATTCTTACTTACTCACACCGGTTAGTGTGACCAAAGAGGCGAACATGACTCACGTCATCCGTTTGTTGTTGGAAAGGCGCCGCAGAAACTGCAGCTACTAGAAGGAAGAAGAAGAACATTGTGGAATGATCTGATAACAACCAATGAGCAACAGCCCTTATGTACCACTCATGCAGAGAGAGAGAGAGAGAGAGAGAGAGAGAGAGAGAGAGAAGGATGTCCCTTCCCGATACACCCTTTTCCACTATCTCACAGGCGATTTACTCATCCTCGTGAATGATAACCCCGTTAATCAGCGATTAACTGGACAAAGAGTGGGTGTAACGAGACCTTTGAACGCCTTTTCGCATCTGTCAATGAATCACGATTTAACAAATTCAATGATAAGGATTGCGACCCTTTTTCGTCTGGAATGGCATGTTTTGCAACGTACAAAATCGTACTGCGATATCACCAGTGTTTTCTTACAAATCAGTATTCGGCAACACACCTCATTCCGTTTCTGAGGCGGAGAGAGACGAGGGATAGAACAATGTCAGATCGCGGCGCGATGATTTATTCATGAAACTGCGAGGGTTGCGAAAACGGAGGTCCGACCGTTGCCGAGAGACCACCGCGCGAATCCCATGACAGAGAAAGAGGGAGGGAGGGAGAGAGAGAAGGAGAGAGATTCGAATGGATGTCCCTCCCCGGTAGTCATGGCCAGGACACACTCGGAGAGCTCACTCAGGTATTTCATTCTTTATTGTTTGTTTGTTTAATTAAAACTTGTACAATTGTTATATTGATTTTTTGTTGTTGTTTGAATGACACCCCGCCCCTCGACGCCCCGCCCCTCTCAGGTCCATCTCCAGGCCCCGCCCCACGATGACCCGCCCCCGCAGCCGCGTCGGACTCTACCTACTCATCGTCCTACTCATCGCATTCCTCTTGACTCTCATCGCTCTCTTCACACCCGGATGGCGCAGCTACAAGTGGGCGGGTTTCTAGGGGCGGGGCTTATCATTTGATATTCAGGAACCCGGGATCTCCAGATTTTGGTCTGGTGTCGTACACTTGCGGGCATGGCTACAGGAAAGTCAATGATTGGGATTGCGAGCGCTGGTTCAGAGTGAGTCGCTTTTGTTGTTAAAAACCTCAGGTTATCGGCTTTCCAATCATTCGTTTTTTTTCACGTATGGTGTGACGTTACTTCCGTTCTTATCAGGATGGTGTAAAACTGCGTTGTCTCTAATCTGAAAAAAGTGATATGGATTCAGTGACGAGGTTTCGTTCAAAATGCTCCAGACAGAACAAACTTATCCGAAAGAAAAGTAAAAAAAAAACTCGAGGATATCTGGAATGGAATGGGATAATGGTATGCGTGTTTCAGTACAAGTCTCCTTTCGTTTCAGTACAAGTCTCCTTTCGAGAGGGCCACTCTCGGTCTGGTAATCGTTGCTGCCCTGCTGCAGTTCGTGGCTCTATTCGCCAGTGGACTCATCATGAAGGTCCCCCCCCCCTTCGTATCAACCCTCGTTTCCCTCACACTTATGAAATGGGAGTATCAATGTATCCCTCGTCCCTCGTGTTTAGTTAGCATTCATTTACCATTCTTATTTTTGAATTTTGGGCTATTTTTTCTACAGAATACTACTTCTCCTTTTGGCCCTAGGGAATCTCCGAGCCTCTATCGCCCTTGGATACCAAACTGGCCAGACACACACGGGAGACACAAACAAAAGCACAAACGTCATGTTCAAAATTCCCAATCAATAATCGAATAGCTCTGTATCAACTGGACGAAAATCAATAAATCAATAATTTAGGGCCACCACATCGCTTACTCGATCGCTGCACACACAACTTCCATCGTATTCCTCGCTTTCCTCTGTCTACTCGCAGCACTAATCGTGTACGGTACGATGATACAGAGCAAAGTAGGTGAGTGGAGAGAGAGAGAGGGAGAGAGAGAGAGAGAGAGAGAGAGAGAGAGAGAGAGAGAGGGAGAGGGAGAGGGAGAGGGAGAGGGAGAGGGAGAGGGAGAGGGAGAGGGAGAGGGAGAGGGAGAGGGAGAGGGAGAGGGAGAGGGAGAGGGAGAGGGAGAGGGAGAGGGAGAGGGAGAGGGAGAGGGAGAGGGAGAGGGAGAGGGAGAGGGAGAGGGAGAGGGAGAGAGAGAGAGAGAGAGAGAGAGAGAGGGAGAGGGGGAGAGGGAGAGGGAGCGGGAGAAGGAGCGGGAGAGAGGGAGAGGGAGAGGGAGCGGAAGAAGGAGCGGGAGAGAGAGCGGGAGAGAGAGAGAGCGGGAAAGAGAGAGGGAGGGAGAAAGAGAGAGAGAGAGCGGGAGAGAGAGAGGGAGGGAGAAAGAGAGAGAGGGAGAGAGAGGGAGAGAGAGGGAGAGAGAGGGAGAGAGGGAAAGGGAGAGGGAGAGGGAGAGGGAGAGGGAGAGGGAGAGGGAGAGGGAGAGAGGGAGAGGGAGAGGGAGAGGGAGAGGGAGAGGGAGAGGGAGAGGGAGAGGGAGAGGGAGAGGGAGGAGAAGAACGAGGAGAAGAGCGAGGGAAGGAGAGGGAAGGAGAGGGAAAGAGGAGAAGAATTCATCTTCTTTCAGCTTACATGATGTCAACTACAAACGAGATCAACGCCGATGTGAACCTCGGATACAGGTACAAATCTTTCCCTCCCTCCCCCTGTTTCTCTCCTCTCTCTCTCACTCTCTCTCTCTCTCCCATATCTCTCCACTGTCCCTCTTCCAGCTTCTACATCTGTATCGTTGCCTGCATTCTCACATTCCTCGCCACTGGCGTCGGTGGAATCGCGAGAGCCGTCCTCGGAAAAGTCGACTCGGAAATGATTCAGTAACGCCCACTCAAGCCACGCCCCTTCGACACATTCACAAATCTGATAATTTATATGTATTATAATACACTCTGAAACAATAAATAAACAAATCACAACTCGCGTGGGTTTTCAATCAATAAAAATCGATACAAATCAGTTATACACACAGACAGAACATGAGCGTCGGCAATTATAAAATGGAAAGCATCAACATCATATTCCAATCTCCCATTCACGAAATTGATAAATCATAAAAATCGATAAATCAATAGTAACGAATGTGTGAACCTGTGTCGCCGCGCGGAAACATATGTGGCCTAGTGCAAACTACCGCATTCTCTAATACACACGCACCGGGGATTGGCTTCTAGTCTACTACCCAGACTCCACCCACCGAGGCCCCGCCCCTTCAATCAATCGATACTCCTATGCGTGCTGCCCTCACTGTCCATGTGACGAAGACCGTTCACCACAAAACTGCCATTCGACTCGCAGTGTTCAAGCGACACCGGACGCGGCTGGAATCAATCGATAAATCGATATACTATCAATATGAGAAGGGAGCAGGCATTCATTCATCTACATCCACTCTACATGGAAAAAGCACACGAGACAGGGAAGCGAGAGAAAAAGAGTGGGTCGGTACTGCACCATACATAAAAGCACTGTACCTGACAGTAGGGGAGTATCCTATAAGGGAACATGTCATCTACACAGACTCCGCCCCTCAAAGCCCCGCCCACTCACCACACTAGCGTCCAGATCGTCCCCGTTCTCTCCCCTGGCCTCCTCGTTGATCGGCTGCAGTTCGATATCCTCGGCTCCGATTCCCTCGTCCGAAGCTCCGCCTCCTGTCGCCCCGCCCCCTCCGCCGTCCGACCCGCTGCGCTTCTTCTTGTTGCGGTGGTGGTGGTGCGAGAGGGAGCTCATTTTCTTCTTTAGATGATCCATACCTACAAAAGGCGTCATAATGTGATGACGTGACAGGAGTGACGTCACTACTCACTCTCATGCAGATCGTCCTTCATCTCCTCCAGCTTACCGGTGAACGAGTGCGAGTGCTCGCGCTGCTCCTACAACTAACGGTCAGTCCAGGCTCCTCCCCCTCTAGCCCCGCCCACTATCACCTGTTCCAACACGGGGATGTCCTCGGGCATCTTGCGCAGTCGCAGCGACGCGTTCGTAACCATGTCCTGAAACGTATCACTCGTATATGAAACGTAACAGAACAAAGAAACGCACACCCTCATTCATATTCACATTCTCATCCTGTGAGTCCTGGAAATCTCTTCATCATCTCTGCTCTCTCTCTCTCTCTCTCTCTCTCTCTCTCTCTCTCACCTTCCTCTTTTTCTCTCTGTGCTTCTCGCTGCCCCTCTGCCACATCAGCTCCTCCCTCCTCTCCTTCGACAGTGGGTTCTCCAACAGCTGATTGCGGATACAGTTCGTCATCTACAATACAAAATGTAATGTTGTTATTAGTTTTGTTTAAAATCGTTTTGTTGAGTTTTACGATATGACAGTAACGATGAAACTGTATTTCTTACAATTGAAACAGGCCGAAGCGCCGAAGCAAAATCCCATCGCAAAGTAATCAGCTTATACTTCTTATTTCGTAACTCTGAGCAGACAAAACCATTATACTACCGTAATTCCGAACAACGACAGCAAATCAATGTCTTCTCTCACCATGAGCACTTCTGGCATCATCTCGTACTGAGCCCGCTCATGGATTCCATCGATAGCCCTGCAAAGAGATGGGTGAAACCTCCCTCCTTTTCTCTCTCTCTCTCTCTCTCTCTCTCTCTCTCTCTCTCTCTCTCTCAATGAACGTCAAAGAAGAAATAGAAAACAATTCTCAACGCCAAATTTCAATATGAAAAGATCAGGCAAGGGAGATAATGTAATTGAGGAACTACGCGCGAAAACTAACCTGAGTGCTAGATCGGGTTGACCGTGAAAGAGTGCGAGATGGCATCCGGCGAGGAGTTCACAGAGGAGGGAAGAAGAGACCAGCTGGCGGGGACGCCTGCAACTCACATACATGCACTGCAAGTAGTCCTAATAACACATGTAAGACCTCATATCTCACACACTCTTAATCAATCAATCAATAAATTATCCACTCACTTGCTGAAGTCCTCGAGTATTTCCGTGCTCGGCTCTTCGTCAAGTACGCGGGCTCTGAACAAAACAAACATGAAGATATACATTTCGCAATATTTTTTCTAATTGACATGTTATTTAACAAAACCTAACAAAGCGCACAATCAGAAGATCGACACGTTTATGCAGAACGTAAAGGAAGAAAAAGAAAACGATCGACCCACCTGAACTTGCTCTCCCTAGTTCCCGGGAATCCACTCTGTGTGATAGACAGGGCACACAGGCAGACATGGCGGGAGACGACCTCGGAGGAGAAACGGCACACCGACGAGTTGATCTGGAAGACATTGATGCAAATTACGAGAGAGGGGAGAGAGAGAGAGGGATAGAGAGGGCGGAGAGAGAGGGAAAGGGAGAGGGAGAGAGGGTCCTGCTCACCGCCTTGAGTAGCCTAGCAAGCACGAGGAACTTGTTCTGTGCTGTGAATCTCTCGATTGTCGGGTAGGGGCCGATCCGGACAGTCGTCTGCAGACAGTCACTATCACTATACAACGCAGAAAATCGATCATCCATGAATATGATTCAATATTCAATCACAATATTACACATACATCCAAAACACAAACTCGACTCCGCCCACCTGTACATTTGGGGCGCCGCCCAGCTTGAGTGTGGTGATCTCGGGTAGGGCGGATATCTTGACGGGGTCGTGGTAGATAGACGGGTAGCGGATGGAAGGGATGCGCACTTCTTCCACCTGCAAAATCACTTTCCCCGTTCACTGCTTCACTATCAAATATCAAATGATATTATAAGAGATAAATAAGAGTGAATAACATGTGACTCGAAAAAAAAACTAGACACAATATTCTTAATGTTTACTCTTTCGCCAATCTATTCATCTATCTCCCTGGTCCCCTACTTTGTCCCCCGTACCTTCTTTGTCATAGTGCCACTGTTGGGTCCCCCCGCGAGAATCTCCTCGTTGTACACTGCCAGGAAGAACGTCTCGAAGACCGACACAGACTGCAACAAGAGAAATGAGATACATTCACAACTAGAACCTAGAAGAATGTTGGCAGAATACAGTAGACATGCAGATTTAAGTTCGCACAAAGCACATCATCAATTGGTGAAACGGAAGTGGAAACACGCAAAGTGAAAATACAAAACGGATACAAACAGGAAGCACGTACCTTGTGTTGCTTCTTGGAGAGAGCGAGTAGGTAGGTGGCAATGAGGGCAGGGACGTACTGGAGGGAGTAGAGACGGAGCACACCTGCAAAGGAGAACAACGCGTCAATCAATCAATCAATCAATCAATCAATCAATCAATCAATCAATCAATCAATCAATCAATCAATCAATCAATCAATCAATCAATCAATCAATCAATCAATCAATTAATTAATTAATCATCATATCAGTTAATAAAATAATCAATCAATCAGACAAATCCACCCACCTCCCTTGTAGTATAGTGCGAGTAGCTGGGCGACTATAGGCTGCACCACATCCACGTCCGTGTAGTTGCTGCTCAGGTATTGCACTGAAACAGGTATCGTAAACCGCATTCCAAAGCACCGTATCCAAATTATAACATACAGTAATCCAACGTACCGCAGAAGAGTGTGTTTGGCGCGTTGCGGGCGAGGAACTTGCGCACCGCGTCATGGTCGTCGGCGCTGATCAGACCCTGAATGTATCGATTTATTGATTGATTCTTGTTATCGGTGTTGTATTTAATTTGGGGAAATTCAACTAGACTTGAGTCAAGATGCGGCCCGATAAGAAACAAGTGTTGACGTGGAATTGGGAGAGTGCAGTTGTAGAATGTAACGGGAACACACGAAAAACATAACATTTGCTGACCTTATCGGTGGATTTTGATGTGGTGGTGATGAGATCTGTGAGATAGTCCTCGAGTTGGGACGAGTTCATTACCTGCAACGAGTACAATCAAAACGCAAATCAAACAATGCGCACAATCGCGGGGAGATTATGCAACGAATGAGGGAGAGAAAGGCAATTCATCGATCGCGAGTGCGGCGTGAAACCTCGAAAAGTTGATGTCCAAATAGGGGGAGTGAGTGGATGGTGAGAGAATGAGAAAGGGCGAGGAGAGAGGGAGAATATTGCATGCGTCGTGCCCAGCTGGGGCGAGAAGGGAGAGGAGGCGGGGCGCCGCGTCGCGGCCGCCCCGCGTGCGCTCACTCGCCACTACTCTTCCAGTGAGAGAGAAGGCAGTCAACAACAACCCGCAACTCTCATCACAACCTCTCTCTCTATCTCTGAAAACAGAGACATTCACAGCCAGCTATTGTTCGTAGGCCAGTCTAGACACTCACTCACTCAATGTCAAGCATGGAGGATCTGCAGGTGCGTTGTTATATGAGCTATCAGTGATTCGACATGCCCTTAGGCGTATGTGGACGGGCTTCCGCCCTGGGGCAAGGCTGTGGCGGCGGGCGGCGCTGCTCTTCTCATCTATGCACCCTACAAGTATTTCACGTCCATGTCCCGCAAGTCGCCCGTCAAAGAGGATTTCAAGAAGAATAAGGAACACGAAATTATAATAGATTGAAAAACAATCAATAAGAACAAGGGAAATTGAAATGAATCAATCAGCTGATTGCGTGCAAGTGCGCGCTCTTCTCTAGCTATTCGACATCTGGAAACGGACCAATAAAACGTTTATTTCATTATCTCGAGTATTTTCGCATATTCGATCACTACTTGGACATCGTAAAACATCCCCAAATCAATACCAATCGGCTAACCCTTTACTGCCTGTTTTATGCGTGATTGCACAGCGCGTTTATTGTGAAATGTGTCAAATGTGAGACGTCTGAATCACACCAGCACTTCTCTCACCAAACGCGCAGACAAAACATGCTTTCTAAATGCTCACAAAGTATGAAACCCTTTTCAGGTATTGTCTATCTGTACCAGTTCCCGCGAACCACACATGTGCCGAGTATCTCCCCGTACTGCCTCAAGCTGGAGACGTGGCTCCGTATGGCTGACATCGACTATGAGGCACGTTTCTCTTCCTCCCCCACCCTCTCTCTCTCTCTCTAACTCTATCTCTATCTCTCCTCTACTATATGCTTCCTCCCTCCTCTCTCTCTCTCCTCTACTCTCTGCTTCCTTTCTCCTCTCTCTCTCTCCTCTACTCTCTGCATCCTCCTCCCAAACTCTCCTCTACTTACTTCCTCCTCTCTCCTTTTTCTCCCACTATTCTCGAATACGTTCCGTGCTTCGAATCGGCAATAACGGTGCCTTCTACTTCCCGCTTCCACACCCTCCCATGTTTACCACACGTAGGCAACAAGGACCCCATAAATCGCATATCCCCGTATCTCTATCTCTCCTTTCCTTCTTTCTCTCTTTCTCTCTCCTCCCCCTCTCTCTATCCCTCTCTTTCTCTCCCTCTCTCACTTCTTCTCATTAAATAACAAACACTCGTTCAGACTATTGATTCAAACACCTGAAACATATGTGACGTGTGTGTGATAGAACAACTAGCGATCTCTCGCCTGTGAGTCGGCGCGACAAAAAGATGACGAGGAGAGAGAGAGAGAGAGAGAGAGAGAGAGAGAGAGAGAAAGAGCTGATGGTTCTGTGATATGTAAACAGTGTGTGTGCAACCGTGCTTCTTCCGCTGATCAAATAGAAAATGACCTCAAGATTCACTAATCAGTGATCAAATCTTGCGAAACCCCCGGACCGCACCCAATCGGAGAACACATCATCAGCCAGACCAGATGCGTTCTCTCTCTCTCTCTCTCTCTCTCTCTCTCTCTCTCTCTGATTCGGTGTCTTGCTGGGTTATGCACATACAATCTTTGATCCAGTATTGTGTGAAAGGAAACAAGATACGACTGACTCGTTAGGCTGAGAATGTGCATGAAAGTCAGCTGGAAGAGAGAGAGAGAGAGAGAGAGAGAGAGGGTGAGAGGGAAAAAGCAAGATGTGCTAGACAGCTGTTACTCATGCAATACTCTCGTACAATCGATACATTGTTGTCTGTGATTTGATAGGATTTGAAAGAGAAGCACATCCGTTCTTCTGTCTTCTATTTTCAATTCTATCTCCTCAAAAAGAACTCACCAGTTCAAAATACAATGGTGGAGACATAACAAAAGAACAAGTATATAATTAGCAAAGATAACGTAAACAACAATAAAACACTTTCAGAACATCCCGTCCACCCTCTCTTCATCCATGTCTATCCGCTCCAAGGTCAGACTTTGTTTGGATTTTATCGATTCAGTCATCAAGTTTTTATTAGTCTCTTTCTTGCAGGAAGGAACTCTTCCGTTCGTGGAGCTCGATGGAAAGGAGTACTACGACTCGGCATTCATCATCCGGTAAGCGGACCACTCACGAAGAGAGAGAGAGAGAGAGAGAGAGAGAGAGAGCGAGAGAGAGAGAGAGAGAGAGAGAGCGAGAGAGAAAGTGACGTCATTGCAGTGACCTGACTGTCGAGAAGGGAGTGAAGCTGGACGAGCACCTCTCCGAGGAACAGCATGCGGTGAGTGGTCTGTCCGAATAAAAGGACATTGTCTGCGTAGGAGACTGAGTATCAGTTCTTCAGAGAGGCATCACGTCCTCATGCAGATATTTGAGAGAGTATCAGAATTCCTGCGTTTCTCTTGAATAAGTACCGTATGGTTGTGGTTATCACATACATTTCCACTGCGTAGCACTTGTCTGATCCTCTCCTCAGGTCTCGCGCGCAATGGAGAAGATGGTGGAGAACTCACTGATGTTCTCCTGGGTGACGTGCAGGATGGAGCACACTAACGAGGTCACTGCGGAGTTCCTCTCTCTCTATCTCTCTCTCTCTATCTCTCTCTCTCTCTCTCTTCTATCACTATCTCTCTCTCCCTCTCTCTCCCTCTCTCTCACCCTCCCTCTAGGTCGTCGAGCAGTTCCCTCCCCATCTCTTCGGCCCCTTCTACTTTGTCGTCAAGGCCATGATGCGCAACTCGTTCATGTCCAAGGTACTGTAAGGGATACTGTACTTTGAAACAGTTCATTGAACCTGTTCAGACTGCCTCTTTCCTCGCCGGCTCTGGCATCGGAAGACACACTCGCGACGAGAGGGTGGGTACAGTATACAGTAACAAATGGACAAACTACCGTACACCATTTGTTATTACCGCACCCAGTACGATTGTCATATATACTGTAATGTTACAGTATACCGTCCGCTTACCGTACCCCATGTCTCTAGGTCTCGATCGGCGTGGAAGATCTGCGTGCCATCTCCAAGTACATTGGAAGCAAGCACTACGCCACCGGCTTCAAACCCACTTCGGTGGGTGATCCGACAGGACTCGTTCATCCAATATCCACATCATAGTAATCTAGGCTTGTACCCACCACTGCGCTGATAGTTATCGCCGTCAGACACACTGATCGCATATTGACTGCGTATCTCTTGACTGAGTATTTTGCAGGTGGACGCGTGCATCTTCTCGGTGCTCGCCCAGATCGTCTATGCGCCCTATGAGATCGATCATCTCGTCGAGATGAAGGTGTGCAGTTCTCTCTCTCTCTCTCTCTCTCTCTCTCTCTCTCTCTCTCTCTCTCTCTCTCTCACTCTCTCTCTCTTTTCTTCTCTCTCTCTCTCTCTCTCTCTCTCTCTCTCTTCCACCCTCTCTATTTCCAGAAGGACATGCAGAATCTCATCGACTACACCGACAGAATCAAGCAGCGGTGAGTTTTTTAACGTTTTGATCGCGAATGAGAAAAGAGAAAAGGTGGTGTTAGTTAACAAACAGTGCTTGTGTATTGAGAATTGAGAGTTGGAAGAATGTGATAGAGTGAGATTATCAGAAAGACAGTGTGAAAGAGAGAGAGAGAGAGAGCGAGAGAGAGAGAGAGAGAGAAAGAGAGAGAGAGAGGGGGGGGGAATCCATCTGACCCTGCCTCGCTTCTCTAGCTTCTGGCCGGACTGGGACGAGTGCGTGCACAAGTTCAAGTGGGACTCCTGGCAGAACCTCAAGGTATTTTGAATATTATTGTTTGTATCAAAACAATTAAGATCAATATAACTGTTTTAGGCGAAGAAGAGCTCTCCGAAGCCCACAGCCCCCGCCCTGGACTGAGCAACCGAACGATGCGAAGTCTCTCCGAGGGAGAGACGACCCAAGGCATTTCGTGTGTGTGCATGTGTATGTATAATGTGTATAGATAGTGTCCCATACCTCCAGTCACCATCTGCTCCTAGAACCATCGGCATAATCCCATTATCCCAACCTCGAATTGTAATTTGTTCAGTCTGTGTGCAACTGCCCCCGTGTTTATGTAGAGCTTGTACGTGTAAAATTGGAATAAACGGTGGAAAACTAGAGATGGATGAATTAGTTAAAACGGAATTGTATGAGAGAGAGGACTAGAGGACGAGCAAGGACAGGTAGAAAGAGAAATAGAGGGATGGAAGCGATGAAAAGGAGGAAAGAAACCGGAACATTTACATATCACATTGTCTTTAACTACAGTGGGTGGGCAAATCAGTCAGCCGCCAGTAGAGAGCGCAGAGAGCGCAGAGTGCGAGGCGGCAAAATCGATAGACATGCGAGAGCACGCGAATAAATTCACATTCAAACTTTCGCGCGCGCGCAATTTTCAAATGCATGACGGCCGAGCGGAGTGGTGGCGGAACTTAATATTCCCTGGACTGTAATAACGAATGAATATCGATTAGTTATTGACAGGGCTATTGATGTGGTCATTGGCGGAGAGTCATGCCTCGGCATACTGTCGCCATTCCGCAGTCGCGGGAAAAAGACGCCATATTCACGGCAGCGAATCGCTTCGGACAAGTCAGCTATCGATTGATTATCGATTGAGCGTGATCCTTCACTCCGAAACTAATCGGATTCAATCTTTCACATACAATTCTTCAAAAATTCAAGAACTGTCATGTGTCGGATATAATTCTACAAGAAATCTTGCTGATTTTGTTACTGTTGCCGATGAGAAAGAAATCTCTCAACATTCTTCAAAAACTCTTATAAAGCGTAGCAGTGTATGTGAATTTTATGAGAAAAACACAAGAATTATCTAAGACTCACGTTAATTTCGAAAATACAGATGCGTGTGTGTCGTGTGTGAACGAATTCAAGTTTTCACACCAAACTCCAGTATTGATTCAATATTCAATGCGTTCTCTTTTTCGTTTACTGTTTTGATTATTAATGTATATAGCGTTTCACGAATGATTGTTCAGTGTTTACGTCATTACAATGCTTTCTTTGAAATGCTTTCTTCGTATAGTGACAGGTGTTTGACGTGTGAACGCCGGTCGGCCCAGGACCTACCTGTTAGGGACATCCGCGTGAGCGGATGTGCCAACCCAGAGGACTTCGATATCAAACCGCAAACTACTACCGTTGATGACAAACCAGTAGTCCACATTAGTTCCCGTGGGACATAATGTGAATGCAATACAAGAACAGATGTTTGGCATCTTTATCTCGCATAACAAGCACACAATGAGAGATGGATAGGGAACGGGGAAAACCCCAATGTGGACGCGGGGACGGCACCCCTCAGGTGGTCAATGGTGGGACCTAAGGTCTCAGGACTGGCATCTGAGTATCAGCTACCGCCGTACTGAACCCCCGACTGAGTGGTGTCGGTGGCTTATATAGGGAAGGGGGCGGGGCGTGTAGAGGCGCCTCGGCCAATGGACGAGCGACGTTCGTCCCGCGCTTCCCGCTGGTGTATCAGTAGATCGCCCGCCTTTCCGTTGGCTGCAATCAGTGATCAGACTAGACTCGGAGCGTCTCTCTCTCGTAGAGTGAGATGCGACAGACAGAGAGTGTCTCTCTGTCACAGTATGATGATTTCAGTTATGTCGCCGCGGCGTCGACCTCTTTCTAAACTGAACGGACATGTTCTGAACGGACAACGGATGTCAGCTGTCAAAAGAGGTATGTTATTGTTTTGTCTAAAACTTGTTTTGTCTTTTTTCCGTTTTGTCTGAAACATACTGTTTCAGCCTTTACACGCCCCGTTGATTCCGGTGTACTATGAGGGTCTTTCGCGGAAGACGAGCATTGTAGGCAATCTGCACCTGGTTCTCCAAGTCCATCTTCATATGGATACTGTGCTATTACCGGTTGATAGAAAGTACTCAAACAGTTGTGTTTTGTGAAAATTATTCGTTTACGACTGGATTGGTACCAAATTAATATGTGCGTATATTTTTATTTGGTACCTGATTGGTACCAATAAATATGTGCGTATGGATTGAACTGTGTTGTTATTTTGGTGAAAGGCATCTATTGGATGGGGTCGAGGATGCGGGGATGCTGATCGCGGATTCCGAAAGTTCTTTATAAGTTTCCATAAAATTCTAAAAGTATGCATGTATCCAAAACTAATTCTTCAAGAATTCGGCTAAAATTCGCGGAAAGTTCAGAATTTTCAGGCATAGAATTCTTTAATCTCGCGTTCTGGAATTCTTAAAGAATTGTTCGTGAAAGATTAAAGATGGTTTCGGAACAGACGTCGGCGATTGGCGCGGCGTACGTTGTGGCCGAGGCGTACGGAGGCGTGGAGGTCGACGAACTCCCCGACCTTCAACAATCGCATCCAAGGCCGGCAGTGGATGTAGGTTGAACGCAAACATCGTTAATCACGTCTCTCCTCCCTCCCTCCCTCCCCCCCCTCTCTCTCTCTCTCTCTCTCTCTCTCTCTCTCTCCTTCCCGCCCCTATCTCTCTCTCTCTCTCTCTCTCTCTCTCTCTCACATAAGTAATTGCATTGCAGAAACTTGGAGGAAGGCATCAAGAGGATGGCGAAAGCAAATGCAGGCTTCAGGGAGACGAACAGGGTCGGCGAGGGAGGAACTCCCAGCTTCATCGCGACCGATTCAAGGGCTCTTCGAGATGGGTGTCTGAGGGTGAGTGCGTGCGAACGACCGCGCGCGATCGCCACCAACTTTACAATGAGACCAGCCACATTTGCATGATTCGCGAGCGTTGGCGAGACAGAGTCGTTTCGCGCAGCGAGTAGAGTGTGTCATTTTCGTTTGTAGAGACCGCCACGGCCGGCCAACATGATCGGTTCAGTCCGGCGCCGAAAGGGTGGGTGGAACTGACACGCGCGGGTCGCGCATGTACTGTTTCAGCTGCCCGGAGCGCTACTCCGCCGCCACCGTCATCGTCAACTACTACCACTACAACTGCGCCAACTACACCATCGACCGGCTACACTTCTTCCGCAACAGCTACCGCAACCACGCATTCTTCGCTTTCGACCACGTCTCCTCTTCCAACCACATCTCTCCCGACCACGTCTCCTCGTCGGACAACTTCGCCTCACCTGATCAAGAACCTTGGGTGACTGAAAGAGAGCGTCGAATGCGGAGCCTATATACTTTTTTTAGGAGTAAGTCGCGGGAGTTTCGAGAAGGACTCGTACATTGAAGTTATGGACAAGAAGAAGAAGAAGAAGAAGAAACAGCCGTCGCAGGAAGACTACAAAAAACATCGGTACAAAGAAATATAATGTTTTTTTTTACAACACAGAAATATATTGTTTTTTTTTTTAAAATTTATGTATTACAGGACAGGATTCGTCGAGAAACGAATTGAGATGAAGAAGAAGAAGTTCAGAAACGACTTCGCGGGAGCGAATGACGAACAACATAGGACTCAGCTCTGTGAAGACTTCCGCGCCGAGTCTGTGGAGATGGCAAAGCAGAAACTTAGTGTTGGTGAGTGTCTGCAAGTTATGAGTATAGCTTACAAATTGGTTTCAGAGTTGTCGTATATGACCCTGGGTTTGCCGATTCCATCCAGCCTGCCTACCAAGAACAAGAAGAGCCCGGAGCCCGAAAACGACAAGAAGAAGAAGGGGGAGGAGAAGGAGAAGGAGAAGGGGAAGGAGAAGGAAAAGGAGAAGAAGAAGGATAAATAGGCGACGAAACAAATCTGATTAGACATTAGATATTCGATGAATAGACATTATATTCGAATCCTATTAACTTAACAATGTGTTATTAACTTAACAATGTGCATGTCTTATAATTTCATGTTTTTCTCTAAACATGTGCCTGATGGATTGAATGAATTACGAGTTTCATATAAGTGTTAAAAACATCTTTGTTGATGATACTTTTGGGGGTTGAGAATGTGGGTTTCAATTGCCTCGGACAAAAGTACTAGTTTCGCTCTCTCAGATACTGTTCTGCACAGTGTACTTCACAAAAAAAAATTACACGGCGGGATTGAAATATACTGAGTGCAACACGGCGCAGAAAGAAGAGTGTAGGGCGGCGTAAAGAAATCTAGAAATCAAAAAAAAACGCGCCTCTCTCCCATTCGCGCCTCTCTCCCATTCGCGCCTCTCTCCCCGCCGAGTGAGGTCGCGCGTCCTATTTTCTCTATTTCCGAGTGTTTTTCCTGCGTCTTTCCACTTGTGAATCCCCCCATCCCCTGTTTCTGTCTACAATGACTGCTTCTGCTCCTGTGCCTCCCTCCAACATGCCTTCCATGCCGGATGTCAGCCTCCTGATATTAGGATCGGCGCGAAGCGCCGATCATTTGGGTCCTATCTAGCGGCGCGCAGAACCGCTCGGCCCGGAGGGCCGCCAAAATCGATTGTAAATCATTGAAATAATAAATGTTTCAGAGTTATATCATGATCTTGTACCTAAATCGTCGGTTAAACATCTATAAACAAAAACAAAACATGAAACAATAGTTTAATACCCAAAAATATGTTCGCTGGTTAGGTCTGCACGTCTGTCAGTTGTGCAGCTGGTCGCTGATTCGCTGAAAGGCCCGCTCACTAGTCCCGCCCCCGCGCGCTCATTGGTTCGTGATGCGAAATGTGTGCGGGAGAGCGCGATAATGCGATAATGTGCCCACTGTTTGTGATTTGCGTTGTCGTTCACGCGCGTTTTGTTGTTGTTATCTTTGTTGTTTATTATTTTGAAAAAAATAAAACCTCTTCGAAATTCAACAAAAGGACATTCATTCTCTTCGGAAAAGTACAAGCGTTAAGTAGCTCTGTTTGGGTTCATCTCAATTCAACAAAAGCACATGCATGAAACTATTATTTCTACACTAAACTATAAACACAAACCTGCTCTCTCAAAACGATCACAAATACATTCAAATGCCAATATGAATATACTATTGCACACACACACATTCTATCACTCACATTCTATTAACCCGTTTATCAAATGAGTCGTATATGAAAAAGGTCTTGTATTGCATTAAAAAAAATCTATATTGTATACATTCAAAAATAATAAAAACATCATTGTAAACTTAATGATTGTTCTATCGCTTTTATTGATTTTCACAACGCTTTCATAAGAAATAAGAAAATATATTATATAGCCCCTATTAATAAATTATCGATGAAGTATACGTTTCTACATATCGTTTGAGAGAGCAGGTTTGTGTTTATAGTTGAGTGTAGAAATAATAGTTTCATGCATGTGCTTTTGTTGAATTGAGATGAACCCAAACAGAGCTACTTTACGCTTGTACTTTTCCGAAGAGAATCCGAATTGCATACGGCCCTTGCTAGCGATAAATCGATCAATGCCACTACGCGCCTTTTGCTGCAGTGTTCGCTCGCAAATCTCTCTTTCATGTCGCATATGCAGCAGCAGTCTATGTTGGCTGTGACTCCCCCTGTTCCCCCTGTCGCTGTCGATGTGCCGGCTGTCACGAATGAGTGCATCGAGGAGCGCGAGCGGCAGCGTTGCGCGGTCCTTATCAATCTGCCTGAGTGTGATTCGACCTGTCCGCCTGATCGCGTGTACAAAGACTTTGATGACGTGCGTCGGATCGCTTACGACGTGGGTCTCGAGTACCGCGTGATGGACGTGTTCCGGATGGGTGACGTGGGCACTAAGCCGCGTCTCACCAAGGTTGTGTTTTCGTGTTCGGACGCCGCGCGCTCGTTCATTGCCAAGTTCCGCTCCTCCAAGCACAAAAACGGCTCGTTCAAGGGGATCAAGGTGAAGGTACACTACCTCGCCCCACAAGCAGCGCACGTTCCCGTTCCAGCAGGCCCTTGACGTGTCGATGGACACGGATGAGGTTAGGTTAGGTTAGGTTTATTACCGATAACATGGAAAAAAATCGAAATTATAAACAAAAAGTGAGCAATACAAACGGCAGGTATAAACGGGGTTTCAATGATATTGAACAAGAACATAATCACATAGTATTACATGGAAAAAGAAGTGGGGGGAGAGCTCTCTATAGGTTGCGCAATTTGCTAGGTGGCATGAGATCTAATGTAGAGAGTTATGATTTGAAGATAGAGGGATCATTTATGGAGATTAGGTCACGAGAAAGCGCATTCCAGATTGCGAAGGTTCTGCTTAAAAAAGTGCTGGTACGGCCTGTGTGATCAAATGATGGAACAATTCTAAATTCATGAGAGCCACGAGTACGAGATGGAATAATTGCAAAAAGACCATGATAGTCCAATATAGTTTTTGAGTGGATTACTTTGTGAATGTTTGTGACATCATTCAAGAATCGTCTATTTTCGAGAGTTTGAAGATTGAAAAGCTCAAGGCGTTGAGGATATGATAGGCTGCGCCCGATACGCTGACACACACGACGAGTATAATAGCGTTGTATGCTCTCAATTAGGTTTACAGAAGCAACATCAGTAGGGTTCCAGAGCTCAGTGCAATATTCTAATTTACAGCGAAAATAGGTTGTGTATGCGGTGATCAGTAGTGTGGGGTTTCGTGTTTTGTATGTCCGAAGAAAATCATTTTTAGAATACAGAGTTTGTTGAATTATTTGTTTGAAATGATCACGGAACAATAAGTTATTACTCATGAGAATACCAAGATCCTTGGCAGAATCTACTGGTTTGAGAATTGAGTTGTGGACAATATAAGTGTGCCTTGGATTCCGCTTGCCTACATGCAAAATTTTTGTGTTTTCTCAGTGGATATCTGAAGTCCCCATGAAGCTGACCATGCTGCGACTATGTCAATGGCTTTTTGGAAAATAGACTTCGCAGAAGTACTGGTAAAATCAAAAGGAAAGTAAATTTTCAAATCGTCTGCATAAAGCGCATAATAAACGCCATCTGGTAAATTATCAGGAATGTTATCTATGAAAATGTTGAACAGCAATGGTCCAAGACACGAACCTTGTGGAACGCCACAATTAACAGTGCGCGGTGAGGAGCGCTTAGATCCAATCATAACAGATTGCTTGCGATTTTTGAGAAATTCGATTATCCAGCCAAGAGCATTACCGCGAATACCGATAGCGTCAAGTTTCTTGAAAAGAAGGTCATGGTTGATGGTATCAAATGCCTTTTTAAAGTCGAAATAGATGCAATCTATTACGGAACCAGATGAAATATGCTTGCACCAATTCATATGACATTCAATTAGTTGTGCATTAGTGGATCGATTTTTGCGAAAACCAAATTGTTTTTTGGAGAGTAGGTTGTGCTTTTCTAAGTATTTTGTAATCTGCTGAACGCATATTCTTTCCATAACTTTAGAGATGCTACATGTGAGAGAAATCGGTCTGTAGTTTGAGACAGATTCACGTGCGCCTTTTTTGAATAATGGTTTTACCCAAGCTTCTTTCCAAATAGATGGGATTTCTCTGACAGACATGGACATTGCAAAAAGAATCGTCAATGGAACCGATATGGAAGTTGCCGTACGTTTCAGAAACACGTTGTTAATACCATCTGGAGAAGTGTTATATTTTGAATCAAGTTTGGAAATGATTTTATGAACTTCGAGAAGGGTAATATCAATCATATCAAGTGAATGAGGCAGTTTAGGCAAGTCAGCACCAGGTGGTGTGATGGAATCGCGATAAACTGATTCAAAATAGTCAGCAAAGATCTCACATTTGTCCAGCGCATTGTGAATGAAAATATCATCGTGACAAATTGCGCCGATGCCACCGTCGGGATGAATTTTATTTCGAACATCGCGATAGAAAGCTGATGTATTGCCATTAACGATCAATTTAGATTCACGCTTGCAATTCCAAGAAACTATTGCTTCACGTAGGCGACGTTGTGACCTATTAGAATCGATGGAGTTGGGTCTCGTTGATGAAAGTTTAATGGCTTGTCGCTTCAGCTTAATTAGATAACGAGGTAATGGGCGGGGGCGTTTGTTAGCTGGAGCGACAAGCGGAATGTGAGCATCAATTATGTCATGTATGATTTCGTAAAACTTGGATGCAGCTTGTTCAAGTATGCGTGTACTAGTTACAAGAGAGGAATTGTCGACAAGTATTATATCGAGAATATTTGATTTTATGCCGGTACGTTTACCCATGGTAGGTTTGTTTACCGTTTGAAACATTGAGTGTAAGCAAGCGAAATCCAAGAGCGATTTATCAAAGGA
This sequence comes from Rhabditoides inermis, assembly GCA_963966185.1. Classification (NCBI taxonomy): domain Eukaryota; kingdom Metazoa; phylum Nematoda; class Chromadorea; order Rhabditida; family Rhabditidae; genus Rhabditoides; species Rhabditoides inermis. The sequence goes on along the minus strand of CAWZYM010000301.1, from coordinate 215,057 downwards.
GTCAAAAGCACGACCGCATTTCCAATCGATTGAAGGCGCATTAAAATCGCCGAAAACAATATGTGACCTGTTTTCGGAGTCAATAAGTGAGTCTAATTCAGAAATGAGCTGGAAACCTGTTCGTTTAATTTTGGGTGTAGAGCCGGGCGTACGGTAGCAAGCAATGAAGCGTATTGGTTTATCTAAGTGCAAATTATCAGAAGGGAAAACATCAAATGAGAGAATTTCGGAGAGATTGTTGATCGATGTTGACCTGATTAGCTTAATAGAAATATTTGATTGATACAACGCCATTACACCCCCTGCATGAGTGAGCCTATCGGAACGCAAAATGGAATATCGACCACCCAGTTAGAGTGAAGCGATTGATTCGTGTGGGCTGAGCCAGGTTTCGGTCAGTATAACAATCATGGGCTTTTCGGTGTTTAGAAGAAGTTCGAGTTCATATAGCTTGTTTTTGGCCGAGCTCACGTTAATTAACAGAACCTCCGAAAATGGAATACGGACAGAGCTACCAGAATCAACATTATGACATTTTACAGTATCACAATCACAATCTACAGAATCTACAAAAGGGGGAGCCACCTGCGCATAGAGAGGAGATTGATCTGGGGCCTGGCGAGCTCCCTAGGAGACGGCGGACACGTCCATCGTCACGGCAGTGTCCGCGGCAGAAGAGGAAGCGGCAGCGTCCTCGGCGACACGCTTCGGCTCCTGGAAAGTGCCTCCGGCAGACTTGTCAGCAACCCGTTTAGACCCGCGAGTAAAAGAGAAAGGACGCGCAGTGGAACAGGAAGCGGCACGAGAGCGAGACGCGCGAGACTGCGAGCGCGCAGAGGCAGTGGTGACAGCGGTGACACGGCTACTCCTGGAGGCGGGGACGGTGGGCGGCACGAACTCAGAGACGAGTGGCAGAGGAGGCGGGGCTGCGGATGACGACGTGTGATCCTTGAACTCGCGGGGGACACGCAGCTTGACGAGTCTGCAGTCGCGGACGACGAAGGCGACCTTGCCGGCAGACTCATTGAGGGACTTGGCCTGCCCCCGCAGGGCCCGGTCTTCTGCCAGTTCTTCCTCGGTGTAGTCTCGGCGAGCGTAGCGAAACGGTACGTTCTCCAGCGTGCTCCACCTGTGCGAGTAAATGCCCGAAAGAAGACGATCTCGGGGCTGGCTCGTCTCCAGCTGGACCTTGATGATGCGGTTTCCCTTGGGCGGTCGGACAGCGGGGTGGCGGTGGCACGAGATCTTCTTCTGGCCGTACAGTTGGATCAGCTCCTCGTCACCGGTGGCGCGGACAAGCTCCTCGATGAAGAGGAAGTCGTCCTTGGAGGTCTCCTCGTCAGTCTTCTTCTCCTCCCTACCGACGATAACGGCGCGGGTCGCCTTGTCGAGGAACACGGCGCGAGCCGACTCCGAGTGCATCACGCGTGCCACACTCGAGTAGGTGAGCGTGGGAAAGTGGGGCGAGCAGGCGGCAGGGGGCGAGTCGATTGCTGCCAGCAGACGAGACAATGCCGCGGTGTTTTGCGACACAGTCTCTTGAATAGCCTCCAGCTGCTTGCCCTGGTTGGCGATGAGCTTGCCGTGCTGCTCAATCAGGAAATTCTGCTGCTCGAGCATGCGAGAGAAGAAAGAGAACTGGGAAGAATCCATGGCAGTACCTGGTTTGGGTGGCTTTTACTCTATACAAAAACCACCCAAAAGAGTGAGAGAGTGAGAAGAGGGAAGCGTCCCCATTCTGTATGCATTCCTTAATTTAAACCGCCCTGATATTGTTTTAATCATCGAATCTTTTTTGTCTAAAACCATTTCTGATAGCCAAATTGTTCGTGATTTGCCGTATTCTGTGATGCGCCAAGACCGTAACCGTCACGGAGGAGGTGTTCTTGTATTGATTCGCGACCATCTGATTTCTGAGAGAGTGAAACTCAACGTCAAGTCCACTTGTGATGTTCTCTGTTTTGATCTAGTCACTTCAGCTGCTACCTTTCGCATAATTACCGTGTATAGACCGCCCAGTACCCGCGTTGCCACTGACGAGGCACTCATTGACTCACTTTCCGATTTCATGAGCTGCGAACATTTCATCATTCTCGCTGGTGATTTTAATATCGACCCATCTCTCGATGCCTCATATGCGCGCTTTGGTGACTTAGTGACGTCATTCGATCTCTCACATTATGTAACCGCGCCTACCCGCGATCACCGCATGATCGATTGGATATTGAGTAACTCGCCGCACCTAGTATCTTTTAAAATTAGAGACTCTTTCAGTTCATCTGACCATTCCACTGTTCATGCCACGATCGAATGCCCTTTGCGTGAAACGTTCCCTATGCCCTATCCAAACTTCCATGGTGCTGACTTCTCCGCGATTCGTGCTGCCGTTAGTGCTATTGACTGGTTCGAATTTCTCGATGGTTGCGACTCACTATGCCACATAGAGAAAGTGAAAGTGTGATAAGAAAGAGATGGTGAACAACCCAGTTTCGGCTCCTACCACCTGACTGGATTGTTCGGACAGTCTCATACGAGGCGGAGCACTCATCAGAGATGACCACGCATGAGAGGTTAACACAAACACATAAGACAAGGACAACAACAAACATGTACTAGTTAGTAAAGATTATAAAATAATGATCAAAAATAACAAAGAACTCATATGGAAGAGCCGTTGTGGGAGAAGTAGCGCGGGGAAGAGTAGATATTTGCGGCAATCGGTGCGAAAAGAGTACGGGGCGCAAACAATGCGCGACTGTGGGTCAGCGGGTAATGAGTGAGAGATAAGAGAGAGTCATAGTAGCAGACAGTTCTAGTTTGGCGCGCTATAATTGATAGAATTACTTGATTAGTGATAGAACATCAGACACACTATGAATGTTATGTTTCACCATCATTGATTTATTCCGCATAACTAACTTACAGAATTATAATTCTACTTTACGTTGCGGATATTCATTTTTAAGAAAGTTGCACACTAACTGTTTGCATCTAACCTTAAAGGAAGCTGTTTCTGTGCATGTTCTGAATATGCGTGTGAGTTCACCATTCATTGTGTTCCAACTCACTGACATCTTTATAATAGAATTGTAATTCGGATATCTGACTACTTCGAAACTGTAATCGTCTGTTTTGTTATATAATTCCACTGAGAATTGGTTATATGCCTTTGAAATATTCAAATCCAAGAAGATTGCATTATTTGGTCCGATGTTCGTTTGTTCTAGTGTGAGGGAACTATGGTATACACTGTCAACTGTTCTTCGCAAAGCATCATTTGTAGGATTATGGACAATCAAAAGATCATCCATATACCTATATGCTTTGAAACCAGACTTGAAAACATTTTCATTTACTTTAACGTATTCGAATTCCATGAAAGAAAGGGTTAGGTCTGCCAACGATGGAGAGGCATTGTTTCCCTGAGGTATACCGGATGTTTGCTTAAAAAGTTTATCTCCATCAATTGCAAAACTGTTGTGAAGAATATATTGAATCATGAATTTCACATCTACTGGTGTATATTTGTTTCTATTTGCATTGTTCTCATCATTAGAATAATAAGCCTTTTTATAACCAGAAACAATGTACCTTTTCCCGCTATTATTAAAACATAAGTCTACAAGTTTGAACATATTCTGCATGACAACACCATGGGGAAGATTTGTGAACAGACTAGCAAAATCAGCACAATAGAGTTCTTTTTGCTGTTTATTTGTGATATTGTTGATGGAATTGATTGCCTCTTGGCTGTTTTTGATTGACCAGTATATTTCGGTATTGTTACGCTGTCTGATCAATTTACAATAATTAGCAAAATGTGATTTGAGATGGGATAGTATCAACTGCAATTCTAATGAAATTGGTTTGAGACTACTATTAAAAGCTCCAGTGATAAATCGAAATTTTATTGGGCTTTTGTGCATTTTTGGGATGGCATAAATTCTAGGTAATGTTTTATTATCATCCTCAATTTTATTGAAAGATTTTGTTTCAGAAACATGCCTAAACACAATGTTATCGATGGACTCTCTTTCATACAAAGAATATGTTTCATTGCTACTGTTCACCACATTGTTTATAGCATCGTAACCTAGTTCTTTATTCATGATTTGAATGTAAAGTTTGTTACATGTCAGCGCGAAGTTTCCTTCTGCCTTATCTACTGGTGTTATGACAAAGTGTCTCTGTAGTTGAGATAAGGTTTTTTTTAGAATAGTTTATGTACTCAAAATCAAACTTTTCATATTCTTCATTGTAGCGTTTGCTTAGGTGCATCTTTACTCGTGACGAAAAAACTTCAAAAGTATTTAGCGGAATGTTATAAGTTTTTTGAAGTTTATCCAAATGCGTGGTTACATGTTCTAGAATAGTTTGAAGACTTTCGATTCTGTTAACTGGTTTCGGTGTTCTGAACTTTGTACCTTTCAGCATTATTGTTCTCAAATTAATGTCCTCAATAATATTCAAATTACCAGTGACCACATGTTCATGGTGAGAATCTTTGATACGCAAGCAGCTGATTGAATTTCTTGAGTCGCGAACCCTCCTATCTGATCAGCAGTTTGGTTTCCGCAGCAAACGTAGTGTGACCACCCAAATGCTCTCGTGTTTCACTGATTGGACAACCGCCACTTCCTCGAATCTGCTCACTGACATTGTTTACTTTGATTTCCAAAAAGCTTTTGATAAGGTGAGCATACCCAAGCTGCTTTTGAAATGCGAGTCTGTCGGATTGCGTGGAGAGATTCTTAATTGGTTGCGTGATTTCCTGTCGGGCCGTGAACTGCGAGTGAAAGTTGGTAATGCGCTCTCTCCACCTGCCGCAGCCACATCAGGTGTTCCACAAGGGTCAGTGTTAGGGCCACTCCTATTTATCATATATCTTGCCGGTCTAGAGAATGGCTTCCCCCCTAACATACGTATCCGCGCGTTTGCCGATGATATCAAGGTGTACATCTCATACACTGCTGCCAATGCATCTGCTGCCCACGCTGCGCTCCAATCAGCCATTGATCACGTGCATTCGTGTTCGACACAATTGCAGCTTGTACTATCGGAATCAAAGTGCACAGTTTTACACCTTGGTAGAGGCAACCCGCAGCACGCATACTCACTGGGCGGCAGTCCACTCTCTCTCTCTGCGAGCGCGTGCGTGACCTGGGACTCCAGGTAGATACCACCGGCAACCCCGCTATCAATGCCAGTATGCGCGCGTCTATTGCGATGAATCGAGCACGGCTACTTATTCGATCTGTGCACACGAGTGACGAGCGCGTTCTTATCAAGCTCTATAAGACATACGTTTTGCCGCTATTAGAATTTGCCTCACCAGTGTGGAACCCACACTTGCTCAAAGACATCCGTGCATTAGAAAAAGTCCAAAAGTACGTCACTCGTGTCATTTTCTATCGTGTCTATCCTTCGGATTCCTATCCACAAGCCATGCCCACCTATTCGTTTCGATTGAATACACTGGGGCTGACCAGTCTAGCAGAACGCCGCGCACGAAACGACCTCACTCTCGCACACAAAATGTACAAGAGGCTGGTCAGTACCCCATTCTCTGCAATGTTCAAGCTGAAACCTTGCCGCGGGCGAAATGGCACATTCTCACTCCAAATCAAAGCTACGAGGTCCACGCTTTTGCATAATTCCTACGCATTCAGAACCGCTCGTTTCATTCTCGCACTCACAAAATCACATCCGCGCATCTTTCGACTCTCTCACTCAAGGTTCTGTAGGGCACTCACACGAATCGATCTGACACATACACTCAAGCTTGCGAGCTAAAACACAGTTGTGACAGGTGCAACAACAATAACACAGCAAACATGTACGGACGAATACAAACACGGGATAATACATGCACGGGGAAGATACATGCACGGAATAAGACAGGCCGCCCCTGGATTTCGCCGCACCCGATCGCACTGTGCCGTCGCCCGCTCGTTACCTCTCACTGTCTGCCGCCGCCGATCGATCGATGCAAGCTGAGAGTGCCCGAACCGATATACCGAACTGATCTACCACTCATCTCTGACTCATTGAGCACGTGCGACTATGACAATGATTGATCTTGCTATAATTTCATGATTGGTTCTAGTGTTACACTTTTCATTTATTGTCCTCTCATACTCATTGCTCTGAAACTATTACACTGTACTTGTGGTATCTCTCTTTGGCAGTTGCTGTTCGATCGTGTTGTATAGGGGTTGATTTGGCTCGGCTGGGTAGAAGGAAAGGTGATGATGCTGAAGTTTGTACCTGCTTTCTTGCACATGTCTCTTATTGTGCCGCGGCTCCTCCACCGCACTGGCACTCCTCCATGCCACAGGTCGGGGGCAGGTATCATTCCGATGTACTCTGATCTAGACTGACTGCTTTTCTGTGCCGGATTAGCCCAAGATCTCTTCTCTCTCACACTCACTCGGTTTCATGCGGATTAGATCACATACGACATCACTCTATACGATGATTCAACTTGGTTGTCACTAGAATGCGGTCTTTCTCTCAACAATGCGGCTATATTTTCATGCTTTTTAACATCGATGTTTGTTTTATGTGCGACGCAGTATTTCTGCAATAAACTATAATATATCGGTGATAAATGACTGTGTAGAAATGTGTAGTGTTTATATGTATACCCAATTTTATTTGAATTTAGTTTTTCAGCTAAGCCTTTGATGAACAAACAAAACAACAAAACAATCGATGAGCAAAAAAAACCTTCTGGGCGTTCTCGTACGCGTCCTCGAGAATATTACAGTACTTGGTCAGCTCCCCCTGCAATCAACTCAACACAACCCTCATCCCTCTCCAGCCCACCTTGATGTAGTCCTCGTTGGCGACTCCCGACTGGAGTATCTGCTTCGTGTAGACGGCGAGCACGGGCTTGGTCTCTTCTGGTACGTGAGCGGCTGCGTGAACATGGGCTCGTCGAGCTCGTTGTGTCCCTGCACGCGGTAGCACATCAGTGCACAATGATCACGTCGTGCTTGAAGGCCTTGCGCCACTCGGCCGTCACGTTGCACACGTGCAACACCGTCTCCGGGTCGTCCAAGTTCACATGGAAGATCGGACAGCCCTCCACGCGGCCCATGTCCGTGCAGTACGGCGAACAGCTAAACGAAGCTCCCTGAACAAGCATAAAACCTCCCTGAACGAACATAAAAGCTCCCTGATCTAGCATAAAAGCTCCCTGAAAAAACATAAAAGCTCCCTGAACGAACATCAAAGCTCCCAGAACGACTATGCTCGATGAACGAGCATAAAAGCTCCCTGATCGAGAATAAAAGCTCCCTGATCGAGCATAAAAGCTTTCTGAACGAACATAAAAGCTCCCTGATCGAGCATAAAAGCTTCATGAACGAACATTAAATCTCCCTGAAAAACAAAAAAAAGCTTCCTGATCGAGCACACAAGCTACCTGATCGAGCACGAAAGCTTCCTCCCTGAAAAACACAAAAGCTTCCTGATCGAGCACACAAGCTACTTGATCGAGCATGAGAGCTCCCTGGACAAGCATAAAAGCTCCCTGGATGAACAAAAAAAGCTTCCTGAACGAACATTAAAGTTCCCAGAACGACCATGAAAGCTCGATGAACAAGCATAAAAGCTTCTTGATCGAGCATAAAAGCTTCCTTATCGAGCTTAAAAGCTCCCTGATCGAGCATAAAAGCTCCCTAAACGAACATTAAAGCTCCCTGAACGAACATGAAAGCTTACTGATCGAGCACACAAGCTACCTGATCGAGCATGAAAGCTCCCTGGACACGCATAACAGCTCTCTGAACGAGCATAAAAGCTCCCTGAATTCTGAACGAGTTTGAGAGCTCTCTCAACGACCACGAAAGCTTCCTGATCGAGCATAAAAGCTTCCTGAACGAACATAAAAGCTTTTCTGAATTAGCATAAAAGCTTCCTTATCGAGCTTAAAAGCTCCCTGATCGAGCATAAAAGCTCCCTGAACGAACATTAAAGCTCCCTGAACGAACATGAAAGCTTACTGATCGAGCACACAAGCTACCTGATTGAGCATGAAAGCTCCCTGGACACGCATAACAGCTCTCTGAACGAGCATAAAAGCTCTCTGAATTCTGAACGAGTTTGAGAGCTCTCTCATTGACCACGAAAGCTTCCTGATCGAGCATAAAAGCTTCCTGAACGAACATAAAAGCTTTCTGATCTAGCATAAAAGCTCCCTGAAAGATCGTAAAAGTTCCCTGATCGAACATTAAAGCTCTCAGAACGACCATAAATACTCGATGAACGAGCATAAAAGCTTCTTGATCGAGCATAAACTTCCCTGAACGAACATGAAACAAGAAAGCTCCCTGAACGAGCATAAAAGCTCCCTTATCGAGCATAAAAGCTCCCTGAAATCTGAACGAATTTGATAGCTCTCTGAACGAACATAAAAGCTCCCTGATCTAGCATAGAAGCTTCCTGAAAGAACATAAAAGCTCCCTGAACGAGCATAAAAGCTCCCTTATCGAGCATAAAAGCTCGCTGAACGAACATTAAAGCTCGCTGAACGAACATAAAAGCTCTCTGATCGAGCATAAAAGCTCCCTGAAATCTGAACGAATTTGATAGCTCCCTGAACGAACATAAAAGCTCCCTGATCTAGCATAGAAGCTTCCTGAAAGAACATAAAAGCTCCCTGAACGAGCATAAAAGCTCCCTTATCGAGCATAAAAGCTCGCTGAACGAACATTAAAGCTCCCTGAACGAACATAAAAGCCCCCTGATCGAGCATAAAAGCTCCCTGAACGAACAGAAAAGCTTCCTGAAGGAGCGTAAAAGCTCGATGAACGAGCATAAAAATTTCTTGATCGAGCATAAAAGCTCCCTTAACAAACATTAAAGCTCCCTGAACGAGCATAAAAGCTCCTTGAAAGAACATAAAAGCTCCCTGAACGAACATTAAAGCTCCCAGAACGACCCTTTTATGCTCGATGAACGAGCATAAAAGCTTCTTGATCGAGCATAAAAGCTCCCTTAACGAACATGAAAGCTCCCTGAACGAGCATAAAATCTCCCTGAACGAACATAAAAGCTTCCTGATCGAGCTTAAAAGCTCCCTGATCGAGCATAAAAGTTTCCTGAACGAACATAAATGCTCCCTCAACGAGCATGAAAGCTTCCTGATCGAGCAAGCTGTCTGAAAAACACAAAAGCTTCCTGATCGAGCACACAAGCTACCTGATCGAGCATGAAAGCTCCCTGGACAAGCATAACAGCTTCCTGATCGAGCACCCGAGTTACCTGATCGAGAATGAAAGCTCTCTGGACAAGCATAACAGCTCCCTGAATAAACAAGCATAAAAGCTCCCTGATCGAGCATAAAAGCTCTCTGATCGAGCATAAAAGCTCCCTGATCGAGCATAAAAGCTCCCTGAACGAACATAAAAGCTCCCTGATCGAGCATAAAAGCTCCCTGAACAAACAGAAAAGCTCCCTGATCAAGTATAAAAGCTCCCTGATACCCTGATCAAGTATAAAAGCTCCCTGAACGGACATTACAGCTCCCTGAACGAGCATAAAAGCTCCCTGAAAGAACATAAAAGCTCTCTGAACAAACAATAAATCTCCCAGAACGACCATAAAAGCTCGATGAACGAGCATAAAAGTTTCTTGATCGAGCATAAAAGTTCCATGAACGAGCATAACAGCTCCCTGAACGAACATAAAAGCTCTCTGAACGAACGTGAAAGCTGCCTGAAAAAAGCATAAAAGCTCCCTTAACAAACATGAAAGCTCCCTGATCGAGCATAAAAGCTCCCTTAACGAACATGAAAGCTCCCTGATCAAACAGAAAAGCTCCCTGATCAAGCATGAAAGCTCCCTAAACGAACAGAAAAGGTACCTGAACGAGTATAAAAGCTCCCTGAACGAACATTGAAACTCCCTGAACGAGCCCTGAAAGAACATAAAAGCTCTCTGAACGAACGTGAAAGCTTCCTGAAAAAAGCATAAAAGCTCCCTTAACAAACATGAAAGCTCCCTGATCGAGCATAAAAGCTCCCTTAACGAACATGAAAGCTCCCTGATCAAACAGAAAAGCTCCCTGATCAAGCATGAAAGCTCCCTAAACGAACAGAAAAGGTTCCTGAACGAGTATAAAAGCTCCCTGAACGAACATTGAAACTCCCTGAACGAGCATGAAAGCTCCCTGAAAGAACATAAAAGCTCCCTGATCGAACATTAAAGCTTTTTTAACTAACATGAAAGCCCGTTTGAACGAGCATAAAAGCTTCCTGAACGAACATTGAAGCTCCCTGAAGGAGCATAAAAGCTCCCTGAACGAACATAAAAGCTACATAAAAGCTCCCTGATCTAGCATAAAAGATCCCTGAAAGAACATAAAAGCTCCCTGATCGAACATTGAAGCTCCCAGAACGACCCTAAAAGCTCGATGAACGAGCATAAAAGCTTCTTGAACGAGCATAAAACTTTTTTGAACGAACATGAAGCTCCCTGAACGAACAGAAAAGCTCCCTGATCGAGCATGAAAGCTCCCTAAACGAACAGAAAAGGTTCCTGAACGAGTATAAAAGCTCCCTGAACGAACATTAAAACTCCCTGAACGAGCATAAAAGCTCCCTGAACGAACATAAAAGCTCCCTGATCTAGCATAAAAGCTCCCTGAAAGAACATAAAAGTTCCCTGATCGAACATTAAAGCTCCCAGAACGACCATAAAAGCTCGATGAACGAGCATAAAAGCTTCTTGATAGAGCATAAAACTTCCCTGAACGAACATGAAAGCTTCCTGAACGAGCATAAAAGCTCCCTGAACGAACATAAATGCTTCCTGTTCGAGCATAAAAGCTCCCTTAACGAACATGAAAGCTCCCTGATCGAGCATGAAAGATTTTGAACGAACTAAATTTAAAAAAATTCTCTGAACGAACATACTGTCCCGATCACAAGCAGCTTATATCTCGTTATCTGATTGAACTAAAAATAAACCAAGAACATCATTAAATTATATTTCAATCGTATTTTCATCATTCAAATTGACACCCGGGTGCCCATGTGAGAAACACGATTCAGTATGAAAAGAAGTCGCTGTGATAGAAGTCGCATTGAAAATGTGATAGAAGTCACATTGAAAGACAGACAGACGCCATATTAAATATTAGTCACAAAGGGGAAAAACTTATTTATTTTTAGCCTACATAAGATGTAGAATACGCAGTAATGAACAAAATGTACACAAAACTTGAGTATAGCATGACATTAAGATGCATGCTATACAAAAGTATAATTATTGATTATCTACTGTGTCTTGCTACTGCTCCTCTCCCTCCTCCTCCTCCTCCTCTTCTTCACTCTCCATCACAAACTCAGCGTCCAGGTTGTACCGAAAGTATCTGAACATATCACTTATGATTAAAAAAGATGAGTGAAGAGAGAGGGAGAGAGAGAAAGGAGAGAGATCATGCTAACCTGCGCTGCTTGCTCGCGTCTTTCTTCGCCACTCCATCGAGCCGATTGCAGAAGACCTGTCCGCAATGACCAAACTCCTCTCCCTCCTTCAGAACCCGCACCCTCGAGAAGCAACCTTCAGTCGACTCTTCGTGAATGCGACGCACCGTCACCTGAACGGGCAAGCTCCGCCCACTCATGTCCCGCCCACTCACCACCAGGCGCTGGCCGTTGCAGTTGTGGAGGAAGAAGGTGATGCAGTGGCAGCCATCGGAAGGACAGGCGATCTGGGAGTCGACTGCCCAGTCGCGGATGAGATGAGCCATCGGACGCTGGAGGGGGACGGGTGAGGAGGAAGGGCACAGGGGGAGATGGGATGGGAGAGGGGGAGGAGGAAGAGTGGAGGAGGGCATACCGGCCACACATCCTTGCGATGCACGTCGTCGTTGCAGCGAACGTGGATGTTGTACAGAGTGCGGTTTCCGCATTGCCAATCATGCAATACAGTGGGTCAGTAGAAAGACACAAAGGGATGGACTGTTGAGAGTGTAGAGAAAAGTGAGAGAGAGGATAAAGAAAGTAGAAAGAATATTTTATAAGGGAAAATTCATTGTATGTTTGTCACATTGTTGATCCCGGCAGTAATGAATAAGGGAAAAATAGAGATAGAGAAAAATTAGAGAAAAAAGAAGGGAAAGTGGAGAAAAGGGAGAGAGTACCTTGACAGCCTGGTTGATCTCTCGGGTAGTGCATAAACCCAAGTCGAAAACACGGAGAGACACGGAGAGGCATCGGAGAGAGCTGAGACGAGGCAAATCCATGACGAAAGAGTTCGGCGCGTGGATGCACTCCAGGGACGCATCCTGAAGCAGCGATCACTCAGACCACGCCCATTAAGGTCACGCCCACTCACCATCAGCGCGCTCCAGAGCCTAGGAAGCTCATTGAGTCCGAGAAGGCTGATGGAGGAAGTGCGCACCTCGCGGAGAAGAGACAGCAGAGTGGTGAGCTGATTCGAGTTCGTTTTCCTTTCCTTCCTTTGTCGCCCCTCTCCACCTTGTCCTCCTCGCTGTACCCATGGGCGAACTTGACGATCAGCCCATGCGCCCTGATGACGTCATCCCCCGGATGAACCCTCTTCTTCACCTCACAGTACATACGCAGGTCCGCCGGCGTGCACTCAATCATCCCATCATTCCCCTTCCTCCATCCCTCTTCTCTCTCTCTCTCTCTCTCTCTCTCTCTCTCTCTTTCTCTCTCTCTCACCTGATCGAACGTCATGCACACTTCCTTGTTGAGTTTGCTCGCGACTGTCCAGTAAAGTGAGAGATGACGCATAATCAGGCCGAGACCACCCACGGCGCTGTCGCACCCGCACCTGGACGAGAGAGATACATCTGGTCACCGCCACTCTACGTACTCGAAGGCACTGTGGAATGCGTGCCATCGTGCACACAGTCCGCGGCGCCTCGCCGCCTCGCCCTTTCCCCACGCATACATAATCTCCTAGAAAGCTTCACAACTTGAGCGAGGCGAGCTTTTCGAACCGTGCACACTGCCGTGCGCCACTCGATCCTCTTCTGGCGTCCATTGAAGACGACGTGGCGAGGCGCGACTCGCTCGCGCAAACACGGAATCAGCACCTCGTCTCTGCAACGACGATCGTCTCTGCAGCTCCTCCCCTCCGAGTCCCGCCCCCATCGTACCCGTATTTGGGCAGGGTGGAGTAGGTGAGGAGATCGGAAGGAGGGAGGCGGAGAAGCACATTCTGGTGCAGTTCCACGGGGAGAAGAGGCCAGTCGATGACGGCTGCAATGCTCTCACTCTCTTTGTCCGTCTCTCTCTCTCTCTCTCTCGCTCTCAGTCCTTCACCTACCTCTCTCCTGGAATGGATCCATGATCCCGCAACTATCAAGCAGCAACCGCCCGGAAGGGAGAAGGCGACATAAATGACGAAAACGCGAACAAAAACAAGTGACAGTGGAAAATGATGACTATGACGCTCAAAACCAAAACGCAACAATTACAAATGCATATCTTTATCATATGCTTTTATTGTATCTCCTTCTCTTATCCCGTGTTATCACCAAAATTCATATGAATAAACTATATATATATATATATATATATATATATATATATATATATATATATATATATATATATCATCACATAGCCTATTCGTCTTTGACTGCGACAAAGAAGGCGCACTCGTATCGGTGATTGAGCATACTGTGGGGGTTGCCAGTGTATCCAGAGGGTATGCGACGCTCCTCCTCCACGCGGAAGCCACGGTGCTCGATCTGGATGATTGGATGGGTGGGCGAGAGAGAAGAGAGGGAGAGAGGGAGAGAGGGAGAGAGGGAGAGAGGGAGAGAGGGAGAGAGGGAGAGAGGGAGAGAGGGAGAGAGAAAGAGAGGGAGAGGGAGAGGGAGAGGGAGAGGGAGAGGGAGAGGGAGAGGGAGAGGGAGAGGGAGAGGGAGAGGGAGAGGGAGAGGGAGAGGGAGAGGGAGAGGGAGGAAGACGCACCACTCTCTTGAGCTCGTCGTATGGCAGTTCGATGCTCATCTCCTCGCTGTCTGCATAATGCCATGTGAGAGGACCCGCGTTCACCCACACGCCTCCGGGCTGAAATGAGAATAATCACAACTCATATATTCCACCGAGGAAAACCTATAGTAATATGAATGATAGACATTTATCGCGTGCAATAATGTGTGTGATAATGAGAACAACAAATAAACAAAAACAATAGAAACAAACGTTATAAGAACACAAGCAATGAGACACCGAGACGCGCGAGTGACCCCCCAATATCAAAATGATGTTATCATAGCAACATCTTACAACTACAGCCAGTACCTTGAGTATGGTCCATATGTGGTCGACATAGTCGAGTACGTTGTGGGCAGTGTCGACGAACCACGCGGTCGCCACGCAGCTCCACTCGCCATCCTCAAATGAGTATGGTAGGTAAAAGGACTGTGCAATCTTACAGTCTATAATGCTTCTACCTGGTCGCCAGTCGTCGCCATGAACTCGCCAGCACACATGGAGAACGTGTTGCTGCTCTGAGATAGTTTCATCGTCACGTCATCTATCCCCCTCCCTCTCCTCACCGGTATGCCATACTCGGCCGGACATATGTCAGGGAACTTGACGGGCCGACAGCGGTCCGCGTAGCTCCAGTGATTGTTAGACTCCAGCACCCACGGGTAGATTGTCAGCTCCTCTTCCTGAACAGGAGTCTGTCCGTCAGTCCGTCTGTCCCTCCGTCTATCCCCCCTCTCTCTCCCTCCGTCTCTCTCCTTTCATACCTTGACCGCGTGGTTGAGCATGTAGCAGGATGCTAGCAGCATGAACAGACTGTACTCGTTGCCCTGCACTGTGAAACCCTGAAAAATGAAAGTTTGTGATTTTGTGATTTCCATGTTTCACGTGCAATCGATGTCACGCGTATTCAACTCAATACAATAAATCCTAGAGCCGCTCATGACAACACTAAAATATTACATGAACGCTATCGTATCTAGTGGTTACCGTACACCTTATACAGAGCTACCGGACCTGTGCGACGAGATCCCAGGCGAGTCGTCCGAGCCCGGCCCCAGGCACCAGCACCCGCACAGACTCGCGCGTCGCCGGGGGAAAGCGAGCGACCAGGGTCGACTGACACGGATCGATAATCTATATCAATCGATAAGTGAATGAGCACCTCGATCGCCTCGTACGTCGGCCGGCGCTCATCGAATCCCTCGACGCTCCACTCGCGCACGATCTGCTTCAGAGTGGATTGCACCTGCAAGAGAGTACGGTACTTGAAATTCATATAATACATAGGTACGGTACCTTTCCCATGTACATGGGCGTGGCGGGTCGTCGCTGTGTGATGCGGAGGGCGCGCGCCGTCTCCTCCCCGAACATATCCGCTCCATACGCAACGAGTTGCTTCAACACTCTAGGTAAAGTAGATACATTCTGGTTTACGATGTATGTCCAACCTGTGGTTGTGGTCGATGCAGCATAGCAGCTCGCGCACATGTGCCGAGTGCTGGTCGGTGAGAATCTTCTGATGCGCAGGGCTTAGACGTCTGCAATGAAAGGGGTACGGTACGGTGGGGAGAAAACACAGTGGATTGAACTCACTTGAACGAACCGATCATGTTGTAGATCTTGTCACGTCCGTGGTACTTGTAGTTGTGGAAGGCATTGATGACCAGCTCGGCGGCCGCCACGTCGTCCTGCGGATCCGAGGACGAGGCGGATTCTGTACGACAACACGATGTTTCTAATATGTGATTATATTCATTACATGGTATTTAGATTGAACTTACCCTGATCGCAGCAGGCGTCGCCGGTGGAGTGTCTGTGAGAATGTGATTCGTTCACCGGTGCATCTGATTCATCTGCAGCTACGGAAACTGCAGAATCAGCCATCTTGAAGCGAAGCGAGACGAGGGAAGAAAAAAAGTGACAAAAATTTCACCTCAACTGTAGTGATAAATCAATACAATTTGCTGACTGGTCCTCTCCCTTTCACACACTGTCTCGCATAATTTTTGAATTTGTAGTCACACACCACGCTAAGCTGTCGAATTCTCACATTTTTTACGCGGTGCAAGCTTTTTTTCGTATTTTTTTCTGATATGATGCGCTCCGATCTTATCATAGTTTATCGAACCACGCCACCTTTAAATGAATGGCTCTGCCTTGACACTCTGTGTTACAAACGCATCGATAACGGCGACTGCGCGTTGTTTGCTCGTTTCGAATGTTTCGCAACCAACTGAATGTTCACTCCGCACAGGATTTGTATTATGCGTCTTGTTTTTAGCATTATAATATTATCTTTTCCGAGTGGTTCCGATTACCTATTTTCGCAATGTCTATATCGCAACATTTGCAGAATATGACCGTTGTTACCCTTCCCTTCGATCAGTCTGCCTTTGACAAGGAGACGGCACGCACGTTCTGCAAGGAGGAGATCGCCAAGATCACTGCCGGATACGAGGCCAAGGCCAAGGAGCTCCTTGACGATGTGAGTAAGAAACAGGGATATGAGAGGAGTAAGGAAAAGTAAAGTATTCAAGTTGTAGCAAACAGCGTTCAATGACATTTTCACATGGTTTCAGAAGGCAGAGGTGCTGAAGGTTGTTGGATACATTGACCTTACCACTTTGGCCGGAGATGACACGAAGGCCCGCGTCACAGCCCTCGTCGACAGGGCCATGGCTCCCGTGCCCGGAGTGAGTTTCATTACCTTTACCAAACTGATACAGTTCCAAGTATATAAGTCGGTATCATTTGTGATTTTCGAGAGTATCGCTACAGTGCTACTTTCAACCTTATCCGGGACCTTTCATCGCCCTCTACAGCATTGTAGCAGATTTCGAAACATGCTTAACAAAACGATGTGATCGGCAAAATTCGGATGGGGAATTTGTGTTGTCAAAATATTATCAAAACATTCGCGGGCGAAGAAAAAACTTCTTTTTCAAATCTGCAAATATTGCGATGACAGAATTCGTGGAACTTCATTGGCATGGTTTCGGCGAATTTGGCGACGGCAGAATTCGCTGAACTTTGTGTGTTTTCCGCGAATTTAGCGATGGCCAAATTCGCTGAAAAGCGATGGATCAAATTCGCTTTCACAAAAGTTCGGCCGGTGAGGGGATCGAACCGTCGTCCCTCGATCACGAAGCGTGAATGTTACCAATACACCATGGCAGCTCGTTCACAGAGATTCTTAAACACTAAAACGTTGTGAAACATGCGCCATCATGATTCTGAAAAAGAAGAATGCAAACGACTGTTGATGGTATATAAAAACATCTAAGTTTTAATATACCAGCAACAGCGAGAACTGTGTTCTTCCTTTTGGAATGCGAATAGCTAAACAGATGTGCGCAATTACATAGATGTTCGCGGACACATTCTCCAGTTCACAGCGGCTGAGAGAGAGCGGAGGTGGTATATTGGTAAGATGGACGGTTGGTGAACGGAGGGCGCCGGTTCGATTCCTCTCGGTGGCAGAATTTTTGTTCACTGGAATTCAGCGTATTCTGCCCTCGCCATATTCGCGGAAATGTAGGAACAAAAGTTCAGCGAATTCTGCCGTCGCCAAATTCGCTGAAATAGAGTCAACGAAAGATCAGCGAATTCTGCCGTCGCCAAATTCGCCGATCTTGTGCAGCAGATTTTATCGGCATTCATATTTTTCGAAAAACTTTTGCATCACGAAATTCGCAACACGTTTTTTTCCAGAATGCAAAATTGTCTATCTTATCGAAAGTGCTAAATTTTCTTCGCATATTTGTTAGAATGCAATGATTTGACAATAATGTGCATTACAACTTTTTCATGGAACTTAATTTTCATGGTGTACTCATCGAATTTCCTCAATAAAACGAAGTGCTCAAAATGCTCGAAAAACACAAATGATACCGACTTATATGGATCTGTGTGAAACTGAACTCCAAGTATGATTGGACTGTTGTAAAATAAATTTCAGTGGAGTTAATGATTTATGTAGTTATGTTCTAGAACTCGTCTGTGACTTGCGGCGCGGTGTGCGTGTACCCTGCTCGCGTGGCCGACGTGAAGCAGCACCTCGTCAAGGAGAGCAAGCAATTCGGCATCGCCTCTGATTAGTGCCGTTTGGATTTTTTTGCTTCATCAATCAAAAACATTTAATTTGTAATCGTTTCAGTGGCTGGCGGTTTCCCGTCTGGACAGTACCACCTCAAGTCGCGTGTGCTCGAGGTGAGCTTTTTTATTTTAACTGAGGATTACCCTGTTTTCAGATCGAGCTGACTGTGGCGGATGGAGCGACGGAGATCGACATCGTCATCTCCCGTGCTGCCGCCCTCGAGGGAGACTGGCAACGTGAGTCTCGAATTGGTTGCTAGTTATTTTTTTTAATCGTCGTTGTTTGAGTGGTGTACTCGGAGGTTGCTGCGATGAAGGCGGCGTGCGGAGCTGCCCACCTGAAGACTATACTGGCGACGGGCGAGCTGAAGACGCTCGAGAACGTCTACAAGGCCAGCTGGGCCAGCATCCTCGCCGGTCGGTTCTTTTTATTTTTTACGCTCTCCATTTCGAAATGTTTTTATTCTTTTCATAACATTTCATTCATGTTTTTATAACATTTCATTCGTGAAACTTATTTTGCGCATGTTTAGGCTCTGACTTCATCAAGACGTCGACCGGCAAGGAGTCTGTGAACGCTACCCTGGAGGTGGCGTACGTCATGTGCCAGGCCATCAAGAGGCACTACGAGCTCACCGGAGTCAAGGTGAGCCCCATTGAGAATATACCCGCAATCCCGCACATGTACGTTTCATGCTTGGTACATTTTGATTGTATAGAAGTGCGTATTCAATAACACTGCAATTGTGCCTTCTTCCCATCTCACTTTAATATTCTTGTTCAGATTGGATTCAAGCCGGCCGGCGGTATTCGCACCCCTGAGGAAGCCCTCGGATTCATTGCTCTCGTCAAGGACGTAAGTATTGATTGGTTTCCTGATTCTTATTCATTGTTTGTGTTATCATGCATCGAATGATTAATTGTATACATTGTAGGTTCTTGGCGAGGAGTGGCTCAACCCGTCCCTCTTCCGCATTGGAGCGAGCAGCCTGCTCGACTTCTGCCTCAAGGCCCTCTAAGTGGGCGTGGCCTGTGCGGGCGGAGTCGCCCCTAACCGTTATACATTTTCCATGACAGAGACACTCCATGACATTTTGCGGCCATTTGTTTTGCTGTGCTATTCGAATTCTACCATTCATGTAGGTTACTTATTATTTGTGATATGCGCAGGTTGTGTTTTGTATGCCATGACCAGGTTGTCATTTTTAGAGTTTATACTTTATACATTCGCTAGTTTTGATAGAAGGGATAAAATGTTTGGGTATTTTGAAGTTTGTTGGTGTTTGTGACGTTTCACCTTATTCGTTATTCAACGATCTAATACTTCCCCTTCTCCTTTGTATGTCATTTTCTTGTCTTGTTCAATTTCCGTTTTAAGATTTGAATGCCGCTTGCAAGATGGTCGGAAATTTTTTCCCGCCGTTTTCCCATTGGTTTTTGGCGAAAATTTTTTTACCATGTTGCAAGCGGCTGAAGTTTGTTTTGTCATGTTTCCTTGTTGTAGATGGATGACGATCTCTTTGACAGTTTTGATGCGGTCGCTCCGGCAGAGGAGAAGCCGGCTGTAGATGCCATGAAGCAGGTACTGTGTTATTGTGTATTTTGGATGTACCGTATAGAATGGCAGAAAAGCATCGCAGAAAAAAAAACATTTTGTTTGTAGGTTGAGAATGATCACCTGTCGTCTCGCCGCAACATGGCCGGCAACTTCCTGGCTAACCTGGCTGGGGAGGTCGAGATGGAGCAGGAGGGGGAGGGGGAGGCCACTGAGGAGGCCGAGCCTGCCAGCAAGAGGGCTAGGTGGGTTTTTTTCACAATTTTGTATCTGAAGGAATGATTACTTTTTCGTCAATATCGGTGTTTTGGTATAATCATGTTGATTGTGTGACTGAGGCCGATCTGAACTGATCGTGTTGAGGCTTGTCCCGGAGGATGAGATGGTGCACGACTGTGCGGGCAACGAGGTCACATACGAGAAGCGCATCCAGATCCACAAGATCGAGACCGGACAGGAGAACTGCGCGCACGAGGTACTTCAATCAAGTAGATATACAATTAATAATTGATTAATCACAATTGTAATTTGTTGTGCTATACCCATACATCCCGGCGCTTTGAGAAGTTAATTTCCGGATGATGACTTACGTACGGAAGATTAAATGATCTCGAAGTTACGAAATAATGTTTTTGACCATACGTACGAAATGGAAAAGACCCGAGCGGAGTTATGGACCGGTAACAAGCGGAGAGCGTATTAAATTCAAAAAAATCATGAAGACATGGATGGTGCACCGGTTTAAAATTTAATTTTCGTACGTTTGATATTTTTCCCAAATGAAGTAATTTACGCTCTTTCAAAGCAGTAAAAAAGAAATGTGAGGGACCAAATAAAAATCTAGCTTCTCAAAGTGACTCACTCTGGACTCAAAGAATCTCAAGCAACTTTGTCAGCTACTTCTCTCTATTCTAATATTTAATTTTCGTACGTTTGATAGTACCAACCTTTTAGTAATAAAATAACAAAAATTCATGCATAGTTACAGAATTATGTGTTACCTGTGTGGTGAGATAGGTAGGTCTGGAATTTGGGTCGTGATATAATAATGATAGCGGTTCACAACTCCGATCGGGATTTTTCCCTACGTACTACGTACGGAAAGTTTGAGTCACTTCTCACATGTCTCTATGTATGGCTATACCATAATATTTATGGGAAATTTCATACGAGTTGGATGGTGTTTGTTTGTGCAGGTGGCGTACCCTCCGGACCGCGAGTTCGAGCCTCTGCAGCCGCGTGCGTGCGAGCCCGCCAAGTCGTACCCCTTCCAGCTGGACGCATTCCAGGTACAATAGAGGGAGGGGATGGGGGGGAAGGAGTGGTGTGGCTACTGTACTGTGTGTGGTTGCAGCGCGAGGCTATCCTGTGCATCGAGAACTCTCAGTCGGTGCTCGTCTCTGCGCACACATCCGCTGGAAAGACGGTCGTAGCCCTGTGAGTTCGAGTTCGAGACATTACAATTATTGAGCTAATAATACTCGTCATTAGTATTTTTTGATGTGCTGTGTGCTGCGATATTTATTGCTGGGTGAATTGATTGGGGGGTTTTCCCAGTCTCAGACTAACACTAATTTTCGAAGGGTATTTTTATTTTTGTGATGTTTATGTTTTGAGTATTCAATTTATGTTTTTTTTTTCAAGATACGCAATCGCGCAGTGTCTGCGCGACAAGCAGCGAGTCATCTACACGTCTCCCATCAAGGCTCTCTCCAACCAGAAGTACAGGGAGCTGGAGGAGGAGTTCGGTCAGTGCAGCCACAATCACCTCTCTCCTCTCCTCTCTCTCTCTTTCTCTCTCTCTCTCTCTTATGGATGATATGTTTCAGGCGACGTTGGTCTGATGACTGGAGATGTGACGTTGAACCCAGATGCGTCGTGCCTTGTCATGACTACCGAGATTCTGAGGTGAGTTGAGAGAAAGAGAAGAGAGAGATGGAGATTACGTCCACTCCATGCAGGTCCATGTTGTTCCGTGGTTCGGAGATGATGCGCGAGGTAGGTTTCGTCATCTTCGACGAGGTCCACTACATGAGGGACAAGGGTGAGTGCGGGGGACGGGGGATATATATGGATGATTGTAATTGATACGGCTGTGCTGGACCAGTGATACATTCTCCATGTTGGTGAAGCAAATTGATTGTTTTACCGAATTTGGTCTTGACAATTATATAGTTATACTATTGTAGAGATGGAATTGCGCAATGTATTTTTGAAATTTAACTATGAAATAATTATATCTTTTTTAAAAGACTGCAAGCAGTATTATTTATATCAAATGTATAGTGCATGTATGATCAGATTGAAACCTATTTTGCATGATTGCATGTAGATGTGTTGACTGGTGCATATGCTTTGATGTTGCGTGTGTTGCAGAGCGTGGTGTGGTGTGGGAGGAGACGATCATCCTGCTGCCGCACAATGTCCACCACGTCTTCCTCTCCGCCACCATCCCCAATGCAAGGCAGTTCGCCGGTCAGTCACACGCCCTTCTTCATCCTTTATGTCGTTGTGATGAGTTTTGGCGCACTGTATTTTTAAAAACTCTAAAATTATAAAGTTAAAAAGTATAATTTCATAAAACTCATAAAACTCATAGAAAACTCATAAAACTCATAGAAAAATCATAAAACTCATAGAAAACTCATAAAACTCATAGACTGTGAGGAATTTGTTGTTTCTCGCGCTCATTCGTTGATTGCGCACGCATCACAATGTGTTTTGTGTTGCAAGTGAATTATATATATATATATGAAATATAACTTTCCCTGCATATATATCCGCATATTTCCGGGTCGCAAGGAAATTCGACTTCGACCGCTACGGCCCGGCCGTAGTGTCATTCATTTGTTCACTGAACGGTGAACCCAGACGCACGCTATGCATGAGTTTCACGTCGCGTTTGGCTCTAGCGATTTAACAAAACTTTGTGGCCGTCAGAGGACATGGAAGGAGCTGCTGGGCTAGGAAGGAGCTGCTCATGCAGGAGTTGCACCGCATAAGGAAGAAGTTGCACATTGACCAGTTTAGTAAAAGAATAGCATTTTTGCACAATGTTTGACACAGAAGGGTATTTTCGACCGTATTGGATCAAATAGAGTAGCATGAAACTGTGCCAGCCGGAAATCTGCATTTACTAGTGATCTGATGTTTAGCTCATATCGAGGATTGATGCACTTTTATGGTACTCACAAAGATCATACAGCTGATGATACTGTAATATATGCGAAAGACACATCGCACTACTCATGTAGGCTGATCAATGTACTGTTTCTGCGCCTACACCCTTATGTCTACTGGCATAATATCTGTATCTCAATATACGTTTCTAGAAGGCTGTAGTATTAGAACTTCCTTGTATATGATATTGTGAACATACAATACATAATTAAGATAAGATATGCATAAAGATAAGCCACTTGAGCTCTAGGCTCGCTTACTATCCACTACGCTATGAGACCATGTTCTACGGAGCTTCAAAACAGACAAAAATGATGGCTTGAACATCTTTAAAATGGGAGAGTGTCTGCTTTGCGTTGTGATGCGTGCGCAACCAACAACGAATGATCGCAAGAAACAACAAATTCCTCACAGTCTATGAGTTTTATGAGTTTTCTATGAGTTTTATGAGTTTTCTATGAGTTTTATGAGTTTTATAAAATTATACTTTTTAACTTTATAATTTTAGAGTTTTTAAAAATACAGTGCGCCATGAGTTTTCAATGCAGCTGTAATGTACATTTTCTTTTTCGATGTTTTCATCGTTCAGCGTATGTTGATGAGTTTAACTTTTGTTATTTGCGTAGGAAGTAGGTATTTATGCAGTGGAATGTGATTATGATGGTTGTCGTGCAGAGTGGGTGTGTTTCCTGCACAACCAGCCGTGCCACGTTGTGTACACGGACTACCGACCCACGCCCCTCCAACACTTCATCTACCCCGCGGGAGGGGACGGACTGTACGAGGTCGTCAACATGCAGGTATGTCATGTGGAAGTGTGGAGAGAGAGAGAAAATAATGTACATGTACTGTATACAATTGCCTAGCATTGCCTGTTGTTGCCGAAACGCGTAATAATATGTTGTGTGAAGCTTATACGATACGGAATTCGGAATACACATAGTTCGTAGTGTTAATGTGTTTTGTTTGAGGGCACGTTCCGGGAGGACAAGTTTGCGCAGGCGATGAGCAGCCTGGGGAAGGCTGGCGACGCTGGCAGAGGAGGGGTGGACAGGGGGCGCAAGGGAGGACAGAAGGGTGCGTGCGCGTGGGCATTTTGTGTTCCGGAGTGGAACGTTTGCCGTGTGCTGACTGTTGACCGCGACATTTTCATCTGGCGAAATTATTGCGGTATGTTTCAGGCGATTCTTCTGTGGTGAAGATTATTCGCACTATCAAGGAGAGGGACATGCTGCCCTGCATCATCTTCTCCTTCTCTAGGTAGGCAGTCGACTGGACAGTGATTATTGATTGATTTGGTATCGACTGTTGATTGTGTCATTGATCGATCGCAGGAAGGACTGTGAGGCTTACGCGCTGCAGCTCAAGGACATGGACTTCAACTCGGGTAAAATTTTTTTTAAATCAGGTTCATGTCACAAATTGCCATACAGTTTTGCTGATGCGTATTTTTCGTGTATTGATGTGAGCTTTTTTTTCTTTTTCAGAGGAGGAGAAGATTGCGGTTCGCGAGATCTACACGAACGCTATCGATCTGCTGACGGACGAGGACAAGAAGCTGCCCCAGATTGGACAGGTAGGGGCGGGGCTAGACTGGGCGGAGCCTATGTGTATCCACCCTTACAGGTGTTGCCCCTTTTGCTGCGCGGCATCGGCATCCACCACTCTGGTCTGCTGCCCATTCTCAAGGAGGTGATCGAGATCCTCTTCGGAGAGGGACTCCTCAAGGTGAGGCTGCGAAAGATGGAACAGTGTTTTAATTAATTAGTCTTGGACAATGTATGTTTCAAACTAGAAAACCAATCATGTATGATTGGTTTTCTAGTTTGATTATTTTAAGTTGGAATAGTTTAATGTTGTTCAATGTCGTTGATAGTCTTTGTGTTGGCATCTTCATCTCTCTCCAGACGTTGTTCGCTACGGAGACGTTCTCGATGGGACTGAACATGCCTGCCAGGACTGTCCTCTTCACATCCGCAAGGAAGTTTGACGGAAAGGACTACAGGTAACAGTTGTGCCAGTGCCTGTCCAATGGCTATTCATATTTATCGATTCTATTTTGATCGACAGGTTCGAACGGTTGATTATAATTGACTTGACATTCCAATATTCGAAATATCTATGAAACCTATTCTTGTCGTAATAGTAGCTCTTTGCAGATGGGTGTCGTCTGGGGAGTACATCCAGATGTCTGGCCGCGCTGGTCGCCGTGGAAAGGACGACAGGGGACTGGTGATCCTGATGGTCGACCAGCAGATGAACCCCGACGATGCCAGACAGATCATCAAGGTAGGCCGGAGGGGAGGGCGAGGGGTTGGATTGGTTGATATCTCTGCTCTTTCGATCATCCGAATATTGTTGTGTATTGATGAGAGATTGGTTTGATTTGCAGATCAAACATATTTTTCCTGCAACAAATGTGAATTGGAAATTATTAATCAATTAATCTTTTATCCAGAATCGCTATATCCTGACTATACAACAAGTGCATACGGTACACCACAAGGGCTAAGCGCTGGGAGAAACACAGTTTAGCAACGGGGATGGTAGGGTCGAAAGTCGAAAGTCGATATTAGATCGATATTCAGTCGATAATCATTCGATTTCCTTTCCGTATCCATTAGAATTAGATACCGTTATAGACGATAGTGGTGCTCCGGGTATTCCTTTCCTTCCATTATAATCCACAATAGTAACTCCGCGGGCTAGGAAGACAGCGTTCTCATGAGCTATTCCCCGCCTTGCTCAAGGGTACTGGGGGAAGATCATTTTGACCCGACCGCACGATGCGAGAGAGGAAGAAATAATAATTGGAATTGGAAATATATTGCAATATGCTACATGATTGTTGCAGGGCGCGACTGACCCGCTGAACTCGCAGTTCCGTCTCACGTACAACATGGTGCTGAACATGCTGCGAGTGGAGGGAACGAACCCGGAGTTCATGCTCGAGCACTCGTTCTACCAGTTCCAGAACAGGGACAGCATCCCCGCCCTACAGACGAGTGAGTGGGGGAGGAGTGGGCAGACTGTTGCCACTGGGGTACTGTGGCAGTGAGGGTTACTGTGTGCTTGCAGAGATGTCGGAGAAGGAGGAGGAGCTGCGTGGTATGGTGGTGCCGGAGGAGGAGGCTATGGATGCGGTACGTGGGGCAGGGGAAAGGGAGGGATTATGATAGTGGGTTGGATATACCGTTGAAGAAGTAGGATCAGAGGATTGCGTGTTGATTCTGACTGTCGGATTGCAGGTGCGCGACATGGAGAAGCGCATCTCCATTCTCACTGCTTCTATCCGAAAGGTGGTCGTCCAGCCCAAGAACATCGTTCCCTTCCTACACTGCGGGCGCCTCATGAAGGTATGCGAGTGACGTCATTGAAGAGGGAGAGAGGAAATTGGTTTTGTTGTAGATCAAGACGCCGACAAAGGACTTTGGATGGGGTGCGCTGTGCAACTTCCGGCGCAAGACCAACCCGGATGATGCCACCGAGATGATATACGTGCTCGAGGTAGGCTCTAGGATATTGATGTGACTATGAACTGTTCTCTTGTGGTTGCATTGCTGTTGATACTGTTGTATTTGTCGTTACTGCAAAATACTTGATGTAAATCTAAATGTATTGGTTGTTTGTTTGTAGGTGATCATTGGCATCTCTCCTGACTCTCTCGGAGACCTGGACAACATGTCTGCCATCAGTCCCCCCAAGCCAGGACAGAAGGTGAGCCTTGTTGTTGTTGGTTGTTGGTTGTTGGTTGTTGTCTCTCTCACTCTCGCCCTGCAGGCAGTGTGGGAGGTGGTTCCTATGTCGATCGATGCCATCGACAGTGTCTCTTCTGTTCGCATCAAGCTGCCGGCGTCTCTCAAGGGACAGGAGACGAGGATGGCTGTCGACAGGATGATCAAGGTACGGCGAGCAGCGTTTCGACTACCAATAATTGATTTGATATCCATGCTGTATTTTTGGAATGTATTTTCATGTTAGACAAACGTGTGTTTTTAATACAATACTCTTTACACATCACTAATGCCCGTTCTCGATTATTAGAAAGAAATGGAGAGTAATATGGTCATTAATGGTGATGATCAGGAGGTGCACCGTCGGATGAAGAACGACATACCCCTCCTCGACCCCGTCGTCGACATGAAGATCAAGGACGAGGCACTCAAGTGAGTACCCGACAACCAGGCGATTACTGACTACTTGATAGAAGTCAGATAGGAGGTGTAGATGGGATGTGGGTAGTTTGGATATGGTAGAGTAGAAGGGATGTTACCGTAACATTGTTACTCTGTTACTGTGTGTTGTTTGAGGGACGACGTGCAGCGTCTGTCTGCTCTGAAGGAGCGTCTGGAGGGCCACGAGCTGAAGAGGAGGGCAGACTATGCCGACATCGAGAAGCAGTGGGAGACGAAGGTGGGTCGGTATCGAATTATTAGTGTTATAGCTGCTTCATGTGCAGTTGAAATTGTTTTGTGTTTGTATTCGTGATTATCTTTGACTTGTGATTGATTGTCAGAACGACGTGCGCGCGGAGCTGACGTCGTTGAAGGCGGAGCTGAAGAAGGCCATGTCATTCCTTCACAATGACGAGCTGCAAAACAGGAAGAAGGTGGGAGAGAGAGGGGGGGGGAAGAGAGAGGACTTGGTGTGTTTAGGTGCTGCGCCGTCTGCAGTACTGCGACGCGCACGACGTCGTCCTGGACAAGGTGGGGAGAGGGGATGGGGATGAAGATTTCTTTGTTATTATTGTGTGTGCTGGGGAGATGTGTTGTCAACATGTGATGTAGTGATGTGAAGACCAATTGGGATGAATTGAAGCGTACAATAATTTATGAGTTGGATGCGAGAGGAAATGAAAAGTTAATTACTTTATTTTTTATTGCAGAGAAGAGTAGTGTTGTTGAAAGATAGCGGGGATGGGATATACATCCGACCAGCTGATATGCTGCTTGCATTGTCAGGGGCGTGTTGCGTGCGAGGTGTCGGCGTCGGATGAGCTCCTCCTCACTGAAATGCTCTTCTCCGGTGTATTCAACGACCTCACCGTCGGACAGATTGGCGCCCTTCTCTCCTGCTTCGTTTTCCAGGTACGGTGGCGATACGGTGGTCGTTATGGACATTGTGTGATTACGGTATTCAGGAGAACGCGAACGTGCCGAAGATGATCGACGAGCTGGGCGGTTGTCTGCGGAAGGTGCAGGTGAGTGGGTGGGGGTTGGAGGGAGAATCGCATGGACCCTGTAGTGTATTGATTTTTGCTGCGCAATAGCGATTGTCGATCACCAAATACGTTA
Source organism: Rhabditoides inermis (assembly GCA_963966185.1). Taxonomy (NCBI): domain Eukaryota; kingdom Metazoa; phylum Nematoda; class Chromadorea; order Rhabditida; family Rhabditidae; genus Rhabditoides; species Rhabditoides inermis. The sequence continues at coordinate 186,945 of CAWZYM010000301.1, read as the reverse complement.
ATGAACGTTGAGTTGATGGCAGACTATGATGTGATATTCAGGAGGAGGCTCGGCGGATCGCGAAGATGTCTATCGAGTGTCGTCTGGACATGGTCGAGGAGACGTACGTCGAGTCGTTCAAGGTAGGCAGGCTGGCAGGAGAAGGAAAGGAGGAAGGAGTGTAGTGTAGTGTGTGATAGTGTGATCGTCGATGTGTGTTTTTTTCAATTTTTTATCGAAAGTACATACTTATTTTCTCATCGAACAGAGCAACGATCATTGAATTGCTCAACAAGTTTTTAATGAGTATTGTGTTGTGAACTTGTAACCGGCTCATTTCCCCTCTTTCTTTTCAGGCGGGTCTGATGGACGTAGTGTTCAACTGGGTGAACGGGAAGACTTTTGCCGAGATTCTCAAGTCGACGGACGTATTCGAGGGTGAGTGGGGGAGGAGGGAGAGACTGGGAAGTGAGAAGTAGTTGAATTGATTTACTGCCGATATCAAGAATACAACAACGGAGATGAAACACAAAGGGTTTAGTCTGAGTGAAGTATCTGTCGGTGGTACCTTCTTGTCAGGATGCGACGTGAAGGAGGGGTGGTGTGCTTGGTCTCACGCTTGCGTTGACGTTGCGACAACCATTGTAGAAAGTGTACTCGGCGGTTTCAACTCCGTGCTCCGAGGATTCCTCAAATTCCAAAGCCAGCAGCGAACATGTAGCGGGTACCGTTGATCCAGCAATGGTCCACGTAGACCGGGCTTTGCGGGTGCGATGGGGAAAATAAACTGGGGGACCGACCACTTGGGGGCAAGGGAAGATGATGGAGTGTAATGGTCAGCATGGAGCTTACGTTCATAGCTCGTTGAATATACGCCATCCCGTCCGATCTGGCTAGTCAAGCAACGATGCGCCCGGTTAGTACTTGGATCGGAGAAGTAGTGTACCTCGACAACTAGTATGGCCTTTCACCATTTTGTCAGCATGATTAGCGAAACGTTTATTTGCTGGTGTGGTTGACTCTTGACTCATTGCTTGCAGGTTCCATCATCCGCTGTCTGCGCCGTCTCGAGGAGGTGCTCAGAGAGATGGTGGGTTGTGGATTTGGAATGATGGGAACGTTGTTCTGGACGAGCTAAATCAATATGTAACATTCTAGTTTTCTAATTCATGTTCTTCTGAATATGGGCTCGTTCAGGTGAATGCGGCAAAGGCGATGGAGACGAAGGATCTGGAGGAGAAGTTCGAGGCGTGTCGCGTGGCGATCAAGAGGGACATCGTATTCGCCGCGTCTCTCTACCTCTAGACCCCATCTCTCACTCTGGCTACGACCTTCAGAAGGTCCCATTTGCTATTGACCAGATGACTACTCTTCCATCCACTGTAGGGTAATGTCCATGTTATGGTATTTGATTGTTGATGTTGTAGTATCTCGGCGTACCGTCCAACTAACTGATGAGACCCGCCCTCCGTTGTTACCCATTTGATGATTACTACTGTATTGTGTATTTTGTCTGTTGCATCTTCGTATTGTTGTTTTGTTGTGTGCGAGTTGCGTATTTTCTTTCCTCCCCCTACTCGCTGTGTTCATTTGATTCCCACTGACGTCGGTGGCTGTGTTGTTTTGATGGAATGAGGTCACTCGCTTCGCGCACATTAGACTAGCATACGGTAGGATCGCGGCGGGAGACCGGAGGACGGTGATTGATGATCAGGCAGAGAGGAGGAGGTGTTTATGTGCTAGTTAGCTAATGAGGCTGGTTTTGGAATGATAGCGGAACGAAGGCAATATTGGGTTACGGTAGGAGTGACATTGTTTTGGAGGGAGTATTGGGAGAAGTGATTGATTACTTGTCCTTCCTCTGTCTCTGATGGATTGGTTGGCCACTGATTCGGGTAGTTTAGATGAATGGGAGTTGGGGTAAATGTGTGTACCCTCTAAAAAGAGGAGAGTGGAGCGAGGGAGGAACCCGTTTCGGTCCGGCTGCTTTGAACCGACAGAGTGAGTGAAATGAAGCGTGATGCGCGTATCGAAGTCAATATTGCGGTCTCTCTTCCTCTGTCGGCCTGCCTTTGACGATCGCAGGTGGCGAAATATGAAGATTTTATTAGGCTGTTAGTGCGGTGATGATGTGAGAGGTTCGTGTTACCTAGAGCGGAAGTGCGAGAGAGAGAGAGAGAGAGAGAGAGAGAGAGAGAGAGAGAGAAAGAACGTGATCTTGCGTGGCCGCCCATTGATATCCACTTCTCGGTTAGGCGAAATCACGATTTCTCGAAAAAGAACGGGATTTCGGAAGGGCGAAGTGAAATCGAAGCTGGCTAATCAGATGAGATAAGCGGATAAACTTTGATCCGCGCGCGGTCATGCGGATAATATTGTTATTAGCTTTGATAGGAGCTGGATCAGCGCAGAGTGAGTGTGATTTATCGACTATTTGATCGATTCCCGATTTCAGCTGTAATAGAGGATGAAGAGGAACCTTTCGAGGTTCCCTTGGATGAATTGGAGAAAGATGCGAAGCCTATGACTACGCTGAATGAACAGTGCAGAGTGTTCCTGCCACACTACAGGTACGGCTCATTCAGGCCACGCTTATTTCAAGTGTAATTATAATTTCGTAGGTATTATTGCCGTACGTCGAATATCGCGGAGTATAACGAGGAAGTGAGAATCATTTGCGAACGATATAGGACCTACTGTTCGAACAGGGTCTACCCTAGCGTCAATCATGTGAGTTCTCTCTCTCTCTCTCTCTCTCTCTCTCTCTCTCTCTCTCTCTTTCCTACTCATTATTCAGATCCGTCGTCAAAAAGCCATGTGGAAGGCGTCAGGCCTTCCGAAATACGCGGAAAATGCGCTGGTGAAATGCTATACGAGTTGCAAGTGAGTTGAGATAAAACAAGAGGGAGAGATGTGTTGTATTCAGGGAGACGGACCCGGTGTGTGTGAATGCGTGCGAGTGCATCCATCTGCAATGGATCATGGAGCAGACGTGTCACCCGGGAGTCAACGCCCCCGCAGCGCCTAATTGCCAGCGGTGGGTCGGGGGTTGCTGCCTTGTACATGTCCTCCAGCTGGTTCGCCAAGTGTCGCGCAGTGTGGCGTCCGGGCCCGCTGCCGGACCTGCGAGCAGCCCCCATATACGGGGACCGCGCGCCCCCGCCACTTGTCAGAGGAGTCCTCTACGGATACGACGCCATCGGTCAGTCCGACTGTCAGGCTGTGAGGACACTATTCACTGCAGGCTCGCACACCACATTCGATCGGCCGAGGGATCACGGAGTGTCGTTCTGGCGGGGCACTCAGACTACGCTCGTCGACTGGCCAGAGGGTGCGTCTCTCTTTCTCTCTCCCTCTCTCTCTCTCTCTCTCTCTCCCTCTCTCTCTCTCTCTCAACTCACGTGGCAATCAGAAACACTCCCGTTTCAGGCAAAGTGTCGACAGCGACGACGTGGGACGTTCCATTCGCGGGAGTCAACGGGGTCTACGGAGCGGTCGACGTGGGCTTCCCCAACCCACAGAGAGCTCTCAAGGTACAAGAGATTGTCCTGCTCTCTCTCTCTCTCTCTCTCTCTCTCTCTCTCTCTCTCTCACACACACACACACACACACACACACACACACACACACACACACACACACACACACACACACACACACACACACACACACACACACACACACACACACACACACACACACACACACACACACACACACTCTCTCTCTCTCTCTCTCTCTCTCTCTCCTCTCTATCTCGCTCTCCTTGTCTTTTCACTCATCTCTTGCAGGAGTTGACCAAGGACAACCCGGATCCACTCAACCCGGGTACTGGACGGAGGAAGAGCCTTCTCGCATCGTTGAGAAGAAACTGATCTCCGCCCATTCAGGCCACGCCCATTTCATAACCGCCAGTACTGGTGCAGTATATAATAAATATGGTCTATCAAATACATGGACTCGGTGTTGTGTTTATGGTTTATTGTTTGTTTTTCGAAGTGTTTAAGATAGTGTTAAGAAGTATATTCAGATTACAAATTACAAGACAAAATATGTGCTTTGATTTGGGTTTCATGGAACATATTTCAACAACATGAAAATGTGTTAAAGAAACAGTGGCGAATTATTTCTGCAACTAGCTCTCTTGAACACGTATTATCACTCATGCAAAACATTTGCGCCATAACGGCGCACACACGCATTGAGCCATATGGTTAGGTAACGTAATTCGTTCATCTCGATTCATGTCTTCTCCCGTCATTTCTGCAGTATTGAAGAGTTCAACGGAATGGAAGTCGTGGCGGGACCAATTTTGAGTTTGAAATAAATTGTTGCAACAGCGAGTTGCAACATTTGAAAGCAACGGATAATCGTTGTTCTTTTTCACAAATCGAAAAAAATTTTTAGATTAATATGATTCTCTCAAACATTTCGAATCAAAAATAAGTCGCCAGTGTACCTTTAATAGTATTCTTTTAAACGTTCCGAGTCAAAAATAGGTCGCCAGTGTACCTTTAAAGAATGTCTGTGTGCATTCAATAGAGAAAGTGAAACTGTGATAAGGAAGAGATGATGAACAACCCAGTTTCGGCTCCTACCACCTGTTGAAGATGTTTTATGGAAGTATTTGTTGTATTTCTTTTCTTTGCCCCTTCTTCCACACCCTTCAGATGTCTCTGCAGCAATTGCATTTCAATTGTCGACTCGAGTCAGAGAGACAAGACGAGAGAGAGAGAGAGAGAGAGAGAGAGAGAGAGAGAGAGAGAGGGAGAGAGAGAGGCGAACTAATATTTGCAGGGAGTCGTCTGAGCGTAATGCCTTCTACGGTAGTTGGAGACAACAGATGTGCGTCCCAGTAAATAACCAATAACCTAGCTGGAGTAATTGTCGGGGAATGTGATGCTTGGAATTGCGAGAGAGAGAGGGGGGGGGAAGGCTTGTCACAATTGTGACGCGTCTCCGCCTCAGCGCGCAATGTCGCCCTCTTTATGTGATTGAGACGTATGGCAGATCGATTGATCCAGCCGGCTGTCCAGATCAATCGACTGGAAGAAGAGACAGAGACACCGCAAACGGGCGCCCTCTCTAGATCATCCCTTTAGCACTTCCGACATCGCATCCAGATTCCCACCCGAATCCCAAACAATAACAAAACACTCTGTGTGTGATCTGATTCCTGATTCCCATCCTATTTCACGGATTACCGGTACTCTCATTTGCAGTTAGTTGAGAGTGGTGTCTGCGCTCTCTCCGATGCGCCTACTCTATTCCCTGTCTCGGACAGTGAAGGACGCGACTAGACAGATTGACGCCTTTTGCGGGTTTTTTTCACCCGGGCTGCTAATCGATTGAGCGTATCGGATCGGCCTTCTTACATGGAAAGAACTCGTGTATGTACTAGTATGAATGGGCTGGATACTGTAGTTGTGTATACGCTTCAGTAGTAATTTGCGTATGACTAACAGCGAGGGACACAATCGAGAAAGTGCTTGTTTTCGAGAATGCTATGCTCTCGGCTACCGTATCCCATGTCAATACTGCGTGTGTACAGTCAACAGAGCGGAAACGACTCTCTTCCCCCTCTCTCACTCTCACTCGCCAATATTGCCTCGGGACCTAGAAACAACAATTTTCTCATTCTCGAACGAGAGGGAAAATTAAAAGCGACGAGGCGAGCGAAGCGGCTTAGCTAATCTTTACAGTACCCCATTGGATTACCAAGGCAAGCAAACTACAAAATATGAAACGTATTGTACGCATAATGAGTGAGAAACTGAGAAGAAGATAGGGTAGGGAGTCAGCAGGGGGTCTAGGTCTAGGAGAAGAGAGAAGAGAGAAGAGAGAGAGAGAGAGAGAGAGAGAGAGAGAGAGGGAGGGAGAGAGAGAGAAAGAAAGAGAGAGAGAGGGTGGAAATAGCAATTGACTCCCGCACCGCGCGCGGTAAAACGCAACAGATGGCAGACGAGGAGGAGGAGAATGGAATGGAGACGTCATAACTGCGACATTATACTAGTCTGCATGAAATACCTTAGCATGTGACAAGTTAATGTTATAATAAAATACAATCTTATCTAGCATAAACATAAACAAAACAGGAATCAATCGATTGAGACAAAAGAGAATCTGATGCCTGTAAAAACTGTACTACTGGTATATCCCGAAACAGTACGGATCCGGCCGCCTCCAATCTCCTTATCTCCACCCCCAATCTCCCCTTACTGTAGCCGAGGCGGGCGCTGATTGGCCGAGCGCCCCCGCAAGCCCCGCCCTCTCCTCCCATCACCCTAATTCCATATTTGACGGGGCCGCCTCTGTTTAGTCGATGTACACACGCTCGCTCGTGTCACTACGTCGTCTTATCACACGATCACTTACCGTACTCCCACCTGGCTACCGTACCTCAGCTGTCCTGAATCAGGGAGTCCATCTACAGTATGCCACGTCCCGGCAAGGATTCATACGATGAGCAGGTGAGGATTAGCTATTAACGAGTGTTCGCAACATTTTCGCGCCAGCTGTCGGCATTCTTGCATTTTATGCGAATCCATAACCCCAATCAATAAATCGATTATTGATATTGATTGCTTCCAGAAACCGCCGTACTCCTACATCTGGCTCACCTACATGGCCATCCAGAACAGGTGATCGAAACGTATCTGAATGCTGGTGAAACGTATCCGCGATCCCATTAATGTTTCTTTTCTTGAAGCTGTGCTGAATTACTGAATCGAAAAAAATTGCACACTATTTACTATTTTGCATTCGCAACTTTACTCACTTTATGTTTTTAGTGACGAGAAGATGCTTCCACTGACGGAGATCTATCGATTTATTATGGACAAGTTCCCATTCTACCGAAACAACACGCAGAGGTGAGCGAGTCACACTGACAATTTCCTCGTCTTATTTTCTCTGTCCATCCTTTGTCGCGTTTGACGTTTCTTTACTTTTTTCCGCCTCAATCTCCCCTTCTCATTGCCTACAATTTGCCGATTTGCTACACTTGTCGCCTTTCTTTCTTCTCCGTGTGTGGATACTGTAGATTACACAGCGTCACTCATCTCTCTCTGTCTCTCTCCGTCTCTTCTCTCCCACTTCTCCTTTCTTCCCTGCTCCAAATTGTTTGTGAAGCGGAAACTCGTTATTGTCTTTACAAAAGCAGTACAATCGTCATTTCGAAAGTCAATATTTTACAGGTGGCAGAACTCTTTGCGGCACAATCTCTCTTTCAACGATTGCTTCATCAAAATACCGAGAAGGCCCGACCAGCCCGGAAAGGTAAATACCGTAACCCAGATTGATAATACCGTATTCTTCCTACAGGGTTCGTACTGGGCCGTCCATCCGAACGCACTGTCGATGTTCGAGAACGGATCCTGCCTCCGACGCCGCAAGCGATTCAAGGTAGGCGGGGCTTAAATGGGCGGAGCTTGCAATTGTATACTGCCTATTTACCCTCGCCTTTCTAACTAATCCTGGCGATTACGTATGTGCTAAGCTAATGCCGCATTTGATTAGATTCCTCCCACACAACGCACACTATTTCCAAATGATTCTGGCGACAGAGCTACCGTACCCGAGACTTATCAATGTTATCACCCGACGGCGGACGGTCGGTCTCATCACATATACCGTATCCCTTATCATCACAATATCAGTCCACAGCCGATGCTTCCGTTTTCGTGAAAGGAAAACCGCTTAGTCTTTCTCACAGCCCATATTTCGTCTTCATCTTTCGAACGCCGCGCGATGACAGAAAAACGATAATGTTATCATTGGATGCGATCATTCTCACGCAGTTTCTGACTTCACGTCTTCGCTTACCTAGTCTTTCTCTCTCACTCTATCTTTTCTTCTTTTCATTCCTCTATCTCTGTCTTCCTCTCTGTTCTCCGTCTTCTCTCGCCTGCCATAAAACTGACGACGTATTGGTGTGCGTTGATTACCGCATCTTCCCATTGTAATAGGAGTAAAGAGCGTTTTCCAATCAAGACACATTCCACTGCACACAGACACCAATTATAAAGACAAATTCAATCTACAGTACCTTGTCTAACCAAGCGTACCCTTGCAGGTTCGCGGCGAGACGTGCGACGACGGCGCGCCGCCCGCCAAGATGGCCCCGCCCATGCCGTGGTTCATGCAACCGCTCTTCCCCCTCCCCACCCTCGCTCCGCCCCTTCACGCTCCGCCCCTTCCCCCACCACTCACGCCGCCGCAGACCACGCCCACCATGTCGCCGCCCCTGTCCAAGCAGCTGGAGATGCCGTTCGACGCGTCGCTGCTGTTGAACACGTACAACTTCCTGTTGCTGCCTCAGTTGCTGGCTGGAAATCCTCTGGATCTGAGTGGGGGGAAGGCGGAAGAAGAGGGGGAGAAGGAGAGGGAGGAGCCCACCATCTCCACGCACCTCAACCACCTACTCGCCCAGTTCGCCCAGCCGCCGCCTGTCAAGTCATTCTCCATAGAAGCTCTCTTGTCGTCTTCTTGAGTTCGTATTCTTCCTTCTTCATCTTCACCCAACTTCCCAGTCCGGTACTTCTAACCTCCCGTGCAACCCTCTCTGACTGACCAAACCCCAACATCCACACCCAATTTGTACTTGTGATATTGACTGTGTACTGTGTTTCATGTATGTAGCAGAGAATATTATTAGTTGATGGCGACAGTAAACTGATTCTATACAAGTATGTATTATCGACATTGCGATTTTTCCCAAAACATACTTATATTACGCGAAAAATCAACTGTTGCCGCACGAGAGTGAAAAGAATGGCAATATGTGGTATCATCGTCAACAAAAAAGTCGCCCCCAAACATTGTAGTGGAACTCTCATAATGAGCGGCGTCGTGTGAATCTCTGTCTCTACCCACGAGCACCGCACCTTCGTCCCTCAATCATGCGATTGCCGCCCGCCCGCAGACATGCCACGGGCGAGAGACCTGACCGACTGATACTCCCATTATTGATACTAGTATCAGAATAAAAGCCGTTCCCCCACCTCCCATCTTCACACTCACAATGAGCTGCCACTCTGACCACTCTCCCGCTTCCGTCTACTCGGATTCCTCCACGTATTCCATACCATCTGCCAAGCGCGCCAAGGCCACCCGACAACTGTTCCCCGTAAGTACTACTTGTAGTGACGTCACTCTCACTTTCTGTTTTCCAGGAGCACGTCATCATGAACGAGATCGAGTCATCTCTGGATGAGATGAACCAACGAGGAGTGTGCGACTTGGAGCATCTCATTCGCATTGTAAGTTCCTTCTCCTCTCTGTCTTTTCCTTCTGTCACTCTCATCTTCCTTCAGACGCACACTCTTCTCGAGTTCAATCGCCGACACATCATCGACTGCCGCAAGTACGCAGCTCCTCAACACAAGTGGGACGTGAGTCGTGTTTTAATGTTCGTTATTAATACTGCTCTTTATTCAGGAGCTTCTCAGCACACGCACGGACCTTCTGAACCAGATAGATCAATACGAGAAGGCAGTACACTGCGGGATCGATTTCAAGTACTGAGATACTGGGTACTATTTGAATATAGTCAAAAGATTGTGAGATTGTGATTTTCTTTTTGGTGATTTTGTGTGATACCGTACTCTTATCGTTATTTGAGAATATATTATTATTGTAATCAGTAACTCGTGTTCATTTGAAGTTGGATAAACCTCTTATACAATATACATACTACGACAAATGTAGAAACGATAATCAAATGTTAATCTCATCTGACTTATCCTGTGCTCATCACAAATACTTCGAACCTGTCCCCTTCCTTCCCCCTATTACCTTTTTTTCTTTTATCTCATCAACAAAAATGTCACGATACAATTCATGAACAACAACAACAACTTAACAACATTCACAGATCTCAACAAACCAATAAGATATTCACAGTATATAACAAAATCAAATAGCACAGAGCCACTCACTCGTCTCCTCCCTGCTCCATCTGCTCCTCGCCCTGACTCTCCTGCTCCTCCTCCTCCTCCTCCTTCACCTCCTCCGTCTGCTGCTCCTCCACCGGGGGAGGCGCCTCCTCTCTCTCGCTTCCCTCCGCCCTCATCGCCTCGAAGTTCTGGCGAAGGTCATCCAGAAACTGCGCGTTCGTTCCCATCTGACCACCCTTGAGAAGGTGGATGGAGGCAGTGAGACGGAACGAGATACGCAGCTGCAATAGAGAGGGTAGAGGGCGAGAGAGAGAGAGAGAGAGAGAGGGCGAGAGAGAGAGAGAGAGAGGGAGAGAGAGAAAGAGAGAGGGGAGAGAGGGGGATGCACCTACCCTCGCCCTTTTGTCCGCCGTCTCGATGTCCATCCGTCGACGTCCCTCGGTCTCCACTCGAAGTCTAAGAACAATATTTTTAAAAGTTTGTGAAGCTTTTCTGCAACTATTTAATTTTGGCATCGACAACTTATTCAGAGAACACCTCCACTAATAAAAAATCGTATCAGAAAATAAATATTCTTATCAATTCCGTCTTTATAGATTGCAATACGATGGTTAATCGTATCCTTCGTCCACAGTGACAATACGGGCCAGAAGATGTTTATTGGCAGTCCAACATGCGCGTGGTGTTGCGCGCTATACACTGATGAGAGAGCGGGCCTTCGCAGCAGCCGCGCCCCTCTATTGCATCGATCGAGGTCATTACACATGGCCAGATGGGCCGTGATAAGAGTGCATAAGTGAATACATAATCCGGACCATCGCAAGATTATAGCTGTTCTCCTCTCGATGCGTCCCCCTTTCACTCTCCATACTCACCTCTTGGCCAGCTCCTTGGCCTCATTGTGTACCTTTTCCGGCAGAGTCGACAGCTGCACTAGCTCGAAAGCTGAAAACGAAACCTTTTTTTAATAATAAGAGTCGTTAGATAGAACATCATTTACAAATGTTAGTACAACTACCGAAACTCGACACTCACCATATAGCGGTCCCTTGTAGGGGCCTTTCAACAGCTTGTGCGCAGCGTGCATCACCTGAATCGACTTGATCAGAACCACGCCCACTGTGACCACGCCCTCTTCCCCCACCCACCTCATCGCCGTCCTCTGTCTCCTCCACTTGCGCTGCGAAGTGATAGCTGTAATAAATAAATAATTTATACGGTTTTTAAGAACACGTGAAATACAATAATGTAAAGAGAGATGATAACAAGATATAACAAAACGAATCTCACAAGTGGAGCTGCTGTCTACTAAAAGTAGCGGGGGACGCCGGGGCCTGATCAGAGACATACTGAGGAATTTCTTATAATAGGACAATCGTTTCCCTCATCAGTAAAATAAACTTATACAAAACCATCAAATCTAGAAAACCACGAAACCCACTTCTCCACACACGAATACGACACATCCATAGTGGCCAGATCGAGAAAGTGGGTGGCGAACACGACAAAGGCCTGGAACAATCGACAAATCAATCAATATCCCCTCAAATCAAATCAGTCAATTAACCAACGGACCAACACTCCCCTCCCACCTTCTGCTTGATCAACTGTTCTATGATGGCGTAGCTCATTCCTATTCCTTCCTCCGTAGATGTGCCTGTCAAAAATGCCATCAGCTCCACCCAAAAGCGGGTCGCACACTTTCCAACTAGATCATCACCATCAATCATAATCTACGAAGTGCATATCGAAAGGTTGATTGATTGATTGATTGTACAAACCCTCCCCCCACTGACTCCTCGCCAGTTCGTCTACGATGACGAGTGTGTTGCAGTCTGCGTGTTCGAGTATGAGTGCTGCGTCTCGCATCTCCAGTGCGAAGGCCGACAGCGACTCGGCCAGGCTGTCGTTGTGGCCCACGCGAGAGAACATCTTGTCGAAGATATGAAAACCAAAACAAATTAGTTTTTTTTAATAAGAAATATGCCTGAATTATTACACGCATTAACACGTCAGCAATGGAAGGAAAGACGTGAAACCTACTTCCTCCAACTACAATGAGTATTATCTTTCAAAAGTACTTCTAAGTAAAAGTAGTTGGTTTGTACTGTTGTCTCAGTTGAGCAAAAGGACTGACATGTTTTCAATGGAGACATGTGCCAACAGGCTCTCTCTCATACCAGTGCAAAGCGGCCATATTAAAATGAACGCGTTTACGAAGTTATGCAGTTATTATCTGAAAGCACAACTTCTGTTGTATCATAACACGTCGAATAATGCTGAGAGCCTGTTTGCACATGTCTCCATGGAAAACATGTCAGTCCTTTTGCTCAACTGAGACAACAGTACAAACCAACTACTTTTACTTAGAAGTACTTTTGAAAGATAATATCTGTCCTTTTCTTAAGTTTTGTTTCACAAAATTACATTTTCATACACGTTCGCGATTCGATGCGAGGATACCGACGCGCACCCGCTATTCGCCTCTCTCTCTCACTCACACACAAAGGGGGCGGGGCGAAAGCGATTGTCCGACGCACGACGCCCGCCCGCCCGACACCAATCTCAATCCGCACTCGAATGCGGACTCTCCGTATCTTGCTTCAAATTCAATCAAACTCAATACAACTTTCTGTAACTCTATCGAATAGAGATGTGAATGCAATGTAACAATGGAAATCAATTCAAAATGAGGAAAAGTGCTTCATCCAGGAAAAGTCGTTTTTGAGCATTCTAGCGCGCGGGGACATCCAGTACAAACGAGAGGGCGCTGGCGCGCCCTCTCTAATTGTCTCGACTGTGAAACGAGTACCCACAGGCATGATGACAATGGTGGCTGGGACGAGGCAACCTGCCTGCGACATCACTGCCAGCTGGCAGATCTGCTTCAGGTACGTAGACTTGCCCGCCTGCAACCACAATCCATCTCGTGCCTCCTAGCCTCTAACACTCCGCCCACCCTGGCCACGCCCCCTTCCTCACCATATTCGGACCAGTCACCATTGCGATGCGCGCGTCACGAGTCATGTACTGAAAACCATGTCATTCTTTTATCTTTCGAAGAGAGAGAGAGAGAGAGAGAGAGAGAGAGAGAGATGCCCTCCTACCGTGTCATTGGGCACAGTCTTCTCGGGACAGTGACTGTCTAGCAGAGGATGTCTTCCTTCCTTCACAACCACTTTGTTGTCGAATCGGGGACGAGCTGCAATTGAAGAGATCAATAGATAATTATCAATATACGTGGGTCGACAGGTAATCTACTTTCCGGTGTATGCATTTACGTTAAAACAATATGTCACTGGTACAACTTCAACAACTTCAAGCTGCAGGTGTGCAAAAGTTGACGCCCATTGAATCTGAAGCAAACTCACTGCAACTAGTCCTCGTGGCATACAGAGCCAGAGTCGAACAGAGGTCGATCTGAAACAGTCTTTTTATTCTATATCCTTTCTCCTCATTCCATCTCTCTCTCTCTCTCTCTCTCTCTCTCTCTCTCTCCCTCTCTCTCTCTCTCTCTCTTTCTCTCTCTCCATCATCCACCGTGGCTATGGCATCGACGACATGGTGGAGGGATGCGATGAACGGACGGAGCTCCAAACATGCCTCGCGAACGACCTGAAAAGTTAGTCGTTACTTCCTCCCCTCATTCATATCCCATCCACTTCCACACTCGACTCACCTCCAGCGACGACATGAGGATCGACTTGACCGTGTAGTCGATGCGATCTGCACAATACAGTACCCCTCACACTTACAGTACCAACCCCCCCCCCCCCACTCACCATTGTACCGCACCATGTTCCTGCTGGTGAATGTGATGCTGCTCTTGTTGCGGATCGAGTTGACAAAGTAGTGTGACAGGGGAATAGTGGCTGCGTGTGGTGTCACCAGACTGAATAGCAGTATAAACGTATGTTTCGATAGTTTCGATATACGCACTTACACGGAATATACAAAAATTAATACTTTTCGAATTAAAATATTACTGACAGGTAGTGGAACCCTCTCTGAACACTGAACGCCACCCGCACGTTCTCGTTGTTCGTGAAGTGGTCGGCCAGCTCCGCGTCTCCTGAAAACACACATGCTCCGCCCACTTAAACCCCGCATACTCTAGTCCACTGCTACTCACCCTTCTCCTGTGCATCCTTGATCAGTTCTTCGTACGTGCGACGTGCCAGATCTAGCATCAGAGACTTGCCCTCCCTTAATGCAGCCAGTCTCTCCTCTCCCTCTCCCCTCCCTACCTCACAGCGAAGCACTTCTGATTGCGTATGGTGATCGAGTTCTTCTTCTGTGTGTGCAGCACGGACGGGTCGAAGTACTCGTCGAGGATATTGGCGCAGGCGGTGAGACGGTCGTCGCGCATGTACTGCAAGCACAGTAGTCCCGCCTACACCCACAGCCACCCCGTACCTCCCTGCACCTGATGAGCACACTGGCCTGCGCCTGTGTGAGAGCAGTCACCAACGGCTCTACCATCGACAGAGTCTGCTGCAGACGCAGCATCTGCACTTGTAATCCATTATTCCAAACTATTGAATTACGGATTACCAAACAGGTAAAATACCAATCACACAGTTCAGTTTACGCTATCTACCTCGCCTACCCCGTGTCTGACCTGCACAATCTCTCCTTCGGCCACTGCCTGTGTGGGCTGGATGGGCTGTCTCACACACACCGACATGGCATGGTCCATGTCATGCACGCGGCACAGCACGCTGCGCACTCGCTCCAGCATCTAGGCAGAGGGTGGCTCCCCCCCCCTCTCTCTCTCTCTCTCTCTCTCTCTCCTCACATGTGAATCATCCACCATCTCCTCCACTGCATCCAATCGCGCCTCGATTTCGTCTCGTTGCGTCGACGGCTGCAAATATTTTCAATCACAATGATAATGATTGGATATATATTATAGTGATACCTGTAGTAGCGCCCTCCTGAGCGCCCTGGCTCCTCCCTGTGTGAGTGTGTTGTCCATCATTGTGAGCAGACTGCGCCTGTCCGCCCGCTTCTCGTCGTCGTTCACTATCTCCAGATTGCGCCACGACGACACGTCTGCACACAGCACACTTCGCACTCACACTCATGCCCCGAAAAACGAGAAGCGGCGATCCACTCTATCACCACTACCTCGTATGGTTCAGGACATTTATATTATTCCTTACACCCTTTCAAACACACAAAACGATAGAGACCGAGAACAAGAACAAGAACTGGATGCATACCGACAAAAAACTAAGTTGCTATGCAATAACTCTTAGAGTCAAAGACTTCAATACTAGGCTCGCAAATAAGTATCACTCTTTTGATAAGAGATATTAGGGTTGTTAGAGAAAGATCAGAGTCCTTTCAATGAGGTTTTCAAATTGATAAAACCTAGCGTGTCCGGTGGGAATTGATCCCGCGAGCTCATTCTTGCCAAGCGAGAGCGTTACTACTACGCTAGCTAAGTGTGGTGACAGCCTTGCGAATAGGAACTGTGAACGTTAGAAGAAATTTTCACTCAACATTTGGTTTTTGACGAGAAATGTTGAGCTGAGCGCAAGCGGAATATATGCCATGGGCCACAAAGTAGCAGAATGGAAGAGAGATAGGAGACGGGGCGGAGAGACGGAAGACACAATCCGAGCCCACCGATAACACACGACTTGACGACGTCTCTGTAGGTGAGTCGGAGCGAGTGGGTGGCGAACAGGGTGTTCTGCACGTGCTCCACGTATTTGAGCAGGGCAGCCGCACACGACATCAACAACTCCCTGGAGTACGGAGTACGGTAACAAGTAAGCTATACGGTGGGTCAGGGTGTGTGCGGCACACTCACTTGGACATGACGACCTGATCGACGTTGGACACTTCGTCCACCTGCAGCGTCTTGCACAACTCCACGCCCCGGAACGAACTGGTAAAAATCGATTATTTGATTGATCGATTGACCAAGTATTCAATCCGATAAAATATACAATAGCTGTTTAGAATGATTCGTATGAATCTATCACATAATTAAGAGAGAAAATACATCGGTTGACTGACTTGAAGAACCGCTTGTGGACATTAGTGATGGGTACACCGGGGAGTACATTGGAGATCACCTCACGCAGCAGAACCGAGCACGCCTTCTCACCGAACGATTCAGGCATCAGAATCTGAACAGCGCTCATCATCTCATACTCGCCTGTGAGACTCCGTGTCACATATAACTCCTGAATTAGGACTTCTACGCCATGAAACACAATATATCATAGAACAACTGGTTCCAGGTTTGGTGTGGTCACTGACCTCTACAGGGTCAGCCAATCGGAGCTTGGCACGCAGTCGGGTGTAGGCACAGCCATCCATGAAGTCGAACAACTCCACGTCAGAGTAGCTGGAAAGGGGTTGAAAGGGGGTTGCGAGAGGAAAGGGGAAGGGGTGGATACTCACCGCAGGTCCATAGCAGCCATCGCCACCTCGCCCTTGCGAGGACCCTTGCCTTCTGCCACCGCTGGAAGAAATGTATGGATCACCGTGGATTGAAAGATGACGTAACAATTATTAAGCCAAATAACTATGACAGGAATGAGATCCACAATAAAAAAACAATCGTTATCCGGAATCGTTATATCTGAATATGACAACACAATCATATATGAAGCATACAGTAGTGCCTAAGATGCTAGATAAATAATAGGCTAACGCCGGGGAAAGACAGGTACGCTGACGAGGTTAGTGGTGGGAAGACGATACTTGATCGATAATCATTCCTGGACCATTAGAGTACCATTCTTAACATGAAGAGCTCCGGGGTTTCCTTTGCTTTCGTGTCAATAAGTATCTCCTCGCGCCATCAATCAATCAATCAATCATTTATCCAGATTCGCTATATCCTGACTATACAACAAGTGCATACGGTACACCACAAGGGCTAAGCGCTGGGAGAAACACAGTTTAGCAACGGGGATGGTAGGGTCGAAGGTCGAAAGTCGATATTAGATCGATATTCAGTCGATAATCATTCGATTTCCTTTCCATAATCCATTAAAATTAGATACCATTATAGACGATAGTAGAGCTCCGGGTGGTCCTTTTCTTCCATTATAATCCACAATAGTAAACTCCGCGGGCTATGAAGACAGCGTTCTCATGAGCTATTCCCCGCCTTGCTCAAGGGTACTGGGGGAAGATCATTTCGACCCGAATATTATTATTATTATTATTATTATTATTAGCTGCCATCAACAAAAAAAATTCAACATTTATCCGGTATCGCATTATTATTATTAGCTGCCATAGCTGCTTCCACATGAGGGTACTTCCCGCCGCCTCACTGGTTACTCGGGAAGGATTCTTGTCGATGACCGAATATTCGGCGGCGGTGGGGCAAAATGAGGATCCGACCGCGCGCCGCGGGGAAAAGAAGAAGAAGAGATGCACATACCACATATGACGTAGCTCCTGATTCCCCTCGCAGACGACACGGCTGAGCCGGGAGTGCGCGCGCTGCTCGGACGACCACTGTGCAGTTATTATTAGTATTATTATTACGTTGTAAATAAATCATGATGAGCGTGAAGTCCTTATCACTAGTGCATTCGTAACGGTTTCATCGCTCACACTCACATTAACTATGCACCTTCAGCTCTGCAGATGAATGATACGCACCTTGTGTTGAAGCGATACCGGGGTTCGCTGTGTCCGAAAGAGACAGTCCTTTCAATTCGCGAGTCAACGAGTGGAGACGACGAGGCAACCGAGCGGGAGTCACTCCGGGACGACATCGTCGTCTCCTCCGAACGAGTCACCAGCGCCGAAGACTCCGAATTGTGTTTATTATAAACATCTTATTATAAACATCGCCGAAGACTCCAATATACACAGCAGCCGCCCAATTTTGATCATCGCGGCGGGACCCATTTTAAATATTGTTTTGGCTGGAAAAATTCAAGAAACGAACTGTTTTAGCAACCACAAACTTTTTGAAGCACCGCATATCAAAAACTACAACGTATTGACCGTAGGAATAACTGCTAACGTACACAAACGTAATGACGAATTGTATATAGGATAGCTCATATACTGGCCACACTTTTAACACCAACAACTTCTATTACATACACGACTGTTTTTACTAAGTCATTTTTCAATTATTGAAAGCGAAAAGAGAATAACCGGGCGCGATTCGCGTGGGTTCGGTTAGGGTTCGAGTAGGGATCGGGTGCGCTCGCACACCCGAACCCTCACTGCAATCAAATATTATCCATCTTGAAGAGCTCAAACAACAATATTACATAGCCAACTACTGTGGGGGTTACTCAGTCACAGTTGTCTGCAAGCACGTTTGATTCCAGCGTCAAACTTGCAAAACTCGGCCAGTTTGCAGCTGCGACTGCTCGCAGACGGCGAATAGTGCGTTGCGTTGTGTGATGGATCAATCTGCGGATCGGCAGCGCGCGGGCATGGGGTACAATTGATCCGCACAAAATACAATTTTGGACCCAACAGCGAGACAAAAATGGACGAAATCATTTCGATCTTGATTACGTTTTGTAACGGTTGTGTTCACTTCCAGCAAACTAACTGAATTTCAGTATGGATCTCGATCGACAGAGAATTGCAACAAATGTTCAAAGTGGCGAAAAGATGATAAATACGTTGATGATTAAGAATTCGCAATTGTATTTTTATTCTCACAAGTACTGTGATTTCATGCTTACCGGGGCAATCTGCGGTATGAAAGTTTGCATTACGTCAAAAACATGTTGTCCAGTAGTTTTACCGTACACGACAGAAAATTGCTGTCAAAATTTTCACTGTCAAACAGTTTAATCTCACGTTCACATTTCCAATTAGCAAAGTTCTCACTACACCCATAAACTTAAGTAAGATTTTGGGTATGATTTTATGGAATTGAAAATCATTTGCAAGTCTATTAGAGTAGAGTTGTCCATCTTCTACAGTTAATAACTCTTTACGGAATCAATGATCTCTTACATTGGGAAATATAGACATTGTGCTTTTTACCGTATTTCGGACATGAAACCAGCAAAAACGCTAAGTTTGTATAAATATCTCGTCGTTTCGCCCTCGTCTGACCGACCGCCGATAAATCACGTACCGTGAAAATGGAATACCCTATAGCTAGCGTAGTGGTAACGAAGTCACTTTTTGCAAGAATATGTTCATGGGTTCAATTCCCGCTCGTCACGTAAAGTTTGTCAATTTTAAAACTTCATTGAACGGGCTCTGATCATTCTCTAACCACCAAATGTTTCATGATAGCTCTTGAAACTCATTGTTTTATCATTCTTGTTTTCGAACATAACTATGATTGAATAATCCTTGTCGACAATTCCTCTATTGTAACTAGGTTTTTCTCTCTGTCCAGACTCTCCTGTCGCGCCAAAGGGTCAGAGGTACCAACCACCTATACCAATGAACACCTCAAGGGTTGAGGATCATGTCGCAGTGGGTTACGGTATCCAACAGTAATCCTACAGTACACTACACACTACAGTAAGAAAAATCAATATTCTAAGCCGTTTTTACTGTTTTTCTGTTACTCTCGAGTTGCCTGTTGTCGTTATCAACTTTTTGGAACTTTCCAGAAGCTTCTACGGAAGAAAATCAGGTGAGTATGCTAGAGATTCACCCCTACAGAGACCGCAGGGCCAGTCTGCAGTGAGGGTTCGGGTGTGGCGAGCGCACCCGATCCCTACTCGAACCCTAACCGAACCCACGCGAATCGCGCCCGGTTATTCTCTTTTCGCTTTCAATAATTGAAAAATGACTTAGTAAAACAGTCGTGTATGTAATAGAAGTTGTTGGTGTTAAAAGTGTGGCCAGTATATGAGCTATCCTATATACAATTCGTCATTACGTTTGTGTACGTTAGCAGTTATTCCTACGGTCAATACGTTGTAGTTTTTGATATGCGGTGCTTCAAAAAGTTTGTGGTTGCTAAAACAGTTCGTTTCTTGAATTTTTCCAGCCAAAACAATATTTAAAATGGGTCCCGCCGCGATGATCAAAATTGGGCGGCTGCTGTGTATATTGGAGTGCGCCGAAGGAGGCGGCAGGGTGGCCGAGTCCGTACCTGTATGTATCATTGTATACATGAAATAATAATGAAACAAATACCGACCGAACGATACGACTGGAACGGGGATAGATCTGTTGGTGTCGTCCGTGGAAGGATCATCAGTAGAAAGCAGTGCCCGTCCGGGAGTGATCGACCCGGTTGTTGACAGCAGAGCTGCCATCCTGAAAGAATTCAAAATCAAAATATTTCGTTAACAATAAATACAACAACAACAACAAAAATATCGATAAATTTGATGATTCAGCAGTCGCACAAATGTCAAATGTGATCATTGGGTCAACTTCGTATTAACATTTTTTTCTCGCTCGATTTCTGGAAAAGGAACAAACATATTGCGGGCTAATAACTTCTTGACCCTATTGTAAGTTTCCCTTCCATAGTGTTGGCGGTGTGTTGTCATGTTCAGTTATGATTTCAAATACATCTCTGACTATGGTACTGAATTCAGAAATGATCCCAGCATTTGATTGCTTTCGTTGCAGCTCTCATATACTCACTTCATCTGATCTGACACATATCACCTTGCCTTACTATGTATAGTCAGAATGTGCGAGTTCGCTCTCGGCCAGGCATCTACATAGGCGTCCTGGCGCGCGGGTGGAGTTCACACGACACGGCTGGCGCACTCTTTTCCAGTCTATTCTTTTCGCGTCTTCACCACAGCGAAAGGAGGCGGCTTGCAATATAATAATAATTTATACGGTTGATTAATAACACGTGAAAAAAAACAATAATGAACAGACAAGAACCAATACAATCAAAGCGAGAAGAAAAAAAACGGATTACAGCGAAACATCTCTCAAAAGGTGGAGCCGCCGTTTGAAAGCGGATGGGGATAATGCAGCAGACGGGGCCAATGTATTGAGACAACTACTAGGAAGCAAGTGAGAGAATTTGGTAACGCGCACGTTGAAGACGTGCTGCCGAGTGAGGAGCCGAAACCGAGGACGGACCACTTGTAGATCGTTCCCACGCAGCCTCGACGGTCGCAGTTCGAAGAGACCCTCCTTATCAACTCCTTATCTGCTTCCGCAACGGACGAAAAACTTCGAATACATACGTTAGTAGTGCTAGTACTGATGATGAGTTTTATTCGGGACAACTATGACACTACTGTGCGTTTTGCCAGGATGATTGTTTCTATGTAAACCAGTCTACCCGGAACATTTCTCTCATGCGGGGTTGTTGAGCTGTGCTGATCAGGCGAGAATAACTAGTTTACATTAAATGAATAAATTGCCCACTCATATGGGCATGCCTGCAAAACATCTAGTAAAGATAAAGAGACTAGTATCGGATCGTTTACGGTGTACCACCTGCAGCTGTCACCTCCCTATTTTTTCACGTCAAATGGTTTCTATCACAAAAGACGACTATATAGCTGCCCTCATTATATTCGTGGTAAGAATCGCTCTAACATGATCATGCTCTTTTTGGCAGGTTGGATTACTAGGTTTCATTGTCAATACAACAGTTGCTGTTCTGATGTTGAACTCGAAGAAGTATCACAATTCATTTGGGTATGTTCCATATTTCAATCTTTGACGATTTATGATTTATGACTGTTGAAGGTTTTTGACGTCAACTCACTTGATCGCAGACGCCGCTGTTCTGTTGATATTTATGATTTGGTGCACTCCCGCTATACTTTAGTAAGTTCATTTTTATCATTATGTCACACTGTTTCAGTGATTTGTACTCTTGGAAAACTCTCAACTTGCGTTTGGGGCAACTGTCTTTGACATTTTGGTTTATGCTACTTTACTCGCAGGCAATAACACATACAACAAACAACAATACACATATTTAGTTGGCAATTGCTTTCAATCGATTGTTTGCTATTTGCTCACCCAGTCTATACATATCATTGTTTTCTAATCACTCCACAAAGAATATGATAAAGATAATTGTGGTTATGGGACTCATTCACGGATTGCTGTATTCTTTCGGTATTCTGTAATTCATTCTCAAAATTATATTAATATGGTGGTTGAGACGGATGCGACTTCTACTTCAACAATCGAGTCTATTACTGGGAATACGGAACATCACCTTGTGGTGAACACCTTATTCACCTAACATTCTCTCTCTCTCTCTCTCTCACACACACACACACACACACACACACACACACACACACACACACACACACACACACACACACACACACACACACACACACACACACACACACACACACACACACACACACACACACACACACACACACACACACACACACACACACACACTTAATATAATTATTCAGCCGCATTCGCTTCTCTCTATCCCGATTACATACTAGGAGTGACTATATGTGTTTCCGTTCTATCAATCGATATAATCACACTTATTCGTTTGCGGATTGTATCTAAGGTAGTTTATTTATCAATATCAAAATGAAACTTATTTTCAGAACAGAACCAGCGTCACAGTCTCTTCTGATCGCCAGAATAGATCCACACAGAAAGAGATCAAGTTTTTCACTCAGGTGATTCTTCTTTTCTTTATTTCGTGGATTGAAATTATATATTTGAATATTGAGTCAATATGTCGTTCTAAATAAAACGACGATAAAATCACATTACATGTGTGTTGTGATAAATTCATCAATTGTCGACGACTCATTTCAGGCCCTTCTGACAGCTATCATATTCACATCAATGATAGTCTGCTTCCACGCTATCGCTGATCAATGCACAGAGAAGTATGTGAGAAGATGGGGAGAGAGAAGAGAGAGAGGGAGGGAGGGAGAGAGGGAGGGAAGGAGAGAGTAGAGAGAGAGAGAGAGAGAGTCGCTTCCTAGATGGTGTCTGTTCGGCTCGACAACGCTCGCGTGGGAAGCCGCGCACACAGCCGACGGGTACTGTAGCTTCCACAGAACACTCCCTCGTATAGTATATTGCAGGCTGATCATTCTGTTCTACAACAACGACTTCCGGCGGCTTCTCTTTCATCCCAGTCTATGGAGACACCCCATCCAGGCACTATCCACCACTGCCACCACAGCAGAACCAAAGTAGACAGAGGTGAGTATGAGAGAGGGAGAGAAAGGGAGAGAGAGAGGAGGAGGAGGGAGAAGGGAGAAGGGAGATTTTTGCAGACATGGTGACCCGTCTGCCAACAAACCGACTCAACATGCGCACCGTATCCACTATGAACGCAAATCAAAGGAGAGGGACGGTCCCGTAAATCAATACATCGATACATCTCCCAGAATCAATAAAAGACTACGTGGCATCATTGTTCTTTATCACATGTATCCGTAGCATATACTCACACGACACAACCACGAAACAATGAACTCAGGCGGTTTGGATAAGCGGAAATCAAGAATCAATAAAATCAATAAATGAATCTTTACGATACGACGAAGCGAGCGGCCCGGCCCTCGCTTGTCGAACGTTTCTTGATGGGAGGCAGACGACCGACCGAGGTGGGGGCACGAGTACCCTCCCAGGGGTGCGACCGGAAACCTGGCAAGCAGTCTCTCTCTCTCTCTCTCTCTCTCTCTCTCTCTCTCTTATCTTTCTCTCTCTCCTCACTCACCGCTGTCAGTCTCGCCCTCCTCTCCCGTGCGCGAGGGGGCGGGACCAGCAGGGGCGGGACCAGCAGCAGGCGTTGTGCCATCGTATACATGGAAGTCGGAAAGGGAGGGAGTTGCGGCAGGGTCAGTCTCTTCCTGAAATAAATGGAAATGGTCATTGACATGGTGTAAAGTATAGGTTCAAAGAATGGATACCGAACAAATAAGGATGTGTACAAATATATATCAGTAAGTAGAGGAAAGAGAGGAGAAAGAGGTGAAGAGGAAGAGTATATGAGTGGACAATACATAGTGAACGTGCCTTGTGTAGGAAGTTCCTGAGTCTGTGTCCGAGTGAGATGAGGAGTCCCCCCTCGGGAGTGGCCGACGAAGTGAGGGCGGGCGGAACCTGCAACACACCCATACACTCACTATCCAAAATCAAACACTTTATTGGAAAAGAAAACGAATGTCCCTCATAGTTGTGAACCATTTTATCCGCTTTCAAAAACATACAGACATTATTTCGCTTTGATAGTTAGTAGTTCAGAAACAATCGTTTTTTTCGTGTTGCTCCTCCTCGCTTACAGCAAATACACTGCAGCCACACATGGTTATGATTTCTTCGATTGCATATTCGGAATTTGGAATTTGGCACAGTTAGTGCAGGCTTTTTCTCCGACTCCCTCATTTCCTTATGGACCGAACATGTTCAATTCAATGATCAACTCATAGTCTAATAGAACATAATCGGAAACATGAAATTTCCGGGGATTTTTTTTTGCAAATTGCCCATTGCGTTCACCAAGAAAAGATCACGGAAGTCTCTGCTTCACATTGATTTGTTAGTATGTAACTGTATGAACCTCGCTTACAAAAAAGTTTATGTTCATATTATATATAAAAAAAGTTCATATTATGCAATACCTACCGGTATAGGTGCCATGTGGAGCTCACTGGTGCGTCGGAGGTTCTGGTGGGCTGATCTGAATACGTATGTAGAGGGGGAGGGTAAGAGAGCGAGCAAATAAATGAGAGAGAGAGAGAAAGAGAGATCTGGCTGTTTCCTACCCACTTTGACCTGTTCGCAGCCCTGTCCCTGCCTTCCCTCCCCTCTCTTTCCTTCGACGCCCTCCACTTCTCCACCGTATCATCCGGGTGCTCGAACGACTGAAAAGTAGTGAAGCCCAACATCCTTGATACACCCTGTTCACATACAGTGGTCGAGTGGTCGAGTGTGAAGTCGATGTCGTCCTCGCTGGTTCCCCTCTTCTCCCGCCTCCCGTTGAACCTCTGAGACACACTGCGCTGCGGTCGAGAAGCGTCCGACAACTGAATGTTCTACGAGTTATACTGTAAGAGGAAATTCAGTATTAGTTTTGTAAATTTGTGATATCTAAATCTGCCATCTAATGGTTCAAAAAGTTGTGTTGATTTCCCGATTTCGATTCAGACACTTGTTTCAATTGTAGTGATAAATGATGAATGGCGAATTTGTATCGTTTTTGTTGAACATCGAGTCAGTGCCGAATCGGATATAGTAGTTAAGGAAATGATATGGAATAAACTAAATCCCACAAGAGGATTAGTATTTCTGAGAGGGTAATCCATTAGGTATGTCCAGTGTCAAGATAAACTCATGAGCTGCATACAGCATATAGAAAAGAAAAGTCGCGGCATATAAAAATTTCAGCATAGTCAAACAATAAAGCACACCCAGTGGAAAAAATCTATGGAAAAAATTATGGAAAAATCGTGTGTGCGAATTGATCGTTTCGTTTTCTTTTACTATAATCAACACGAAAATATGTGGAAATGTACGTTTTGTATGATATGAGATGTCGAAACGACGACAACAGAAAGTTTTCAATTTAAGATATGAACAGCTATTGAGTTATTTCTTTCTGGACGCCCACGCTTTCCGTCGGAACGAGTGAGACCCGTGTGAGAGCACGGGAAAGACAAGAAACCCAACGAGTGAGAGAGAGAGAGGGGGGGTATGAGAAAGAGGGGGGGAGAGTGTGTCACCTGCTGTCTGGCCTCTATGATCGCTTCCGCAATTCCTTCGTGTCCCGTAGACCAGGCCAGGTCCTCCGCACACTTCCCCTCGCGGTTGCGAAGAGACAATATCTCAAAGACAATCTCTATCTCTCTCTCTCTCTATCCCTCTATCCCTCCCCCTCCTCTCTCTCTCTCTCTCTCTCTCTCTCTCTCTCTCTCTCTCTCTCTCGCCTCCCTCACCTGTCCCAGCTTTCCCGTTTTGTTAGCGAGCCGCAGTATGCCTCTAACCTGCAAAAAGAAAACATTGCCATTGCGATATTGACAAAGAAGTAAATTCTGTCGCATTGGCGCGGCTATGGAAGGCGTGGTTATGAGGGGCGTGGCGTACCTGCTGGTCCTTTCCATCCGCTGCGGCTATCATGAGAGCTGTCCAGCCCCGGTCGTCCTGCCACTCTATGTCTAAGAACGCCTAAAAGGGATGACCTTACACCTTACAGTTTTACAGTCTACAGAAATGCTACTGTTCTCAATTTATTAGTTTCTTCTCTGAAATTATTGTAGCAATCGATCTGTTCGAAACATAGACATAGTTTAGTTACATAGTTTGACACTAACATAAACGACGATAGCACTCCACTAAACTTCATTTTCCAGGTAGCATAACCAATAACCACACAGCAGATGGCGGTAAGACTACAGTGATGAAAATGTGATATTTCAATCATTGTTTTGTTTGTACTTTGCCGACAGATGCCATGTGAGTTCTTCTCACCATCAAATACAAATCACTATCTGAGCCATGTGTGATTAAAGTACAAACCATAAAACTCACATTGGAAGCAAGAGTCTTCTCGAATTCTTCATCGAAACCCATCGCACAGACGACACAAAAGATAGGTGCAATGACAATAATGAATTTGTGGGAGAGAGGAATGGCGAAGCCCCGACAGTGCCCCTCGCCTCCCTCCCACTCTCTCGCCTGTACTCACTCTCTCCCCTCTCCTTCCTCCCTCTCTCCTCTCTCGCCTGTACACACTGTCTCGGAGTGAGTATCCGTTGCCGTGGCTACTGCAATGTGCCAGCAAGCGAGTAGACTCGAGTCAATCCAATTGCTTTGTGTCTTCCAATTAATCTTTCTCTCACTCCCGCAACTATTTCCAGGGGTGGCGTGTAATGGAAATGGAAAGACAGTTCATGAATAACTTCCACAGTAACTTCCACTCCCCGTACAAAACTGTATCCTTCCATAAACCATTCATTCAACAAAACAACATCAACATACAACAACTTAGCAAAAATATAACACAATTATCAAATCAACAGTCTCCTCCTCCTCCTCCTTCCCTACTCGGCCAGCTGTCCCTCCTCCTTCTCCCTCTCCTCCATCTTCTTCTTCTCCACTACGCGAGCGAACGACTCGGCCACAATCAGAGGGAACACCAGCGTCGCCTCCGCAGACACCTCAACGTCCAGGTATTGATTGATTATCGATAGATCACACCGTACCTTGACCGCCTTTGCCTGCGGCTTCACCTTTCCCCAGCTGACAGCCTCATCGGGGGCCGCGCCAGAGTCACTGCCGTCAAACTCCTAGAAAGTCTCTCTTCACTCTCCCGTTCTACTCTCCCTCCCTCCCTCTCTCTCTCCCTCTCTCTTTCCCCCCTCTTTCTCTCCCACCTGTCCAGTGTTCACATACACCGTGTGATCGCTGCCGTTGCGCATCAGATTCGCGTTGTTGATGTGGTGCTTCACAACTGAAAAGGAATGAAAAAAGAATAAACCATGAAAGAAGCTAGAGAAATAGAAACATGGAAGAGGGAGTATCTCTCCATCTTTCCATCTCTCCATCTCCATCTCTCTCTCTCTTTCTCTCTCTCTCTCTCTCTCTCTCTCTCTCTCTACGCACCGCCCCCTCCGAGAATGACGACTCCAGTCCGCGCGCTCTTCACTGCCATCGTGTTGATGTGGCGGACGTCCTAAAATTTTTAAACTGAATTTCTAAACGTTCTCGTTTTCGCGTTGGGCCCACCTCGACAATGTCGACCTTGAGACCCGGAGCGGTCTTGACCGAATGGAAGTAGAGCATGTCTCCCAGGGAGCCATCCGTCAGCGCTGGACAGAACACAGGGATCTGAAAAGGGAATGTCTGTCTGTCCGACTCTGTCTTTTTCTTCTCTCAACCACACCCACATTATTCTTAGCAGCCCAGTAGTAGATCGAATCCGGGTGGTTTATCTCCAAACCGAGTCTGAAACAAGTATTTTGATACTTGACGGCGGACGGCGAATCTGCGCTGCTTTCAATTCAGTAAATTTGCCACTTGTTGAAGGTGTACAATTTGATTTCGTGTCCGACCTGTGAATGAGCTTGCTGGGGGTCCAGCTGACCCCGCCCTCCCTCGACTGCTCCTCCATACACACGTCCAGAATAGGGTTCAACCAGTCCTGAGAATAGACACACATACATACTCACAATCACTTCATATTTCAAAATGTAGTACAGGACTTCAAAATATTCGAAACTCACCTCAAACGCACAGTAATTGTCGTTGGGAATGAGCACATTGCCAGCCCTGTTCATACCACGCGATCTGCAATGGCAGGTCAGTGGATAGTGGATGCGGGGCTTGTCCAAATACTCACCGCAACATGGCTCCGTCCATGCGGAAGTGGCCAATGTAACTGGGGGCGAGACACTTGATGAAGTCCTCCTCCACTCCTCCAGCCGACGTCACAATACAGTCGACTAGGGAGTGCTGCAAAGAGACAGGATGGCAAGAGAGTGGGAGCGAAAAAAAGAGAGAAGCAGAGAGAAACAGATAAACAGAGAGAGGGAGGGAGAAGGAGACGCACCTCGACCACATATCGCAGCACCTCGCGCAGACCAGACGACACCAGATTCGACGTATAGCCTGCAACCATGCACACATCACATACTGTCCGGTGCCGATCAGACTATTCATCCCGCCTCATTTCACCCGCGATGATTCAATCGACGTTCACGAACAATGCTTCATCAAACAAGCATATTTTGCATAAGGGCATCATCGTGATATAAGCGTGTCGCATGATGGACGTGGCATCCTTTCGGTATCCTCCGGAACGCCGCCATTCCCCCTGCCTTGTCTCCTCATCGGCGGTCCCCCCTCTCTTCTGTCGCCACAATGACCCTATCCTACAACGTCGCCGTCGTCGACCTCTCCAATGCCGACCCCGCCCTCCGCCTCGACATTATCAACGTGAGTCGCCGCACCTAATCACAGCATCTTGGTAGATGCACCACGGAACAACAAAGATTACTGTACCCTACCGTACTCCCTTCTCGTTGCAGCTGATCAAGGGCCGCGGGGCGTTCATCTCGGTGTACGACGAGTACCCGCAGGGGATGTGTCCGGCGGAGGAGTGGGCTGAGAGCGAGGAGGAGGCGGGAGAGGCGCGCACGGAGACGACGCACGTGAGCGAGTGCGAGCCGACGGGCGAGTACGAGCCGAGCATCATCAACGCGTGGCTCGAGAGCGAGCAGGAGAGCGAGCCGAACGACAGCTCCCGCTCCGAGGAGCACACCGACGAGACCGACAACGAGGAGGAGGGGCAGGAATGGGTGGACGTGGATTCGCCGGCGCACTCGATGGAGCTGATGGAGCAGATACTCGATGAGCTGGTCAGCGCCGGCAGCGGCGAGCTGGACATGGAGGAGGAGTGGGTGGACGAGGTGGACGGGGGCGAGTACGAGCACCATGTGGTCGTCGAGAGCGAGGCGGACAACGGGGCGGAGCAGCTGGTGCAGGCGCACGCCGGGCTGCAGCACACCATCGATCGCATCACCGACGTCCTCGGCATGCCGCCCACCCGACCCGGCCAGAGCGACGCGTCCCTGGAGGAGGGGGAGGAGGGGGAGAGGACGCGCGACTCTCCGTCGTACGAGGAGCTCCTCGCCCACATCAACCGCATCGTAGACGCCCGCCCCGCACCACTCACCCACACCGACGGTGAGTATAGTCAGCCAGAATTTCCCGATCGGTGCGTGACAACACACCGGGCAACCGATGACAATGATGTCCAATTGTAATAAGAAAAAAAATTGTAGTCAATTGTACAAAAGCTCCCAACTATCTCCCTCCTACATCTCCATTCAGCCTTCCCCGACGTCACCATCCCGGCCATCGCGCCCGCCGAGGAGAGCGGAGCCGCCCCCGACAACCACAACCAGGGTGGGCATCCTCGGGAGACGACTCATTCCAATCGCACTATAGCCGACCTGCCCGACATTGAGCAGATTCGCGCCGAGATCCAGAGGGAGATGGATGCCGTCTCCACGCCCGGCCACGTCGCCTTCCACTAGACGAGCCGGAGAGGAGAGCAGCCGACAAGCACAACACTGTCGCCCTTGGTGCCCACAACTCGCCCATTCCCCGTTCACATCTCGCATTGTACTCGTTTGACATTCGATTTTCGATAAATTGTTCATGAACGCCGTACACCTAACAGATACAGTACCCACCGAGGAATATGGTGCATCCAGTCTTCTTCTTTCCCTCCGGGTACGGAAACTCTGCGTCGAATTCGGCAGGAAGGGACTCATCGCGAGCGGCCAGCATTGCATTGATCTCCTGAAATGGTACTGTAATTTACAGTATGCAATATTGCCGCACCGAAAACAGTCGCCCGTCGTGCCTCTAGCTACCGTACCTCGATGGCCTGAGCAAGGTGGGTGGCCTGGAATCCAGTCTGCATGTAAGAAGCCATTATTTTCCCGAAGTCCACTCCCTGATTGAAGTCGTAGCCGCGAACGGTAAGAGAGCCGGCCGGCACCTGCGACAGCACGGGCCTCTCTCTCTCTCTCTCTCTCTCTCACTCTCTCTCTCTCTCTCTCTCTCTCTCTCTCTCTGTCTACCTCACACGACTTGACTAGCACTGCGCCCTGTGCCAACTCAATGTCCGGCTTCGTAGCCTCCATTCTAGAAATTGATTAATAAAACAATAGTCATTTAAAATAAACAATCAAAATATCACAGAGCGTGAACAACTCCTTCCCCCCACAAAACGATTAACATTCACAAAGATATAAACACTTTATTATCACAGGTTATAATAAACATGAAAATCTATAGGTTAAAATACGAGATATACAATAACTAAAGTATACACATCAGAATACCGTATTCTTCAATCCATGTACATGTACCGTACATCTACAGTACGGCGCGGAAGTTGTTCTTGGCTTCGCGCAGGTTGTGCATCACTTCGATCGCATCCGAACCACCCACTGCCTTTGCTACCTAAAATACAACTAGTTCTCTTTCTCGTCATCTAGCCCTCTCTCTCTCTCTCTCTTTTCAGTTTCAAAGTGTAATAACCCCTGTGAATCATGTGAAGAATGATGTTCGGTCTGTGACCTCTTCATCTCATCCTCAATCTCTTCTCGCATGTGTATGTCGTCTCTCTTCCCCCACCCACAGTATTCTCCCCAGTCCTCATGAATGGATTGATCTTCTTCTCCTCTCCGATCGATGACGGCACAGTGCACGGATGGGAGCCGCACCAAGCAAGCTTCGCCGCGATATCCTCAAATACCACTGTGGATAAACATAAAGTTGAAACATTCCAAATCCAGAAACTACTCCACATCTACACGATCTACTACAGATCACTCAAAATACTGCATTTCCTCCAGTCCCCCAGACGATGATGACAACCAGGCCTACCTTGTTGTCCGGCTCGATGTGGGCTGCGAATCGGAGGTTGCTGGCGGTGTACTCGTGTCCTGGATAGACGAGTGTGTCATCGGGGAGAGCGGAGAGCACCTCGTTCAATGCGCGGTGCATCTCACTCGCCTCGCCTAAAAAACAATGACGATGTCATGTTATTCTTTTATCCAATTGCATACTCTCAACTGACTTCATGGCTTTACTAAAAAAAAACTTTTTATCACTCAATTTCAACGATAATGATACGCAAAATGGAATAGTGAAAGTGTCGACTGACCCTCGAAGAACTTTCCGCACCCGGCGACGAAGAGTGTGTCTCCGGTGAGGACGACAGCCTCTCCCTGCCCATCCACCACGTGGTAGCAGATGTGGCCGCGAGTGTGGCACGGGGTGCACAGAGACGTCACCTGACAGAGAACAGCATGCGCCCGTCCCTCACTCTCACCGCACCACTGTGGAGAAAGATGCGGCCGCACCCACCTCCATCTCTCCCACCCGGAACTTCTCCTCGTGCTTCACCTCCTTCGTCATGTGCTCGATGCGCTCGTCGCCCCCGTAGATCGGGACCTGATCACTCCCGTCCCGTGCCCTCTCTCTCTCTCTCTCTCTTTCCTTCCTCTCTCCCTGTCCCACCTCCTTCCATATCTTCCGGAACTCTTCCATTCCGCCCGCGTGGTCCCAGTGGTGATGGGTCACCAGCGCGGCAGAGATCGAGATCTAAACAGCATCACATAGAAAATTGCAACACAAGAAGCACGAAAGGAAGTTCAGAAAAGTGCTGACCCGATTGTGGATGGCGACGTCGCGGATTTCGGCCGGTTCGACGGGGTCGACTGCCGCGCCCACCTGCACACTCATCATCCGTCCATCCCCCCTCTTTCCACTCACCTTGGTCTTCTCGTCGTAGACAATGTACATGTAGTTGTCCTCTAGAGCCGGCACCGGCAGCACACCAACCATCCTCGACACTCGAGAGAGCAACATCAAACACTACACATCACA
This sequence comes from Rhabditoides inermis, assembly GCA_963966185.1. Lineage (NCBI taxonomy): Eukaryota > Metazoa > Nematoda > Chromadorea > Rhabditida > Rhabditidae > Rhabditoides > Rhabditoides inermis. Next base: position 154,759 of record CAWZYM010000301.1, on the reverse strand, counting down.
GCCACTACTCCTTTCCTACTTGAACTCGTTTACTGATTCACCTAACTATCCTCCCATCCAATTAAGGTATTTAATGGAAAGCCATTCAATTCATGTCACGCCATGCAATTTGATCATCACTTAATCTTAATCACAAAACGCGTTTATTATACAAAATACAAATGTCAGTGGTCAGTTGGTAATAGCGAGTGAGAACAAATCAAAACAACTCGTAGGCCAATATTGTGAATGTAACAGACGGAAATAAAATAAAATACAATCTAGTCTACTTCTTTTCTTCCTCTCATAACACATTCTACTGCTGCTCTTCTGTTTCCGCTCCTTTTCATTGCTCCATGGGCTCTTGTTTGGGTTGCTGCTCCGAGAGAGGAGCAGGTGGCGGGATAGCGGGAGTGGCAAAGGGACGGTTGAACAGCTTCTCATTGTCTGCCAGATAGAGCACATCCGAAACGGTCTGCTCCACATCCAACTGCGCCGGACGATCGCTCATCGGAAGCGCGCCCTTCACTGGGTAGGCAAACCTGTAACATTTTATTGGTATTATTAGATTAGACGACAAGTGTCAATTATTTGTCCTCTCTTCAAATAAGAAGAACCTACTTGGGTCCAAAGTTGCACTTGAGAGTGGCGCCTCCGAATATGCTGACAGCGGGATGATAGAATCCTCCGTGGATGTCTTCGAACGCCACTCCGCATGACTTGCCATTGTGGAAGAATTCAATCTAAAAACCACAACGATGCATATGAACTACGCAGCGCAATATATAAGGGCAGTACATATAATAATTTATAGACGGTTAGAGAGTTTCTGGTGCTGATGAAGAGGAATGTCGCTCGGAGACCTGACCGGATATCTAAGGAGAGCCTGCTGTACGCGCCGCCGATACTACTGGAGTACGTCGCCGGTCGCCGCGCTGTTCAACACCTGTCTCACTGGAGGGAGGATCGCTGACGACATGGCCGACTCTTTGGTATCGCTGCCATACAAGAAGGGCGACCCACTCGACATCGGCAACTACAGGCCGATCTCTGAAGCTGCTGATGCGGACTGTGCTCGCTCGACTACAACCGTCATTAGAGGCGCAGCAGCCGCGGGAGCAGGCCGGCTTTCGGAGAGGGTTCAGCTGCAACGACCACATTCTGGTGACGCGCGAAGTGATCTACAAGCTCTATCGCCACGGCTACCACGGCTACCTTGTTTTCGTGGACTTTGCCAAGGTCTACGACTCCATCGAACACAACGACACGTGGCTGGCGCTGAAGAGATGTGGAGTGCACCTCGCCTACATCCGACTGCTTCAGAGCATCTACAACGACGGCAAGGCGAAGGTGAACGTTCGAGGGACACCGGCTGAAATCGAAGTGAAGAAAGGAGTGCGCCAAGGCTGCCCGCTATCCCCCTCATCTGTTTAACTGCGTGCTTGCTTAAATCTGTGCCAAGATGGACTTCGACTTTGTTGGAGCCGGACTGGACATTGGAGGACAGAGGCTGACTCATCTCTGTTATGCTGACGACATCATCTTTTTTGCACGTCCGGCCTCGGCTGCAGAGAGGATGCTGGAGGAACTGGCGGAGCGACTACGGGCTGTACGTGAACAGGAAGAAGACAGTGATCATGAGCAACGGGCCGAAGAAGAGCATTCGACTGGACGGAGGAAAGGTGGAGTACGTAGACAAATCCGTCTACCTGGGCCGCTCTCTTAGTTTCCTGACAGACGACCGTGTGGAGGTGACAAGAAGGATACAGGCTGGCTGGGGCGCTTTCTTCCGCCATAGCCAGTTCCTGACGCTGAAGAGTGCGCCGATGCGACTGCGGAGGAAAGTATTTCGGATGGCAGTTCTTCCCGCACTCACCTACGCTGCCGAGACATGGAGTCTAAGAAGAGAAGACCTGCAGAAGCTGAGAACTGTTCAACGACGAATGGAACGAAAGATGCTCGGGTTGACTTTACTGGACAAAGTGCCGTGCGAGGATATACGACGACTGACGGGATTACGAGACGTGCTGTGCGAGGCGAGATCAAGGAAGTGGAGGTTCGCCCGCCGCATCATGACCTGCAACGACGACCGATGGACGTGACGCGTGATCGATTGGAACGGCAAGGCCGGTCGCCCCCATCTACAGTGAAGCGACGAATTCAAGAAGACGATTCAGACCAATAGGAGGACCCTAGAGGAGGAATGGAAGTGTAGCCGCGGAAGAATTTTGCTTCCCGGCGCTACTCTGTGAATGATTGATGTTTCGAGTTATGATCACATAAAGCGATACCGGATAATTGTTCAATTTGAATTTGAATTTAGATGGAATAAAAGCCGCACCCTGCTTCCCGGTAGTGCCTTCAACTTCTTCTCCTCTGCTGACGCATCGTCCTTTTCCTCATAGAAGTAGTTGTGTTTGAAGTTGATCAGAACCATGTCCTGAAACACATCATGTACTCCATCCATATACGCATTCGGAATCAACAAGCGAGCACATGCATTGTAAATAACTATGAGCGCACCTTCTTACTGGCGGGCAGTTTCTCGCTCCATGTGCGGCTCGCGTCGTCGGGTAGGTGGACGAGACAGCCCAGCACATCGCCCTCCTCAAACAGACAACCATTAACAAAGCAGAGAGAGAGGGAGGGAGAGAGAGAGAGATTTCAAACATCGTACACTAAACCGATATTAAATCAAAATATGAATACAATATAAGAAACGAATACCCACTTTGTATCCGCCTTTCCAGTATTTCTTGCCAATCGCGTCGTGGAACTTTGTTCCCATGTGACTTCGCCAGCTGTAGCTGAACCGGTTGTAGCCAACACAAGCCTGTACCGGGGCTGAAACGAGGCTCTCTCTCTCTCGGCTGTTTCTGTTGTCCTTATCGTTTCATGACAACTTCACATAGCCTCCCACTAACCGAGTGCCTGGCTCCATCCGATGCGCACATGCGTGTCTGTAGGCTGAGACACGAACTTTACCTGAAATGAATTTCGCAACTCAAAAATCTATGAATTCGATTTGAATGGAGCTTAAACTCAATGTTCAATAAAAAAACACTACTAACAACAAAACAACATCAGAATCTCACCTCATAGTACCAGGTGCCTCTGCTGACCGAGTGAGAAGCGCGAGCGACACAGTAGCCCTCCTGGCCCGTCACAGACAACAGATCATCCGACACTTTCAACTATAATACAAATGAAACATATCACACATTCAACATCCACCTCCAGATACATGGCGCAAATATAAAACATTGATCCACCAACTCAATATATGATTACCTGGTATGCTCTGTCATTGGGAGAAAGGGTGACCTTGCTGCTGGTGGCGATTCGGTAGATGTAAGGGGGAATGGGTCGTGCCTGCGCAGACTCCTCCTGCTCCAGCTGATCTCTGCAGTGGCACCACCATGATATGTGTTACATTTAATTAACGACATCAATTTGTCATGTGGTCAAGCGTCTCTGAGACTCTGAGCCAGCAGCCAGCGAGATGCGTATACGAACCGCATGTCCGCATGAAAAATTGTGCAAATCTTGTACATTGTTCGGTATATCAATCTCAAATAAGTGATCAGTCGCTAAACCAACGTTTAAAAATACATTAACGCATTTACCTGTTGGGTACATTGGGATCCTTCTCGACCAGATAGTATCTATAGCCTTCCTTGTTAAATGGAAAGTCGATAGAGTTCTCCTGACCGGCCACCTTCGACGACGAGTAGTCAGACGTCCTATACAAAACAACATTCAGCATAATGTGGGAAAACACACTATGCATTCAACATTCAAAAAAGAAAACACTCACTGTTTGGTTTTCTTTCCAATCGTTCCGCCAGTGTCTGCGTTCCGCCGCTTGCTAGCACCGCGCGTTTTCGGACCCTCGCTCTCCTCCACCACCTGCATAACGTATACAATAAACTAATTCACAGGTTCACACTGTTTTTCGTTTTTTGCTTTCTTTATGCATACCTTAACTTTCTCCACGGGTGCAGCCTGGACAAGAGTAGACTGTAGGTTGTTTGAGGACGTTGACTTCTTACCAATCTGAAACCCGAGACCCGATTTATAAACGGTAGTTACAAAAAAACAACGAACTTACAGCCAACTATTTTTTTCCAATATTACATACATAAAAACGCCAGTAACAAAACGTTGACTCGCCTGCTTGACGGCGTCATTGTTTGGGCCAATTTCGCCGAGGTTGATCTCCGCGAGACCGAATGAGTTGTCGTCTGAGGGATCAACCTGAACACAAACGTTAAAGTTAGATTCGCACAATTGGACAATTTCATTCATTTCTAGATATTTGGAGCCTCCATCGCACACAACTACGGTCGTCTCGTGCTGCTATTTCTAAGAATGAAAGTATGTTAGTAGTTTTCTTTTCTCAAACACAAGCATAGTTTCACCTTGAACAGATCTGCTTCCTTACTAAGTGTCTTCTGGAGTGTAGCATGCCAAGTCGTCTTCACTCGCCGCGGCATCGACGTCAAATGCTCCCAGTTCTTGTTGAAGTATGGAATAATTACCTGGAACGTTCGAATGTATTTCATAGTCGCACAAAAAACTAACCTTCTCGAGACTGAAGAATGTGTGCGCCGACTGCTTCTTGTCCAATTCGCCCTTATCGCGCAATTCATCCGCAGTCAAATTCGCTAGCACCGTGACGCACATATGTATGAAGTCTGAGCGAAACGATTATACACAAAATTAATTCTAAAAAAAAACTCACTTGCTTGTTTCGCGACCCACGTTTCCGTTTTTGTAGGACTGCACTCCTTGCAGTTGAACACGTAGCACACCATGAATGACAGTCCATAGCTAAATTATGAATTGAATGAAATAATACTTATTCGCTAAACTATAAAAATATTACTATTAAATATTAAAAATTAAAAATAATATATTAAAAATTAAAAATATTAAAAATAATATAACTATAAAACTCACAAATTTGTCAAATCCTTGAGACATTTCCCATGAAACCACTTTTGACAAATTCCACATTGCAACTCCAATGTACCGACCTCCCGGGACCCATCGCTAAAAGAAAACAGTGAAGAAAAACTAATTTCCTGTGAATAAAAAAAACTAACTAACCAATAACATACAGAAAGTGGAGCTGCGGGAGTGGTAGGTATAGAGGACGCTTTTCGGGAACCTTTTCTTGAACTCATCTGAAAGGTGGAACATAAAAAACTAATAAAACTGATAATATTTCCAAAAATCAAAGCAATAATAAAGACAATATAAGAAAGAAAACAAAAAATACAATAACCGCACCAGCTGATATATTTTGTGCCAAAATTTGAACGTATGATGTGCAGGTTATACAACATCATATAGAGTGACATCATCTTTTCGAAACATTTCGAAATCGATAGTGAGTGAGCCCAAAATTTTTGCGGTTCTACTGCTGGTGTTTTTCATCTTTTGAATTTCTTTTGGCAATTTGTGTCAATTGTTTATTCAAATTTCGCTTCCGCTTCCTTCACCGTTCCACAGTACCCTCGTACTCATGGATCACACTTATTTCAGATCCGAGCCTGAGGAGCCTTGCTCGCCTGTGCTTTCGGATCGCAGTACTTCATCCCCTATCATCGGAGCAGGTGATCCAGTAATTTTCTATTCTGCTGCCTTCGAGGATAACCTTCTGATGGAGTACCTTGGGCCCCACAGCGACTCGCAGTCGCCTATGATTAGTGGAAACACTGATTCTCTGTGTCCTTCCATCGACACTACTTGGCCGTCTTCGGAATACGACTACTTCTATGGATTTGACGAGATGGACCGGTTTGAGGACAAGATCGAAGCGAAAGAAGGAAAGGAGTTTTCTTACGATGCGTTCAACGAGTACTGTGACTGGTCGAAGCCAGTCGAGCAGCCGCAGCAGCATGTCAAGTGTGAGGAGATCGAGGAGAAGGAGGATGCATGTCTTCACCAGGTGCAACAGATTCAGCATCTTCAGAAGCGCGTTCTCCCTACTCGTACGAGGCGAACTCCGATTAGTCCGTATGAGCGCTATGAGCCGCACGACCGATCCTCCACTTCCACTCCCGATGTTGCTGAGCCGTCTACTTCATCTGGAGTTGCTCGCCGGGGACGCCCGAAGAAAGCTCTGAGCAACAGCAAGATGGCCAACTACGCCCGCAACTACAGAGAGATGAAGAAAATGGAGTCTAATCGTTTCGAGCAGCGAGTGAAGGAGCTTGAGGCCGAGAACCGCCAACTCCGCAAGGAGAACGCCATGTTCCAGGCCAAGTTCGCAAACCTGGAGCGGGATTATGACAACATCCACCGTGTGCTCGAACACGACTCGAAGCTCGCTCCCATCATTGCCAGAGTGACAGGCGGCCCGGCTCCCTCCAGCTCTATCTCTACCCCTCCTTCTGTTGGCGTGTGCATTCACGTCGGCGGAAACGGAATGTCCATCGATGTTTGCGAGAAGTGCAATGCGAAGGCCCGCCGGACAGCATCGAAGAACTCTGCTCCTGCTTCCGTCAACACCCCACTCTTCGGAGGAGATTTCAGTCGAATTTCTGAGTACATTCATTGATTGTTAGTTGTTTCTGTTAGAATTCATTGACGTGTATTGTTGTTATTAGAAATTTCTATATGTTTATTGAAGTTTGCATTGAATTGATTGACATAGTCGTACATTTGTTATTTTGTTACTTGATGTATGATGAATTGATTTTTCATTTTTAGATCTTTTGGTGGGATATGTAACCCTGATCGGCGACTGGATGGACGCCTAAGATCCTTCGGAGGAGGCGGAGGGCACTTCGGTGCAAGCTCAACATCCAGGCTCTTTTGAGCTAGATCGCCGTCAGGGCCGGGAACAAGATGACATGGTTGGTATTAGTATAGCGACTTATAGTTCTAAATTGGTTATTACTTTCGGCGTGGACTGAGTAGTGGAATGCTTGATTTGGATAGTGGTTTGGTGTTGTGTTGTCGGCTAACGTCTGCGATTCTCCAGCTCCTGAAACCGGTTCCCCTTTGGGGTGTGTCATGGACGACTGAGTTCGCTCGGGATGAAGTCCATTGGTCGGGTTCTCTTCCCGTACCATAGTACACAGCCGGTCGTCGCTTGTGGATTAAGAATACAAGGTAATTTTTTCTTAGTTTGATTATATATGTGGACTAATTCATCTCTTTTCAGGCGGCTTTCATCGGTGTGATCTTCGTCGTCTTGTCGTCTTCATTGTATTCTCTTTCTCCGATAAAGGATGCGATCACAATTTTCGTTGTTTTTATTTTGTTTGTTTCAAAGACGCTCTCATCGTCACCCCAGTGGTGTATCTATTTGCTAATGTACAACTGTTTAGGCACTGTTCCAGGTACATTTCCGAAGTACATCTAAGGATGTCGGCTGTGTTGATTGTCGAGTCGTCTCACGATCATATCGTTCCGTATTTGGGCGAGGTGAACGTTGCTGATGCGGAGGGCATGTCCCCATCTTCGTCCAAGGATACGTCTGGAACGAAGATTCGTACTCCCAAGCGTCGTGTGAGCAAGAAGACTAAGACTCGTCACAACTACCGCTCATTGATGGCCATTGATGAGAGAAAGAAAGTCAGGAAGGTCGCAGGTACGCTATTTCGACCGAGGGTGTTATTTTCAATATTTTGTTTCAGCCAAGAAGATTCGCCCCGGTAGGGCAGCTTCGAAAATGCGCAGCCTGAGAAGGGAAATTGAAATGGAGGAGTCTCTGAAGGACCTCCGCGCTCGCTATCTGGAGCAACTTTCTCGTGAGAACAAGAGGCTTCAGATGAACAACACAATTACCTCTCGAAGGGTGAGTTTTTTTTTATCTCATTTTTAGTTTATTATAAATGTTGTACGAGTGTTTCAGCTGAGCGCTCTCGAGGAGAGCTCGCGCTTCCTTCGTTCAATCGTGGAAAACCGTGAAGTCATTCGAGCCGTGATGTCTGAGCTCGTCTCGGATGACGACAACAATTCTGCTGAACTGATTTTCTCTGATCTTATGGATTGAGCTGGCCTCATCCTTTATTTGTGGTGCGGGCGCGTTTCGTATCATGCACTGTGTGTAATAATCTTTTGTCAATGTCTCAGATTACGGGACGCGTCCGCACGCGGAATACCATGCGGGAACTGTTACTAATTAGTTTTAGATGTGTAATTTGTCATGCGGAATTAATATCCGAATAAATATTTGACTATTTATATCGTTTCTTCTCCAAATCTTTGTCATTGTTGGGAGTAATGTTGATTCTGGTCAGTTCAATGGGCATGTTATGGATTTATTTTGGCAGGGTAGAATTTGTCAGGATTCGTTCGTTCGTTTTTGCGTTCAGATTGAAATTAGCATCCGGAACTCACATTTGCATGGGCTATTAGCCTACGTGTCTGCTCGTCTGTCCGCCCACTCCACCCACACCCTTGCCTATTCAGTATCCACCGCCCACTCATTCCTGATCGCCCACGCTCTGAGCACGTGACTTTCGCGATCGCGATGTTGTTGTGATTGTTGTGTATTGAGGTATGCACTGTGGGATGCCTCTGGGAGCCGGCGATGCGACTTCTCTCGCACCCTTCGACCCCGACTGGCCCACTGACACGCTCAACGCTGATGCATTCGACCGGTCCGTGCGCAGCAACAGCTACCACTCAACGGTGAGTCCGTCGGCGCGGAGCTACCACTTAGGAATATATTGATTGATATCGATGTACTCCTTTCAGCCCTACAACCCTCTGTTTCCTTCATCGAAGCTGTTCCCTGCGCTGATGAAGCCGGCGACTGTGCCTTCTGCCCACCCCTACCAGTTCGACAACTACAGCAAGGACTTGAAGGAGTTGACGACTGGTCCGGAGGAGTTTCCGTTCATGATGGCAGGGACGGTGCCCCAGCCAGTGGTGACTCCGATGCAGATGCAGATGGCGCCGCGTCGTCCACCCAGCCTGCTCCCAGAGTACAAGAGGAGTGGGTGGCTGATGAGAGTCGACCGGACTGAGCGCTCTCTGCTTGCAGGGGATGAGTACTCTGTGCCGCCTCCGCCGCTGCCGCATGTGATGACGCGCCGCACGCCCGGCGCGCCCTCGGATCCCATGACGATCATCAACGAGTTCGAGCCTCGCGAAATGTTCGCCCGCAAGGTGTTTGTCGGCGGACTTCCGATCGATGTCAGCGAGGGTGAGTAATCTGTGTCGATATGTGTATTGAACTTGTTTAGTGATTTGATCGGTAACTAGATCGTTTTAGAAGAGATCTCACAGACATTCTCCCACTTTGGCGCGGTGCTCGTGGACTGGCCCCGTCGCCCGGACAATAATGGCAAGGAGTCGGCTGCGTTCAGCCACGGAGGTAAGGATATCGATTGATATCGATCGATATCGACGTGCAATTACACGCTTACTTCAGGCTCGGCGCGCTACATGACTGGCTACGTGTTTCTGGTGTTCGAGGAGGAGCGCTCTGTGCAGGCTCTGGTGCGAGAGTGCCATAGGGAGGGCGACCGGTGAGTGGATGGTGGACATGGCTCGGCGACCGCCACGTGTCGCTTGCAGCTACTACCTGTTCGTGTCGTCGCCGACGATGCGCGACAAGCCGGTGCAGGTGCGGCCGTGGCGTCTGGCCGACATGGACTGGCAGGTGTGGCCGCGCGCCCGCTGCGACCCCCGCAAGACCGTCTTCATCGGCGGCGTGCCCCGCCCCACCAAAGCACGTCAGTCAGCACATATCGTTCCCTTGCGATGGTTCTATCGAACGAACGACACACGATGAGACTGATGATTTGTGCTCACATCTGGAGGATTTCATTGCGGCTCTTTAGGTGAGCTGGCAGAAGTGCTGAACAAGCTGTATGGTCCGGTGTGCTACGTCGGCATCGACATTGATCCCGAGCTCAAGGTGCTGTTGGTATAGTGTGGGTATTGTACTTTATCACTGGAGACTGTGCTAACATTGTTTTTCTTCCAGTACCCGAAGGGCGCGGCTCGAGTGACGTTCTCTACGACCGAGGCTTTCATCGCCGCCATCTCGGGTCGCTTTGTGCACATCCCCCATGCCGAATCGCAGAAAAGGGTGAGAGGGTGGGGAGGGGAGTGAGATGGCACATCTCATCTCACCGTCGTATAGTCTTCGCCTGGAGGATAGTTTCTGTTATTGCCAGCCGACCTCGAGGTCAGTTGGCGAAACTCAGTTGCGAGCGAGAGAGGTCAGACAGCGCGAGCAAATGGTCGAGTGTCGCGCGGCCTCTGATTCGCATGCCGGCTTCTTTGATCGATATTATCGTTTGAAAGCGCGCGCTTGGGTCTCCTCACGACTAGAAGGTAGATCGAATGCTACTAGAGGGTAGATCGATTTTCTACCGTAATCTGGCAAACTATCTCCCAGAATAATATTATAGATGGCTATCGATGAGTGACGGTATGAAATGTCATCGTGGGCGCTAACTCCTTGTTGGTTTGATAGGGAGACTTGTAGGTTGTAGGCTGGTTACAACTGAGTGGACTAGTTGAATGTGGGAAAGCAGATGTGTCTAATCCGTGTTGTCATTTGAGCAGGTGGAGATCAAGCCGTACGTGATGGACGAGCACATGTGCGACGAGTGCGAGGGACGCGCCTGCTCGGCCAGGCGAGTACCCAGTCAACTCTACCTACATTGATTGATCTGACATTGCTTGTTCAGGTACGCGCCGTACTTCTGCGGCGACGTGACGTGTCTGCAGTACTATTGTGAGCAGTGCTGGGACCAGATCCACTACGGGCACAGCCGCCGCAGGGGCGGACACAAGCCCCTCGTGCGTCTCGGAGACCAGACCAAGGTGGGTGAGGGCAGAGGTAGGGAGTGGGAGGATGGCTGTATGCGTGTGTCTCCAGCTGCTGCCGCGTCCGCCGCACCACAACCACTCGCATCAGTCGTCTCGCGGCTACTCTTCGGGCGGCCGCGGCCTGCCCCGCCTCTTCTGAAACCACCCCCCGCACCACCCACCACCATGACCGAATGTGATTACCCTGTGAGTTATGACCCCTTGTACCTGCGAGTGAGTACGTTGTGAAGACTCTTGCATATAGGACACCCCTTTTATGACTGTTGCTAGATTACACAGGATTGCAGTATTTTATCCCGTTTTGTATGATTGCCGATGTTTCCGATATCTCCATGTAGGGAGCGAGTTTTTAAGTGTTCACATTGTTTCCACATTATCTAGCCTGACCTATCTAGCCTGATTTTTTGTGTGTGTTTTTGCCAACTTATTCGTTCTGTGATCTTTGGATGACCTATGTATTTCGTTGCGTTTTTAAGATAAAACTACTTTTTAAGCTATCTTCAAAATGCAAACGGAATGTTTTGCAATTTGAAAGTGTTCGCAAATGAAAATGTTTTGCAACCAAAACATTTTTGTTTTGCGACAAAATTGGTCGATTTTGGCCACATTTTGTTATTTGCGCAAATTTTTGTTAACATTCCGTTTGCATCATGAAGATAGCTTGAGATTCTTTGTTCGGTCGAGAAAAAAACCTTTGCTGTGTTTGACAGTTTCTTCTCACGTACGCACATTTCTCAATGCAACTTGGAATTAGCCTGCAATATTTTCTGTTCCCCCTCTCGAAATGACAGGAGGGGATGAGTGTTGCCAGCCACCGCCGCAGCAGTCGGTCGACTGTCATGGACACTGTGAGTCGCCGGCCCCTTGCTGTCTCCTCCCACTCCGAGCCCATTGACTCGGAGTGGGAGGAGACAGCCACCAGTCCACCTCCTTCTCACCAGTCCACCTCCTTCTCACCGCCCGCCCTTGCAGTATTACTACGTCGACTACCCTGCCTACAGCTCCTATCTCCCTCCAGATGACACCTTCGCAGCCGCGGCCGCCGGCGCCGACGTCGTCTGCACCCAGCAGATGCTCCAGCAGATGGAGGTACCATTACCCTAGTCGTTCGGGGTACTGTAGACATTTTGTAAATCTTAACTCAGCTGAACAACGTTCCGGAAAAGGTGCAGGATGCCGTCCAGTCGCTGAACCTGCAGGACATGATGGGAGAGGAGAGGTACGGTAGAGTACCGTATACCTAACTCATCCCCTCTGTGCAGTGTTTCTCTGGAGAAGGTGCTGGAGGCTCTTCCGAGTGAGCTGGCAACCGCCCACACTCCTCTCGCCAAGACTCCCGCCCGCGGCCCTGCCGTCAAGTACACTGTGTACGAGTCGCAGCCGAGAGGTACGGTACATGGCACGAGAGTACGGTGAAGTACAGTAGCCTTGCAGACCCGCACCTTCTGCCCGCAGATGTGCTGGATGTGATGGCCCGCTACGCGGATTTCTGGCGTGAGCCCCTCCCCCAGCCGATTCTCAAGAAGGACCGCCCCACTGGTCACATCAAGAGCTTCAGTGCCTACAGACCGAGTGAGTACTGTAGGCAGGGTACTGTACCTACAGTATGCATTGCAGACCAGGTGGACGTGACTGGTACGGCGACGGAGAAGAAGATTCAGTACGACGAGTACGATAAGCCGCTCATCTCTACTCCGCGTCTCATCAACAGAGGAAGGAGGGCGTAGATTGGCGAGCGGGAGAGAAGAAGAGACTAGAAGTCACTATCCTATTGCAATTGTTCGGCTTACATGTGCACTTGAAATGTTCCCTCACTCAATAAAGAGTGTTGAAGACCCAGGGGCCTATTCTTAATAAATAAATGTGTTGGAAGAGTTATTATGGCTTCGCGAAGGTGTGGCAAATGCGCCTCTTGATTTGTTGCGTGTTTGTTGTTCATTATTGAATTTCGAAACAAAGTTATCACTGTTTATTTACCCTTTTTGATCGTTGTGCGCGTGCGCACGTGTCAGTTGCCTGCTGCATTCTTCCCTCACCCATCATTCATCCCTTCTTTTCTAGCGGAGTGCGACCGGGCAGTATGGAAGCAGACGGCGACTCACTGCACACGGCTCATCAGTGCATTCCTGCCTCTTTTCACATCAGTAACACAGGGGGCCTAACGTACGTGTTCTCGCCAAGTCTTCCCCGATACTCAGTATGGTGAACTGTCTCTCTCTCTCTCTCTCTCTCTCTCTCTCTCTCTCTTCTTTTTTATTTGCTCGCTCTCTTACCCCCCCCCCCCCTCCCCTCCTCTATTTCCCTACTCCGTCTCATACTCATACTAATCGATAACCGATCGATACCACATGCTTGCGGAGCAAAACGAATTGATCAAGTTCCCGGACATGACGCAGTATGGAAGGCAGGCGGTCCTGTTGGCAGTTTGCCATATGTACGGCGAAGAGGTACTGTAGATTGTAGACTATGGCGGGAAAATGCAATCCACATTCTCACAGCCGACGGTCGACACTGACTGTCTGATGGATCTGCTGCGTCTGACGGCGGTTCTCGAAGTGAGGGAGCTGCACGGGAAGCTCTGTCTATGCTCGACACGGAGAGGGTGGGAGGGAAGGGTAGACAGAGAACTCAGCTCAGGAGATGGGGAAGATGCGTACTGTCATGTCGCTGGTCGCGCACGACATGCCCATCGAAGACAAGACGAGGATAATCAACATCGCGTTCAACTGGTGAGCTCGGCAAGCTCCGCCCCTGTGATCCCGCCCATTTAGGCTTCGCCGCCCCAACAACTAGCTGTACACACGACATGTTCTGGATTGTATTCGCATTCCGGGGAAGGTCAACGACACCATTGTCGCACGTATCAAGGAGGTACAGGTCTGGAATACTGTTCTCTACCGTATAGCTAGACGTGGGCGAACGCTCTCACCCATGACATGCTGCGCGTACGGGTGAACAGGGAACGCCAGTTGGAGGTTGTGGCTGAGCCGTGCGACGCGCCGGAGATCGACCCAGAAAGGTACGGTAGTCCACAGTCTGTAGACGACACCGTATTCTGATCTCAGTGTGGCACTCCGTGAAGCCGACATGGAGAGCAAGTTTCCTGTAGGAGGCCGGTACACGGATATTGAGGTGAAGTTGTTCGACCACCACGGATTCCGCATCAAGACCAGGTACTGTACGCTTCCGTACCTTAACCGGATCACCGCTTTTCAGCGTCAGCACCAACGGATCGATGGTCATGCACTATGGCGGAGACTCTGACGTGATGGTGTCGTGCCTGAAAAAGGCAGCCAAGTCTTCCAGCCAGCACAAGAGGTCGGAGAAATGCGTTTCTGGCTACAATACGTTGCATTCAGGGTGTCTTTCTGCGAGCACGCGCCGAAGTGAGACATCTCCGACCCGAAAACGAACACGGGGATGAGGTGAGCTACTGTACACTTTGAAGGGGCTAATCTCTATTTTCTTGTATTTGTATTTTCAGTGTTGTACTAGTAGGGCAGACGTCAAACGGAATCGAGACACTGTTGAAAATCAGCATAGGTACTAATTCGTTCTAGTTAGTACATTTGTTCTGTTGTTTAGATCAGATCGACACGACGAGCTCTCGCTTCTACAACCCGAGGAAGAAATGCGTGAACGGCGGTGCGCTGCTGCACTCGCTTCTGCCGCCGGGAGTGTCATTCGCCGTCTCCAGTCTCAACAATCTGCTCGACGCACTCGGATTGAGGAAAACGTGAGACTAGTAGTTGACTGGGCATGATCGCAGTTCTCGTTTATAGTACCGTGCATGTCTACATGACGGAGAGGACCGACCAGGTTTTCGAGAGGAGCGCCCTTGGCTGGGCGGCTGCTGGAGGGTGGACGGCACAGGGCGGAGTGCTGCGCGAGGTAAGTCAGAGGCATCAGACACGCTATAAACGTCATCTAGTCTAGCTGCAGCTCTCTCAAGAGTGTTAAAAGCGTATAGGTTGAAGATGACACTCTCTATTCAGACATCAACACGGTTCTCATCCTCCAAGTCGTGGCACGCCATGGCTCTTCATCGCTCTTCATCGGCCGTAGATAAGATTACTGTATTCGCGAATTTGCCTCAGTAGTTCCAGATACTGTTACATCATTTTTACTGTGCCATTCAGATTCAACGACGAAATTGTTGCGATCAAGAAGACAGACATCATCACCAAGATGCGCACTCTGACGTTCGACGACGATCCGATCGAGGAACAACAACTACCGTGGTTGACAAACTGCATAGTTATTAGTTAAAAAAAGTGCCATTCTCGTCAGATAATTCACATCGCCTCGCACGAGATAACGATAATAAAAGAGTTTGAAAAGTTTTATGCACTGTCGCATAAAAACAATCAATGTCCGTGTCTGACGGGGTTCTCGCATACGAGTCGCAGAGGCGCGCCTTCCTTCTTGTTTCCCTCCTCGCTCACATACACTGTCGCCTCGTAGTCTGTCTCGAAGTAGTCGGCATCTCGAGGGTACACCATTGCGCACGGCTCGCCCTGCAACACAAATAACGTTGAAGAGAGAGAGAGAGAGAACAGGAAATGAGAAAAGAGGGATAGAGAGGGTGAGTAAATGGCAAGGAGGAGTAAGAAAAAAAAACTCACGTAGCAGTTGTGACGGATGAGTAGATAGGGCTCGATGTAGCCGATTTCATCCTCGCCTCCAGCTATCTGAACTGCTCCACTCTTCGATGCATTGAAAGAGACAACCTCCTTCGCTAGCACGTCGTGAGCATCTACAACAGAGAGAGAGATAGTCTCTCTCCTTCTCCTTTTCCATCTCCCTCTTTCTCTTTCTCTCTATCACTTCCTTTCTCACCCCCCCCCCCCCTCTCTCTCTCACCCCATTTTGCTTGACCGATGAACCACGCGAAAGACAATGGAATCAGTGCGTATGATGGATTGTCGTTTTCCATCAGAACCACTTCCACGTCGATCATTGACGAGTTGTCTTTCGCCGCATCGGCCGGACACATCACCGAACCTCCAGAATCTCTGTTCTCTGATTCATTATACCATATCCTGGCGTACCTCTGAATGTGACATGGTGATAGGATGCCAGAGAGCTGGCTATAGTCAGAAAGAGAGCTGATAGAAATAGAACGCGCATCACAAACAATGATACTAACACGTATGACGAGAGTGTTTTAATATCACACCGAATATTAATCAGTACACGTCAGCACTGCATTTTATAACACCGTCTTTTACAAGGGAATTAATAATCAATAAGGGATATGGTATCTTTCAACGCATCGAAGACGTAGAGTGGAGCAGTTCAGATAGCTGGAGGCGAGGATGAAATCGGCTACATCGAGCCCTATCTACTCATCCGTCACAACTGCTACGTGAGTTTTTTCTTACTCCTCCTTGCCATTTACTCACCCTCTCTATCCCTCTTTTCTCATTTCCTGTTCTCTCTCTCTCTCTCTCTCTCTCTCTCTCTCTCTCTCTCTCTCTTTGTTATTTGTGTTGCAGGGCGAGCCGTGCGCAATGGTGTACCCTCGAGATGCCGACTACTTCGAGACAGACTACGAGGCGACAGTGTATGTGAGCGAGGAGGGAAACAAGAAGGAAGGCCCGCCTCTGCGACTCGTATGCGAGAACCCCGTCAGACACGGACATTGATTGTTTTAGGCGACTTGCAGAGATACATACAACTCATTCCAATAACGTTATCTCAAGACTAAAGTGTTCGCAGGTTACGGTAGTAGGAATGTGATAAAGTGCACTCTTCTTGCAGACTCACAGTATTTATACATTAGGAGAGCGAACAGTTGCCAGACAACAGTGCACTACTGTCAAAGTAGTGTATTGTAAGTATTGTAGTCTTGCGCGGACCGAAAGAGCGTCTAAATGCGATGTAATGATGTCTGGAAAATATGCGGCGAGGTGGCTGCCGTACCGTGAACCGGGGGAATACCCTATAGTGAAATGTTGATTTTCTAACTGCGCACAAGACGAACAAGGAAACATAGTGTAGGTGGCCAACTTCACCGTCACTCTGTTCTCACTCAGCACTTCATTCCGCGTCCCTGATATACCGTTGTCTTCAAAATAGCGCAGGAGCCCTCAACCTTTTCGTCACGTCGACTTATGGAAATTGAAGGTGGAAAGCGAAGAGTTGCCAGAATTATAAATTTCGATAAAAACAAGTATCATGAAAACTTAAACAGTAACGTGTTTACAGAAAACGCGACAGTCGGTTTTAAAAGAACAGTGACGACTTATTTTTGACTCGGAGTATTATTAAAAACTATATTAACTTAAAATATTTTCAATTTTCGCCAAAGAACGACGATTCTGCGTTGCAGACGGAAATTTGAATCACCCGCCAACGCTCATTCCAAATGAACATATACTAAAATTGGAACAATACAGAGAAGATTAGCATGGTCCCTGCGCAAGGATGACACGCAAATTCGTGAAGCGTTCCGATTTTTTTTTAAAGAAGATGGCTAGCGCAGTGAATGTGCGCGCAGCTATCAAGCGGAAGGTCCCGGGTTCAATCCTCTCGGTGGCTAATGATGTGATGTACCGCTAGTCACGGTGGAGTGACGACCACCCTCACAACTTTCGTGAGCCTCTAGTAAGAAGTCTGTGACGTCATCTGATCCAAATTCATTACATTCATCGATGGACCCCTTGTAAGCAGCTAGCGACTTGTACTCGAGAGCCTTAGGTCAGTCCCCTTATTGGCTAGGTCGACGGTTGTATAACTTGAATCTGCTGATAAACAAACTTTGAACGCTTCAATACTGCATGTTGGGGAGACATAAGCGCAAATGAACGACTCCTTTTCACTTGCTTCATGGCTCAGTGCATGTGCGCTGCGTTGTGGCACCCGAGCATTGCCGGTTCGATTCCAGTCACCGCCAATGTTTTGCTCGCGTGAAAATGAGGAGTTGTGGCAGGTTGTGGCAAAAATAAGTCGCCACTGTTCCTTTAACAAAGTCTTTACTAAACGGAAACATGGATATATAACACATAACGGGGTATTGATCTGGTAGTGCTTGTGGGGTTCGTCTTCACATATCGAAGTCCATCTCCTCCACATCTGCGACCGACCAAAGGGAGAGAGAGAGAGAGAGAGAGCAGAGAGAGAGCAGAGAGAGAGCAGAGAGAGAGCAGAGAGAGAGCAGAGAGAGAGAGCAGAGAGAGAGAGCAGAGAGAGAGAGAGAGAGAGCAGAGTGAGAGCAGAGAGAGAGCAGAGAGAGAGAGAGCATAGAGAGAGAGCAGAGAGAGAGAGAGAGAGCAGAGAGAGAGCAGAGAAAGAGAGAGCAGAGAGAGAGAACAGAGAGAGAGAGAGAGCAGAGAGAGAGCAGAGAGAGAGAGCAGAGAGAGAGAACAGAGAGAGAGAGCAGAGAGAGAGAGAGCAGAGAGAGAGAGCAGAGAGAGAGAGCAGAGAGAGAGCAGAGAGAGAGCAGAGAGAGAGCAGAGAGAGAGCAGAGAGAGAGCAGAGAGAGAGAGCAGAGAGAGAGCAGAGAGAGAGAGCAGAGAGAGAGAACAGAGAGAGAGAGAGAGAGCAGAGAGAGAGAGCAGAGAGAGAGAGCAGAGAGAGAGAGCAGAGAGAGAGAGCAGAGAGAGAGAGCAGAGAGAGAGAGAGAGAGCAGAGAGAGAGAGCAGAGAGAGAGAGAGCAGAGAGAGAGCAGAGAGAGAGAGCAGAGAGCAGAGAGAGAGAGCAGAGAGAGAGCAGAGAGAGCAGAGAGAGAGAGAGAGCAGAGAGAGAGAGAGCAGAGAGAGAGAGCAGAGAGAGAGAGAGCAGAGAGAGAGCAGAGAGAGAGAGAGAGAGAGAGCAGAGAGAGAGAGCAGAGAGAGAGAGAGCAGAGAGAGAGAGCAGAGAGAGAGAGAGCAGAGAGAGAGAGCAGAGAGAGAGAGCAGAGAGAGCAGAGAGAGAGAGAGCAGAGAGAGAGCAGAGAGAGCAGAGAGAGAGAGAGAGCAGAGAGAGAGAGAGCAGAGAGAGAGAGCAGAGAGAGAGAGAGAGAGCAGAGAGAGAGCAGAGAGAGAGAGCAGAGAGAGAGAGAGCAGAGAGAGAGAGCAGAGAGAGAGAGAGAGCAGAGAGAGAGAGCAGAGAGAGAGCAGAGAGAGAGAGAGCAGAGAGAGAGAGCAGAGAGAGAGCAGAGAGAGAGAGCAGAGAGAGAGAGCAGAGAGAGCAGAGAGAGAGCAGAGAGAGAGAGAGCAGAGAGAGAGAGAGCAGAGAGAGAGCAGAGAGAGAGCAGAGAGAGCAGAGAGAGAGAGCAGAGAGAGAGAGCAGAGAGAGAGAGAGCAGAGAGAGAGAGAGCAGAGAGAGAGAGCAGAGAGAGAGCAGAGAGAGAGAGAGAGCAGAGAGAGAGCAGAGAGAGAGAGCAGAGAGAGAGAAAGCAGAGAGAGAGAGCAGAGAGAGAGAAAGCAGAGAGAGAGAAAGCAGTGAGAGAGAGAGCAGAGAGAGAGAGCAGAGAGAGCAGAGAGAGAGCAGAGAGAGCGCAGAGAGAGAGCAGAGAGAGAGCAGAGAGAGAGCAGAGAGAGAGAGAGAGAGAGAGAGAGAGAGAGAGAGAGAGAGAGAGAGAGAGAGAGAGAGAGAGAGAGAGAGAGAGAGAGAGAGAGAGAGGAGAGAGAGAGAGAGAGAGAGAGAGAGAGAGAGAGGAGAAAGAGTGATACAGGGATAGAGGGGGAGAGAGAGGGGGGGAGAAAGAGTGAGACAGGGATAGAGGGGGGAGGGAGGGAGAGAGAGAGAGAGGAGAGAGAGGAGAGAAAGAGTGAGAGGAGAGAGAGGGACAGAGGGGGGAGAGAGAGAGGGGGGAGGGGGAGAAAGAGACTCACGTCGTGCGTGATCGCCAGCTGATCGTCGCCCGCCGGGCCTCGCGGCACATCGAGGAACTCGCCGTTGTAAAGAACCTGAGCGGAAGCTTCGACTTGACTGAAGAGAGAAAGAGAGAGAGAGAGAGAGATAGAGAGAGAGAGAGAGAGAGAGAGGGGAGAGAGAGAGAGAGAGAGAGAGAGAGGAGAAAGAGTGATACAGGGATAGAGGAGGAGAGAGAGGGGGGGGAGAAAGAGTGAGACAGGGATAGAGGGGGGAGGGAGGGAGAGAGAGAGAGAGGAGAGAGAGGAGAGAAAGAGTGAGAGGAGAGAGAGGGACAGAGGGGGGAGAGAGAGAGGGGGGAGGGGGAGAAAGAGACTCACGTCGTGCGTGATCGCCAGCTGATCGTCGCCCGCCGGGCCTCGCGGCACATCGAGGAACTCGCCGTTGTAAAGAACCTGAGCGGAAGCTTCGACTTGACTAAAGAGAGAAAGAGAGAGAGAGAGAGAGAGAGAGAGAGAGAGAGAGAGAGAGGAGAAAGGGATAGAGGGGGAGAGAGAGGGGGGGGAGAAAGAGTGAGACAGGGATAGAGGGGGGAGGGAGGGAGAGAGAGAGAGGAGAGAGAGGAGAGAAAGAGTGAGAGGAGAGAGAGGGACAGAGGGGGGAGAGAGAGAGGGGGGAGGGGGAGAAAGAGACTCACGTCGTGCGTGATCGCCAGCTGATCGTCGCCCGCCGGGCCTCGCGGCACATCGAGGAACTCGCCGTTGTAAAGAACCTGAGCGGAAGCTTCGACTTGACTGAAGAGAAAAAGAGAGAGAGAGAGAGAGAGAGATAGAGCGCGCGCGCGCGCGAGAGAGAGAGAGAGAGAGAGAGAGAGAGAGAGAGAAGGTCGCTCACTTGGCGCATGCCAGCTGCAGTCCGGTGAGCTGCAGGTACCGCGCCGCGACGAACACGCGCCGCGCCAGCTCATCGTCTGAGATACGGTACATTACAGTATCCTAAACTGACTAGCGTAAACGTCGTGATGCTACCGTAACTACCATAAAGGTATCGTAACCTATCAATGGCAGTGGTGAATGTGTACTACATACTGGTGAGTATGTAGTTGAGGCACTTCTCGATGACGTCACGATCGAAGTGCAGCCGGACCTCGCCAGTCTTTGATTCAGCGAACTCGCCATACAGACAGGCAGAGAAGTAGGGGTAGAGCGAGAGGACGAGTGAGTGACACGGAAGCTGCAGGGGATGAGATGACATAGAGAGAGAGGGAGAGAAAGATAGAGATAGAGAGAGAGAGAGAGAGAGAGAGAGAGAAAGAGAGAGGAGCTCACCCTAGCCTTATTGCCTTTATCACCAACGACCAGAACCAGGTCTGTCAACTTACCCGCGCTGAAATAAGATAGTGAAAGAGAGGGATATAGGGAGAGAGATGAACATGGTAAGAAAAATGGATGGGAAGAGAGAGAGGGGGGGGAGGGAGAGAGAGAGAGGAGTGAGGGAGAGAGAGAGGGGGAGGGAGAGAGACTCACAGTCGACTCTGATGGATACCAGCACATATCTTCTGGTGGTCCATCCCGCTTCTCCGCCGCTCGATGAGTGACAGCTCACAGAAATGACAGCGACGACGGCGGCCATCGCAAACGCGAGAGACGACAATGACAATTTCGTCATCGCACTTTCCGGTAAATAAAATGCAACAGTTAATGCAAATGCTTCCTAAGGTCACGCGTTCTGTGCTCTCTTTCTGCACTTTGCTCTCATTTTCAACAAAATGAGCGGATAGGAAGTGTTTTGTTAAATTCCTTGTTTTTTGATACTCTATTGATTTTCACCGTATGTTGTTATACAACGAAATCATTGGTTGCACTATTTATTGATGATGTTTGTCAACATTTTAACTGTAAACCAAAGAATGCATCACTTGTCTTTGATGCATTCTCCGACAAAAGTCTGACAGTACTGTAGCCCGAATATATTTATGATATTTATTACACATGAAACACATTAGAATGAAACAAGCATTTTAAATATTAACGGCATCTAGATTAGATCACGTTGAAGATCAGTAGAGCCTGAGACAGTTAGCGGAAAGGGCAAATGAATGGCAAATGTAAAGAATGGCAAATGAAAGAATGTTAAAAAGGCATAAGTCACTGATATCAAAATCAATATGAATAAGTACAACGCAAAATTCAACGCTATAACATATCACTGCGCCCGCGTGCGCGCGTCTCTGACTTTTAAAGTGCTACCAGATCCTCTGATTCGAAACCTTCATGACAAACATACACATACAAAGAAATAGAAAATATCATTTATATCACACTTGGATTGACAGTCTCTCAACAGACGCACTGGTACACGACACACAATAGGCTCGTCTTTCTCCTCTCAACAACACAACACAACTCGACTCTGAATAAATAACAAGCAATTCTCTTTCACACAATACTCTGCTCCAAAATACTATACCACTCTAGATATCTCACATAAATATGCAATCTCCAAATACAATGTTACAGACAATATACATTATACACAGAGAGACTCGAGTCGCGGTTAGTTGGGTTAATGAGATGAGAGATGATAGGGTGAAATAGGGTGATAAGGATAATGCGTGTTTCTTCTCTCTTACACGTGTACACGGCCCGTATTGTACAGTTTGGTAGTGGGATATGCGTTCTACTGTTTGTGGAGTAGTCTGCTCATGAGACTCCGTCCAGTGGTGCTGCCCCGTCCACTGGGACTGGGGCTTCGGGAGGGCGAGGGCCGGTCTCGCGCCAATGGAGACACAGGAATCGGAGACGACGCCACTGCCGTCTTCCCTCCATGAAGACCGTGCAACGACTGCGGACGAGACGACGACACCAGCGGAGAGCGGTGCTCCTCCAGACGCAGACCCACGTCGCTCAGCCTCTTGCCCGGAGGCGGCGCCACTGGGGGCGGAGCCGGCAGCT
Source organism: Rhabditoides inermis (assembly GCA_963966185.1). Taxonomy (NCBI): domain Eukaryota; kingdom Metazoa; phylum Nematoda; class Chromadorea; order Rhabditida; family Rhabditidae; genus Rhabditoides; species Rhabditoides inermis. The sequence goes on along the minus strand of CAWZYM010000301.1, from coordinate 132,218 downwards.
GCGACGACGACGGAGCGCCACCGATCGGAATCATGATGGCGCCGTCCTGTGAAGACACAGACCTGAAATGGAATAAGTGAGATGGCTGCACTGTTCCTTTGTCTCACCTCGGCATGAATGTCTGTTTCTGTGAGCTACTGCCGGGCACAATGTCGTTGGTGGGTCGCTTGCCGGACAGACGACGCAGCAGACTCGACGGCCCCTTGCGAGCACCCTGCAGTGCACACGTCATTCACTCGCCCCTCTCTCTCTCTGTGTGTGTCCACTCGCCTTCTTCTCCATGGGAACCCTCCTCGTGGGCCGCTTGGGCTTCTGCTTCTTGGCCAGCTTGCCGACAGACTTCCTCGCAGCGCCTTCCTTGATCGAAGTGGCCGACAGCGGGGTCACCTGCACACATCACGTCCACCTCCTTTTTCGCCCTCCCCCTCTCTCACCTTGAGACTGAGCTCATTTCCCTGGCTGAGCAGTCGATGCATGAGTTGTGGATGGGTGAGATTGTGTACGGGCTGTCCATTGACGGCAGTCAACAGATCGTCCGCCCGCAGACCAGCCTCATACGCCGGAGAGCCAATGTCGACGCCAGTCACCATGTGCTCTGCAACCACATCGTCACTCTCCCCCCCCCCCCTTTCTCTCCCTCTCCCATTCCCTCACACACTCACCAATCGTGTAGTACTCGCTGTGTTCTCCGAGGTAGACGCGCACCGACTTGATTGTGAATCCGAACCCGAGCGGTCCCTTCTTGATGAGAATGGGCGCTTGTAGGAGTGCGAGGGCGGCCGAGGCGTCGGGCTGCGGACTCGCGCCGCCTCCTCCGTCCACACTCGACGCGCTCGACTGCGAGAGTGCGCCGGGCGAGGAGGGCCCGGCACACGAGCCGCACGGGATCGTCAGCTGCAGGTCCGTGTGCTGGCCGCCGCCCGTGCGCTGCTCGTCGACCGGCGACAGCGACTGGCGCAGCGTCTCGTCCGGGTCGCAGCTGATGGCGAAGCGGGGCAGGGGACTCTTGAGCTCCTGGTGGCCGGCGTCCATGCTGCTGTCTGTGGAGGAGCAGGCGGTGGCGGCTGTGCCGGTGGTGCCCGACGACGAGGTGGACAGGTTGTGCTGGCGGGCGGCAGAGAAGCGCCGCCGCAGCAGCACCGCCGACGACACGCACGCCCCGCCGCCGCCGCTCTCGCCGCTCATCCGCTCGCTGCCCAGCTCCGAGCTGTCGTGGTGGTCCTCCGACGACTGCGTCGACGACGGCTTCCGCCAGCGGCCCTCCGGCAGACTGCGCTCCGGCTGCACGGCCGGCTGGTAGCCACTGCTGCTGCAGCTGCCGGAGGATGGGCACGCGCCGGCGGCCAGCGCAGAGGGAGGCAGCTGCGGGAGCTCGACTATGCTGTGGCGAGGAGAGGCGGTGCTGGAAAGGGGAGGAGGTGGGGGGGGGGGGAGGGCAGAGGGGGAGACACACCTGAACGAGTGGAACATGTTGGCAGTGGCGGCAGACTCGGCATCCTCCCCACCAGACTCCACGTCATGATTGTACCTGCAACACAAACGATATGAATAAGTACAGGACAGACAACATCACTATCGGCCGCTCGATGTATAACCATTACAGTGATCGTGACGTCATAGTGAGACGACATGCTCTCTCCCTTCACCCACCGATCTGCCCTGGTGTCAAAGTAGCTGGTGTCCTCTTCGTTGTCCAGCTGGGGCACAAACTCTGCCTTTTGTCGCAGCAGAGAGTTGAAGTCGAGGCCGGCGAAAAGAGGCGCAGCCATCAACTCGCGCGCGCCTCAACATCCGGACAGTCAACCATCACTCCACTTACACACTCACACCCCTCTCGTCTCCACTCACCGATGCCACTTCCCAGTCTCTCCACTGGATTCTTCTCCAGCAGCCTGCGAACGAGATGCTCGGCCTCCGGCGGCAGAGCCTCGTCTCCGTCCGGGTACTCCACCTCCTCTGAAATACAACTATATGAATGGGTTGTCTCCGTCACCTAATCCCATCCACCAAATACGTAGCAGATTCGAAATACTATTGGCATTAGCATGTACCAGTGGCAATCACTCACCGGAGATGACCTTGCAGAACAGATCGTCGGGTGATTCTCCGAAGAACGGCACGCATCCGACGAGGAACTCGTAGAGAATCACCCCGAGAGCCCACCAGTCGACCGGCTTGCCGTAGCCCTGTCGCAGGATCACCTCGGGCGCAATGTACCTGCAATCCATAGATACATCATCAATCAATACATCGATCAATCAATCAATAACTCACTCAGGCGTTCCGCAGAGCTGCTTGTCGTTGAACTGTTGTGTGTCATCGTATCCCTCGCACACCAGCGTCGTCCGATTCATCAGTCCAATTTTCGACAGACCAAAGTCGGTCAGCTTGATGTGGCCCATCGCCGTGATCAACAGACTGCAATCATCACATCATCACCAGTCAATTAATTAATCCATCAATCGACCGATACTCACTTGTCGGGCTTGAGGTCTCTGTGGACGATTCCGTACGAGTGAAGGTACTCAATGGCCAGAACCGTCTCAGCCACGTACAATCTGAATCGCGCAACATCGACAATGAGAAGACAATTCGAGCAATACGCCGCACAAAACACTACTCAACTTGGGTATGAGTATATATGCATCGCAGAACCAGTAATCCATGCGCCCTTCTCACCTGGCCAGATCGAGCGGCAGCGTGCCGGCGTTCTTGAGCAGCGCCGCGCAGTCTCCTCCCTCCACGTACTCCATCAGCATGCACAGGTGGTGGCGGGTCTCGAACGAGCCGTAGAACGACACCACAAACGGATTGTCGGCCATCGTCAGAATGTCGCGCTCCGCAAACACCTGCAACGCGGCGAGGTCAGCCCACACAACTTCTCAGCCTCACCCCAGCTCCGCCCTCACTGCTCACCTGGTCCACCTGATTCCTGAGCATGAGCGTCTGCTTGCTCATCTTCTTGAGTGCAAACCTCTGTCGAGTCTCCCTGTGGCGCACGAGGAACACTGCCCCGTACGCCCCGTTCGACACCAGTCGGATCGTCTCCAGGTCCTCCTCCGACGGCGCCTTCCCGTCCTGGCTACCACCGCTGCCGCCTACAACCGAATCATTATCTCGTTAAAAAAACTTGATTTCAATATCAAATTTCAATATGAAAATGTGGCGTACCTGCAGCGGCCGCTGGCCCCGTTGTCCTGGGGGCAGCAGCGGAGGCGGGTGGGGGAGAGGGAGACTGCGACGAGCGCTCCTCCTCCAGAAGAGGGTCGCGGTCCAGACCCAGCTTGCCGATTATGTACTGCGGCAGGTCAGGCACCTGCAAAGTAGACAATTACATTCGCACATATCACGATAGGAATAAGAGAGGAGAAGAGATGATATAGTTATTTCCTCACCCTCGCGGTTCCGGATCCTAGCTGCTCCCTGACAACTCCTTCAGCTTCTTCCAACAGCTGATAGAACTCGTCCGGATCAAATTCCTGCAACACACGTATCTAGTGTTTTTCTTCTTCTTACTTCTCTGATCTGCCAGCCATAAATTTCCATCGCACCAATTTCACCCTCACGCACAAACACGAGTGCAAAATGGTTACGTACTTTCAGTATACCAGTTTTTTTGTCCATGTGAGTACCCAGTACCCATCTACTCTGGCACGTTGGGGTATCTCCCAAAATGGGTGGGTGCACCCTCCACTCCACTCACACTCTCACTACAGTTCCTGTGATAAACGGACACACAACAAATCACCACTCCACTTTCTAACCTGCACGGAAACAACGTTGCCATTCATCACATCTACTATCTCTCACCGACTTCTCAATTGCCCGGTACATCGGGGACTCGGAATGTGGGAACAAGTAGGTACTAGCAACTTGCTACAATTTTTCTCATTGTCACACCATGCATCAATTCAAAGTGATCAAAGTCTCCTTCCAGCAGGGCAAGCAATAAAGACTGTTTCGAAAATCAGAACAGGCGCACCCACCAGACACTCGAGCAGCCTGGCCGGTCGGCTGACAATCATGAGCAACTGCTTGACCAGCTTGGACAGGTACACCAGAGACTCGGGAGACGTCTTCGCCTGCGCCTGGAAAACGAAGAGTGGAACACTCGAACACGCATGACAGGGACAGACCCATTCACTAGGATTGGTACATGAAAACCAAAGATGAAAAGTGGCTGGTACCTCGTGGAGAGTTTCTTCCAGTCGCTGGCTCATCTCGCAGAAATAGCTGCACGTGATGAGGTCGTCGCGGGAGCGCGCCAAACAGTCGCCAGCTATCTCCACCACCTGCAACGCACAATGCGTGAGACAAGGCGAAACAACAACAACAATGGATTCAATGAATTGCTTGCAAGCATATTGACCCTCGCTCTCCCCTGCCTCTCCCCTCCCCTCACCTGGTGATGGAGGAACCTGGTGGCTCCGTCGGCGATGAGGCGCAGCACAGCCGGGTCGGCGAGCGTCTCCGCTTGCAGCACCTGCACATCCAGGGTGTGGTCCTTCCCCTCCCCTCCCCCTCCTACCATGCTCTTCCGGCTGCCCCTCTCCGCGAGTGCATCCATCTGCTCGGCGCTGCCGCCCGACAGTGGCCCGTTGTCGGCCACGAATGCGCACAGCCGCTCCTCCATCTGCGTCTTCGCCTCAAACACACAACACAATCACTACACTCTTCATTTCAAACAGATTATTCGACGTTTACTTGAAGCACTATGGTTTGATTTCACCATCATATCACTGTGAACAGGACGACACCGAAAGCTCACTGACCTTGGGAAATCGTTCCTTGTAGACGCTGTTCCTGTTGACAACCTCAACGCTGAACTCACCGCCCAACTTGATCGGAGAACTGCAAGGGAGAAGATATGAATATGCAAAACACAACAAAACGTGAGCATTGTAATGAAATGAACACAGCGCGCACCCCAGTCACACCACCACATTGTCTTGTCGTCAACACATGGAATGAGAAGAGAGAACTCGTCTCTCCTGACAGTGACTAATCACCCTCCCTCCCTCTTGCTCCAAAATGTGCCCGCCAAACCCCAGACGGTCATTCTGTGCAACTCGCCCACTCGACTCGTGGGGGGCGTGCAAACACCACAACCCTCATCATATCCTCATTAACTAACCTCATCTACGAAACACGTCTACCTACTCTTTCTGGAAGCAAACCGTCTACCCAACACTACAACAAACTGACAAACTGAACATTCACTGGTCAAAACACATCTTTCACACTACAGACCAGTAAGGCAGTAAGCGATCGGTAAGTGAGCAAAAAAACGAGAACGCGAGAGAGAGAGAGGGAGAGAGAGAGAGAGAGAGAGAGAGAAACGAACGACATTCCCAACGAGTCAAAATATCTCTCGACGAGGCGGGTACAATCCCGCGAGGGCTAATCATTGAAGCGGTGACAGATATGTATCTCTTTTCTCTGCGACCAGAGCCACACCACGTTTCCCCTATACCACCGGCGACAATCGAAGCAAACCTCGTTGCCCGAACCCCGCACACACCAGACACGTCTAACTAGGTTGACCACGGAGAAAGAGGGAGGGGATGAGGGAACAGGGAACATGACACTGACGTGAGACTCCTGCTGCGGGGTCGGCAGTGGGGCATGGTGTCGTCGGTGAACGAGTCAGCCGAGTCGAGTCGCAGCCCCGCGTGCTGTGCATGACCCGCGTGGCCCCCTCCTCCGCCCGCCGGGTGGTGCAGCCGCATCCCATCCACCACGTCACACAGCTGCTCCGACGAAGAGTACTGGCTCTGAAACAGATGAGCTTATTGAAACACAATTCCATGCCTCTGCGTACTACACCTCCTTAAAACTTTACCCAAAATTCCCCCTGCTACGTACTTTCTGCGTGCGCAATCTATTCTCACCGACGCGTCTCTCGTCTCATAGAGATTGATTCTCTCTAGCGCAAAGAAGCGCGAGGAAAGCCCTTTCCTGCCGCTACCCTTGTTTCCTCCTCCCTCATTCTCTTGCCCTCCTCTTCACGTCATTGCATTGTCACAGCAGTGCAGTTGTCCCTTCTCCTCTTCCTCTCACTCCATCCACGGTTAGACAACAGCGCAATAGCACGGCAATTGAAGAGCGCGCAGACGGCCCCACTTTGCCCCTCGGAGACAACGCACTTCTTTCACCCTCACTCCCCCTTCCCCTCTCCCTTCTCGCAAAACAACAAAACAATGGGCAATAACGCGCTGTCCCTGCCCAAGCGCGGCCAGTCGCAATTATCACCAATACACCCAATCAAATAGGAACTCAAAACCAGTAAACAACCGTATGACGTACCGAGAAAGCCGAGTTGCTGCCTGGTGTGCCGTATCCACTGGTGCTGGGGAGGGAGGCGAGCGACCAGCGGCGGTTGTCGTGCTGCGGGGCCATGAGAGAGGAGCCACTGCGGGACGAGGCACACCTACAAGCACAACCATCAACACCCATCCACCTCCCCCCCCCCTGCTTCTCCCACCTCATAGCCACTCCGACGGGCGCAGTGGCCCTGGCGCTGCTGGGGGCGGCCGAGGCGGCGGCGGCCTCTCTCTCTGTGCGGTGGACGCCGCTGCCACTCGGAAGCAGCTGCCTGCCAGCCGGACTCCGACATCTCCCCCCAGTCAGGATGGGGGACGCGTTCAGACTGCGACGCGAGTTGGTCGCGATTCGGGCGGCCTGCGCAGACGACGCCACATCCTTCTGCAATCAACAACACATTAGGAAAAGTGTGACGATTGAACTTATCTACACTCACTATATTCCTTCACCATGTACTCAATCTACTGCTATCTAGAACCCTCGTACATGTACAATCATCCAACACCCACAACCTTTCACAAACGATCGCAACTTTTCACCCGCAATCTTGCACTGACCCTCAACTGTGCGAGTGGACTGAGACAGAAGGGCGACAGCGGGGCACTGCTGCCGAGCTGGCCGATCGCGAAGCAACTGGTGGAGCGGGCGACCGAAGAGGGCGACGCTCTGCCACCCACACTCTGCCGCCGACCGCCCTCCATCAGACGACGCCACATGGACGGGAACCGCCGCCACGGAGAATCATCCGCCGACGAGGCGGTGGGGGACGACGACGCAGTCGACGACGACAGCGGAGAGTGGCAGAAGGTGCTGGAGCGAGGCGGCAGCATGGGAGGCGAGGAGTCGTCGTCGTGGCAAGAGTACTGGGTGGGCGACGGGGGCAGAGTGAGCAGAGTCAACAGCCGATCGGCCCCCGGGGACAGTTGCGAGTGAGAGGAGGTTGAGGAGGGCGAGGAAGAGGCACGAGACATCTTGCCAGCCACCACACTCCACTCACTGCCTCCAGCCAGCCAGCGCCAGCCACAACACGACGACAAATTATCGCCGGCGACGACGACAAATCGGCAGCTTGGCAGTGTCGGATGGCTCTCTTGCTTCTTCCCCTCGCCTCTAGTCGCACTCTCCTCCCCCTCCTCTTCTCCCTTCCTCCCAATGCCCATACATAGCAGAGAGGAAGGGGCGGGGAGGGGCGGGGAGGAGAAAACACACTAGCGTGGTGGTGTGAGCGATGAAGCCTACTGACGGGCGGTGGCGGCAGAGAAATGCCAACAAGCAACAAATCTCTCCCGCCTTTCGCGCACTCTCCTCGCTCTCCCAACGCGGGCTATTCTCCACACCAACTCTCTCTATCTCTCTCTCCCTCCCTATTGACAACAACCACAAACGAGCATGCACGCATCACTCCCGAAACGAGCGAGCGAGCGAGCTAGCTAGAGCTAGAGAGGCGTGGAGGGACCTTTCATATTCCTTCTCGGTACTCACTACACCCCTAATCCCTTTTCCCTGAAAACAAGTGTGTTGATCATTCAGGAAAAACGCCATGTGATATTTTCTCATCACTGCCTTTTGAGGCAAGCCAATCTTCTCACGCTCAACAATATCTGAGCACCGTGACGTCAATAATAGGCAGCACAGTAAACATAGCTTTTGTCGAGAGGAAAAGGAAAGCGGAAGGAAGCGTACCGCTCGTATCACGAGGCAACCACGCTGTCCATTAATAGCCTGTACCCACATCACATGAAACTAAGTCAACCGAAAGGAATCAAAGCTCTCACATTTAACGTAATCAAATTCACCCGCAGTTGCACCTGCGCTGGCATACATAATGCACACGGTACACATACACACTCGCACATTCTGCACTCTACAACTACCACGAGTTTCTCGGTGTGTCTATGAATAGATTCGGTTTTCCCCGTGCCTCGGGCAAATTAATGTCACACAGACCGCGCTCGCATCACAACGGCTCGCTGCCATTTCCCCTTGTTTACATCTCTGGGCGGCACAAAATGAAATAAAGGGAGGAATGAATGAGCAGACTGAGTGTGAGTCATTCGGGGACGCACAACATCTACTGATCCGCAACTATTAATGGAAATGTCGTCGCGCATTCAATCCGCTGCAAAAAGTCACATGGCTCTTTCAAAGGCTTCATCCTTCATCATTCAATCACTCAGCTCCCTTCCTGTATAATCCCCTTATATGGTACTCAACGGGTAGAGAAAATGTAATCCTCCATGTAAGTGTGTTGCGCTGTCAAGTCTTGCGCATGTACCCTTTACATCTGGAGCCACCAAGCACCAAGACAACCACCTGATAGTGAATCGCGATAAGAACACCTCACCGACTATGCTATCCCTCATTCATTATTCACAATCTTTTCCCTCTCGCCCTCCCCCCCCCCCCTTCCCCCTCTCTCTCGCATCTCACATGCGATCCACGTCATATCGAGTACACAATCATTCGTCTCCTGCTCGCTACTATGGCTACCCTGCTCTCTCTCTCTGCACATCTTGCACACTCTATCCTCACCCTCTCTCACTAGACACTAAAAGCTCAATGCTCACCCGCTCCCTCAATGCAGCTCACCGACCAAAAATGGATATAAGGAAACAACAAAAACAGGCGGGAGCCTCATGCCAAATTGATGGTCCAAACCGAAAGGCATCTCCAATTCTCCTCCAGTCTCTCACAAATCTCTCAAATATCCCTAAATCTCCCATCACCATTCTCCCACAATTTCAATCTGCCAAATCCAGGCGACCATTAGCAAAAAAAACGGCTAGCATAGAATAGGAGGAACTAATGAAAATGAAAGCCTCCAGTCAAACGATGACGCAGCAACAAAGAAATGGAGACAAAGAGAGGAGAGCAATAAACAAAACAAAAGACAATTAGGCCACGCCACTACAGTCCTCCTGACAAAACAACAGCATAGCCAAGCATTCCTCCCCTCTTCCTCTCTCAACTCTATTCATTAAATCACGATGATGCGTGGCCGAATATAGTTTTCTCATTAACGTGCTCTACGTGAGAGTACGAATCCCCGACGGGGCTACAAGTACACTGGCACGGAGACTCACAAGGGCTGGGAAGGGAAGGCAACCATTTCTTCTTCTCACCCACTGCTCACGTCACGAGGCCTAGCTGGTGCACATTTTCCACTCATCTCCAATGCTCTCCACCTCACCTATGCAACACTTTCACCATTCCCTTTCCACTCCCTCACTCTTCCTTCCTCCTAGTCCCTCCCCTCTCTTCCTATGCAAATACCAGTAATTACACATAATCTACTCCAATTCCTTCCTTTCTCTCTCATACATGATACATGCTACTCACACTCTCTCACAACTACGAAACGCGAGCACAAAATGACGGCAATCAACGAGAGACACTTTTGCGGAAAACAATTTCGTAGTGTCTAGAAAAGTGCTCACCGGACACGAGAACCTCCTCCTGTGCGCGTCGTCGACTGTCAATAGAATGCCTGTGCCGGGCGGGGGACTGATGTGTCCCATCCGCGGACCCACCCTCCGCCTGCTCATCGTCGGGCTCCTCCGCCGCGGACTCGCCGACCAACACTCGCTCTCCCGCGGCGACTTGCTGCTGCTCCGCGACGCAGTGGGCGTGAGTGTGAAGGCCAGCTCCTCCGAGCTCTCCAGTCGGTACAGACTGCTCCTCCACTGCACCTGGATGGGCCGGGCGAGCAGCGGGTTGGGCGACATGAGAGCGGCCGTCTCGAGCAGCGCCGACTGCGGCACGACAGGCATGGACGCCCGGCGGCCGCCACGCGACGGACCCCCGCTACACGCCCAGTCAGCAAACGACATGGGGGAGAAGAGGGAAGGGACGGAAGAGGATCAGCTCACAGCTCAGCTCCTAAGCCAATATGCCCAATCCAGGCAGGCACGTTTCCAAGCCTCTCCGCCCAACCAGTAGAGCAGAGACAGCGCCCAAACACAATAACAATGCAGCGAATGAATCACAGCCGGCGGAAGGGCGAATGGAATACTGGCAACTCGGCCGGGAACACGAGACACGGGGCGCTCGTCGGCCAGTCGAGCTCACTCCTCTCACGGTGACGGCGACACGCGACGCCGGGCGACAGTCCCGCCTCCCTCCCTGCTTTCCCTCCCTTCCCTCTCACTCCTCTCACTCCCTATATGCACCCTCCTTCCTCTCCCTCTCCCTCGTGCAGTGAGAGAGAGTGTGGCGGGGAGAGAGCGGCGAGGCGAGCACTTATTACTGCTCCACCGAACCACGCCGCGCGCCACACAAATAGCCACACGACGAGGGTGAATATAAATAATCCGTTAGCAAGAGAATGGAATGAAGGGGCGACAGTGTATCCGAGAGACAGCCCGCAGCTAATCGGCGTTCTTGTGGACGGACCCACGCTGATGAACCAAATGTCCACGACGACAGGCCGAATCAATTACGCGACAAGGAAGGAAGGAGCCAAAAAGAGTCTTTCCTTCCCCTCTCATCTCATTCCTTCCATCTACTATATCCAATTTCAGCGACGAGCGTCCAGTAATCTCCCGGAAAGGACATGTAGTTTGTGGTGCGGCTCGGAATGAGTCAGTCTGCCCATTCACTGCTCATTGCTTATTCCATCCACGGGCATTCTCTCGTCGCACGAGCCTTCCTTCCCCTTCCCCCCCTCTCGCCATCCTTTCATCCGCCCGCTCCCACGATCTCGGCTTGCAGTTGAAGCCTCTAATCCACACTCCCAACAGTGTACATACGCTACAAACAACCATCCGGCTAACAAACACTCAAGATTGAAAACCAAGCGCGTTTCCGGTGCATCTCAGACTCAATCAACATTCGCTGACCTTCAGACCTCACGAGAAAGCGACTATTATAGTCATACATGAACAATGAACATAGATTATAGATAGATTGGAAATATATAAAGACTCGGAACCCAGTCATTATTCTCCTCTTTTGCATAAGGCGTCGTCGTCGCTTCTCACGTCGCTTTCTCTTAGCAACAACGTCAACAAATCACATTGACAACCTGTCATATCTCCTGCCTGCAGACACACACAAATGTATGTGATGTGTGCAGAAAGAGCATGTGCTATATATGCATAATATAATCATGTTTCATCGCCATGTTTATCAAGGGGGAAAGCGCCAAAGATCCGTCCGAGAGGGAGAGGGAGCTATTCTCGCACTCTCGCAGGTCTCATGTTCTCAATCTCATGTCCATTCGCCTTCCCTTCTAATTCGCATCACTGCACTTCTCCAATTCACACTCTCTTTCATTTGACGACGAGAATCATCCACATCTCATTAGCACCAACATGCCATCGGAGAGAGAGAGGCAGAGAGGCAGACGGAGAGAAATGGGAAGATGTGCTAGAGGCAACAGTAATGTGACTCTTTTGCACGGCTGGGCAGGGGATGATCCGCTGACTCCTTTTCTTCTATCCTCAAACCACCCATATAGAGCAGGCAATGGGATGAAAAATGGTCGTCCAACGAGGGCTTCTCTCTCTCTCTCTCTCTCTCTCTCTCTCTCTCCTACTTTGCAATGCAAAGACTCTCTCTCTCTCTCTCTCACTCTCTCGTGCACCTTCTCATTATACAACGGCTATATCCTGCACGCTTTTCTACCCACAAAAAGAGAAGCCCCCACAATAGCAGAAGGAACACTGCCTCTAGAAGTATAGCAAAAATCCGTCGCCATTGATTCTCTCTAACTAACAAATGCAAAACCGCCGCACACAACCGCAGTATAAATAATATAAATGGTATTCTCCGCAAATACGTATCTAGTATCTATCAGTAAACGATTCGGCAGTCGACCCACCCGCATGCGAATCGGCTTGTCGCTTTGATTGAGTGAGTGTGAGCTGGCGGATATCTGGGGGTCCGAGTGGCCGAGCGAGCAGCGCATCCGAACCAGATTCGACGACGACGACGAACACGCGCTGTCCACCGACGTCTCGCTGCACATGCCTGCAATACACAAATACATTCACAAGTACGAATGCTACTCAAGTCGCACAACAGGTGAAATGAACGTGTCAGTGCTTACTTCTTGATCATTAAAAGCTTATCAATCATATTTCAGTGATTCACTGGCAGCAACACAGTTCCCTCTTAAAATCTTAGCCTTCTCTTATCTATAACTTTTTAATCTATGAGTCACACGTCACACACATGTCATTTTCGTGAAAAAACGCAAGCAATTTTTTTCTCTTTCAATTTTTCTTTTTTTCACGTCTGCCGTTTATTTCACAGGAAAAGCGACACGTGTCGCTTGTTCATGTTCACATCTCGAAACTCGAAACGAACAACAACACTTTTCATTCACACAGCTACATTCATTGTTTCCGTGTTTCTATTTTGTCCCACCTATATGAAACCTTCACTCACACATGTATACGAGGGAAGTTGAGAAATCGTAAACAATCCAAGCGCAAAAATTTCACTTTCTACTCTCATTCGCCAATCTTCAGTAGACCGTGTAATACACTCCTCCTCCCACTCGCAAAAGAAGCATCACGCCAACCAAAAATAAATTCGAACGAGACAAGAAAAACATCGGTGGACATGCTTAATTTCGTGTCATTGCCGATGCATGAGAAGAGGGAGGGAGGGAGACAGGAGAAAGCCTCCGACATCCGATAAGAAACTAACAGACAGCAAAACATAAACACGACACGTCAGAAGGTCATACACTATTCATACGCACTGGATAGAAAGTGAAGAGAGACAATGTGGACGTGCGTCACTCGACTCAGATTCCTCTCGCATCACTCACGCATACATCCATACCCGCACACTTCCTCATCCACTCTTCCTCCTACATGCCATGTCAACAGGTCATCTTCCAGAAGACCACAACTTACCACACAAACGCCATCTCCTCCCCCACTCGCCTACATTCCTACATACCACATGTCATGTCACACACATCATGAACAATTCAAAAATGTAGCGCGGGCGGGAACACACGACTTTAAAAGAGGGCGCGCCGACCGACAGGAAAACAATTCAAAACTGCACGATCCAGGAGGACAGGAGGAGGAAAACACGGGACAATCATATCATCTGATCAGCAATCGGCTGCGGGATGTGCTGCTGTGCACACTGCAGATTCCAGTGCAAGCAAGAGTGACCGATTCATTCACTCTACCGCCACCAACTAGCAGCCAACACCGGCAAATGCTATTAGTCAGCTGTCATCAATTAAAGAGAGTAGAAAGAGAGAGAGAGAGAGAGAGAGAGAGAGAGAAAGTCGATTGCGTGAAGCGATAGCCACCCGAGGGGTTCCACCAGTCACCGGACTCATCCGCTACTCAAAACATTCAGTAGAACCCCATCAAAATAATACCAGTCGGTCGAGTCAAGAGTGGACCAAAAACGAGCGAACGAGTGCACCTCACACCGTAGATCGACAATCTCTACACGTTCACTCGCACACAAACATGCCCCGAAATAGCAAACGCATGCGGCGCGGACTGACACTAATACAATGAATGGGGGAGAGCAGAGGGCGCCCGGCTGCAATGCACAATCACAATGGACACTTGGCGCGGGCGCCTTGTCGCTCACCACCGCTCACATGCAAATTACACACACTCCCCCACCACACGTTCCACAATCAATACCACACTCACACACAACAACCACCCGCGCATGTGCTTTTCATTGCTCCAGACCCGGAAGACTCTACGTTTTTCTTCCTCACTCTCCATAATATCCCGCCACGAGGGTCATATCTCACATCAGTCGTATCATTCCAAAAGACCAGGAAGTAAACCTAGGAAAAGAAGAGAGAATCCAGGAACGCTTAAAAAACGTCGTGTTAGCATTAATCAAGTCGAGAACAGAGTAACATACTGGCGGAAAACCAACGGAAACAATTCATGTATATGGGTGGTCTCACTCACCCTCTCTCGTTTGAAAATAACTTCCCCTCCCTCCGTCACTACAACCAACACAAACGCGTCATAACACTGCGACAACCAGTCATCATAACGAACCAGAACGAGTACATAACCTCTTAAAATACCACGACAACTATAAAAAATATAAAAAATACTCAAACGTTCATAAAGTGTTCTCACCTCAACCCTACCAATATATACACAATATTAACAGTCAACCGCGCCTTTTCGATTATTCCAAGTGTACACACAGGCAGAGACATGCATACATTGCGTAGCGTATTCACCACTTGCCTTTCGCTCCCCAATCCATCGACGATTATACAACAATACTGTCAAAGGGCAATATCATACGAATATCATACAAAACGCACACGTGAACGTATGTATGGATTGCCCCCTCATATCCAAAACTGCGAGTCCGCAACGCACTCTCACATTCCAAATCCAGTCCCAAAAGAGAGATACTCACTTGCACACAAACGTCACACCTTTGCCACTTCTCACCAATGCGTTGCCCACTCATCTCCCCTCCAAAAACCTCGCAAAAGAAACCGAGCTCAAGAGATCTACTACTCGAGATATCCACCACCATCCGCGTCAAACAATCGCAACAATGAGTCATCAGGAAGAGACAAAGGTATGGGGTTGAAGCACAGTATGTAACGAAACAACGTCAATCAAGTACTCACTCCTCTTCATGCTGAGAGCCCTGGTGGAGGCACTCCTGCTGGCTGGTCGACACCCTCCCCCTCCCCCTCCTGCCACAGCCACAGCCACTCCACTCCCGCACCACTCCCAGCCCTCCGTCACTGAGCGACACGGACGCGTCATCGTGCCGTACTTGCGGTACACCATCGACATGGCCACAGAGGGAATATACAGTGAGTGGGTAGGTAGATGAGAATACAATAACAGTCGCTCGGAGACGATCACTCGTCGTGGCTCGTCGCTCTACTATGTCTCCATCTGAAAAACGACTACGACTCGACTGAATGGAGTGGAATGGAGACCCGGAAGCAAGCACATGTTAAACAAGGTCGTCGGAATCGGAAATGAGTAGCACGGAAAAAAGTGGAGTGGAAAAAAATAGACGTCTCAAATCAGAGAACCGCCAGGCGATGAGATGAGAGGATATATTGATGGAGAGAGTGATACGCGGCAAGCGTCAACGAGTGGGGAACTGTCTAGATAGGGAGGACATGAATGAGTGAGCACGACAAGTACTCACGTTCCCGTCATTTGTCATTCCTACCTCACCCTCACCCACATATCTCATAGCCTCAACGCCCACAAAGAGAGAGAGAGAGAGAGAGAGAGAGAGAGAGAGAGAGAGAGAGCTACTCGCGTATGCCAAACAATGAATATGAATGCAAAGAACGAAATGAAACACGACAGAGGGGAGAGGGGGCGACCACCCTCGAATACAGCCCCACACCATCACACACCGATAGTAAACCAACCCCCGGCAGGCACAACAAAACCGATGAGTGAGAGAGGATACGAGGCAGATGACATCCCCAGCATTCACAACATACATATTCACAACGAAAGAGTATGTACTCTTCCCTCCCATCTCCCTCTACTTCTATCCACTCTCAAAACCACACGTGCAAGTGATGAGACAAGCGCATGGCGTATGAGTGGAGAATGAGAAGGAGAGGAAGTGCGAGCAAAAGAGAGAGGAAGGGAGAGAGAACGAAGAAGAGGCGCTGGATGGAATACAACTACAACAAGCTGTGGAATCCACACGCGTGTGAGTGAACACACGACGCGCCAGATTCGTGAAAACAAAACAACAAATACGAAGGAGAGCACACCCTCGAGTGACTGCCGTTCTTTCCTTTTCTGTTCCTACACCCGCCAACCATATCCATTGTTGGAGTAAGAGTCACGATAGCACGAGCACACGTCACTCAAGTGCACAAAAGAGAAAGCGGGTTGCTCCAAATAAAGAAGCTTTCCCTTCTCATCCCTTCGACTATCAGTCCAGAGGGTATCCAGTTACTAGAGAAGAAGATAACGGAGCGCATCCCTTCCTTCCCTAACCTATGATGGCACATCGAAATTCGATCTAGCCGAACGCCTCGAAGAGAGCATAGGAAGACAGACACAGATTTTCATGATGATGTCATTTTCACAGAGCAATACTCTGCGATACAACATCGTGTCCGTGTCCTCCTATGAACTTTCATCAAGCTGCTTTCCTCTGCTACGCTCTACTAACTAGCAGACACTCATCTCTCTGCTCCTCCTACGTCATTTAATAACCGAGCAAATGCACACATACACATTTGCGGCCAGACCACACGAGGAAAGATATGCAATATCTTGCATGAAGAAGAAGAGTGGTACGCAATATTCCAAGCAGCGAACATTCAACAAACTTCACTCCACATGGGTTGCCAAACATCTTGGCAAAACAGCCAGTGACTACGTACCATACACCAACACCACCCACAATACTCCATTCATGGAGCATATTTTGATCGCGTCAAAACCACCACGCGAGAATATGAATGGAGTGGGAAGGAGAACGCACAAGAAAACAGAAAATAGCAAGCTCCCGTCATCCAGTTCGGAGTCTGTTATCACACCACTCGATGAGAGAAGTCAATCCGAGAAAAGGCTGTCTCACGGAGCCTGGCCGTCTCTGCCTTCTTCCCACAGCACAATGCATTGTTATGATGCAAGGAGCACGGCGGTCGGACGGGGACGGAGAGAGTCAACAAACGAGGAATACGCACACCTTGCAAGGCAAGATGATGAGGCAAGAAGATACGTTCATCGGAAATAGAACAGACACGCGCCGTTCACGGAATACCAATGCACGCGACTCTCAATTTCTCTCAAAAGCAAATGGCGGAATCGCGGAATACATTGTGATATGTGCTAGACTTGTCTTACTTTCGAAATAGACAAGACATGCACATGGAAGTGAAGAAAGACGAGGCGGAAAAAAGAGCATATGCCCTGCATCCACATACCCGGGTCGCAGCCGCCTCCACTCACAACTCGATTAGGACAAGACATGAGGGTGAGAAGGGACAGGCGGGCACGACTGCTCCAGCGACCACCGCCCATCCCCCGACAACCAACCATCACATGCGAGAGGAACACAAGAAGCAGACATTCTCGACTGGCGAGCCACACAAACACTGCTGACGACCCAGCGTCGACAGACCACGAGATCGAGCAGTGCAAGTGACAGGGGCAGACGGCTCATCATCGGATGATTACGAGGCCAAACTACACACCAGACCAGCAATGAGGAAATACGAGACGACTCGAGCGCACTCGCCTCTTTGGAACACGCAGAGGGAAAGGCGAGAGGAGGGCATCCCCTGCTTTCCTCTCCTTACCCAATCACAAATTGGATGATTCAAGAGACATGCGAAAAAGTGAGAAGCAGCGGGGACGGGGACACATCATCATAGGAGAGACGAGCACCGAATGTTTGTTGGCATGTTACAATGGCGAATATTCAAAACACGAAAATGCATGAGAGAAATCACAACACAGAATCTGTCAGAAACAGAGTGTGTGCATTAGCGAACATAGGAGGATAATGGTGGAATCGAGGGAGAGTCAGTCTCGTTTCAGCTACCAATGGGGAAGGAATAGCCCGGGTGGGTGCGAGAATAAGCTAATAAACCCATTTGCGACGGAGGGTGTGGGGCAGTGGCGAATAGAGCGAGCGGATGGATATAATCCACCGCATCCACATCCATCCTATAGCTCCATTAAAGACGATACCAAAACGGCATGCCTCGATCTACGCAGCGAGACAACAACAACTGCCACGCATACGGTAATGAGATTATGCATAATTGCAAGCACCCGGACCATCTCATTCCAATGTGGGCACGCCATACCAGGCTGGTAGCTGGTAGGAAGCAACACATGCAAAACAACATGATAGAATATCGCATCCACATAATTGCATTTTGGATAGATGAGGAAGAAATCGTCAACACAGAGAGCGTTGGTCGGATGTTGAGAGGATTCCCAGTACATCATACGTATGACAAAAAAGGAGAAGAGCGGGAATATGTTGTGAGGAAAGGGGGGACAATTCATGCTCAATGAGGGCAATCAGTGCAAACGGGCCGAGTGTGAGGAGTGCCTGCGAGAATCTATATATCTCGATACGTACTCTCCACAACCAAGTCAAGCCTAGTCATTAGTCACAAATTGTACATCCCATTTGAAGTTGTGAATCTCCTGTCGGGACAGCACCTCAATAGAGGAGTCACAATAGCATTCGACAGTACCTCCCATTACTTTCAAAAACCACGCCATCGTGAGTATATGCATACCAATGGCCAATGGCCAATCGGTCTATCATGAAATGCGACCAGCATCCGATAGACGCAGAAGAAGGCGCTATCGCATTTCCTCCCCAATGCCACTGCGACATACCAATGAGAAGAGGATGACAAATACCACCGGAGCTTCGTCTCCTTTGCAGCAGACTGCTGCACTCCACATTCACATCGAATATGAACATGTAGCCTGCCAACATGCCGACATTATTCACAAAGCCACTTACGAGGAAATGCATGGCAGAGCCGTTCGAAATAGAGAGAACACGGGAAAAGAGGATGGATAAAGGGGAACGAGGTCAAGACTCGTGTCGCGCGGGCAAGAGGGCAATGGGCAAGACGGCAAGGGGAGAGTCGAGCACTTACAAGAGACGAGGGGGACTGTGAGAGCTAAGAGAGAGGGGGATATATAAAAAGATAGGGGGACACACCAGTGTGGGAGAGAGATGGGTAGAGGAGAGGAAGGAGAGAGAAACTCCCTCGCAAAACAACTGCGCTCTCGAGAACAGTGCGAACACTCCGTCTCTCGTCCGCGCTTCCATTCCCCTCCCCCCTCCCTCTCTCTCCCTCACCACACTCTCACATCCACAAACAATAAATGCGCAGATCAATGAATGCGCAACCTCCAAGCCAGCAGCCAAAGCAAATCAAATAATCAACGGCGTATGGCGCAAAGAAACAACCAGCAGTGCAGCATGGACTCAGTGACACAATCATGCCAATCCAACTCGAATACCGCGCATTTCAAATGCCAAGATAAAATTGGCAAAAAATTGAAAAGACCCACTATCTTCCCCATGGGGGAACAGACCACGAACGGGTGGTACGGTAACTAAGAGCAAAGTCAAATTTGAAAGAAAGTAAAACACGAGCGGTAGCAGGACTCGAACCTGCGACAGAGCGCAATCCGCAGATTACTAGGTTAACAGCTAACCGGCTGTGCCATTGAGGACGCGGCATGATCCTTTCATTGAGCGATGATCTACTGCGCGCTTTCGGTTTTTGTGAAGAAAAGTAGACAATAATGAGACACAAGCATGAGAGACGATTTGATTGTTTTCGAAAACATACGTTTCAGCTGAAAATGAATGGTTTTTCTTCGCACAGTCCGTCTTTCATTGATCGCAAATCAACTAGATGTCTCAATACTAGCAAATTGCTCTCATCGCCTCTATGGCGCAACCGGTAAGAGATTCGCCTAGCAATCTGTTCGGCTGGTTCATGTCGCGGGTTCGAATTCACTCTAAGTCAGGTGTTTTGCTGAAACCTTGCTACCGTAGCAATGTGCCTGCGAATCATAACTTGTGTAAGATTCAGTCAATCATTTGGGATTTTTGTCCACTTTACCAATCAAGAATGGAGAGAGAGAGGCAGAGAACAGAGCGTATTGCTTCCGGAGTGCGAGCGCGACGAGAGAGAGAGAGAGAGAGAGAGAGAGAGAGAGAGAGAGAGAAAGAGAGAGCCCGTAGGGCCATTCCAATCCAATACAGCTGGATTAGCGGAGCACAGCGCCCTCTCATCCCCCTCCCCTCGGTTTCCTAAATGAGAGAATGAGGCTGGCGTAGACGAGAATGGCAATGAATGAACGGAGAGAGAGGGGAGAGAGAGGGGGGGGGGGGAGAGAGAGAGAGAATGGAGTCCACGGATGGCCGTCCACAAATGAGTCCTCTCGTCTGGCGATGCAAGCGGTCAGTCGACCAAACAACCAATTCGACCCCTTCCTCTCTTCTTCTGCCTTTCTAGGCAACGACTCGTCCGATACCCTACCTTACTTCTCTGTTTACATCCCCTCTCCTCTCACTTGCATAGAACACTGCTCACACTTTATTAGCCTTAAAACACGCACAACTTGAAACAATACTCAATCACTCTAAATCCGTACCAAAACCAAACGCCCCTCCAATCAAACCACTTGATCCGGATGTTTGTGTACCGAAAGGTTGGGTAGACAGTGGACAGATACTCGAGATACTTCTTCTCTGATCACCGAACATTCACAAGGAGGTTGTACTTGTACATAATATTCACAAAAGTCAGCTAATAACAATGCCTCTCCTGTCACTCACACTTACAGAAGATGCACTCGTTTGTTGAAAACCACCAGTTTACAGAAATCCCGCGTAAAAGGTGTAATCTTCTGGAGACGCGACATTTTAGTCTAGCATGTACTTGAAAATTCGATAGATAAAAGTAATGTCAGTCCTCCCATATTCTACACTCTAACTACACTACTACACACAACTATCATTAGCATTCCAAATGAACGATGCTTACACCCACACTCTCGCTCATTCGCTCACTCGCTCACAAACCCAACAAACAAAATACGGTAAGGCAGACAAATCGAAATTAGATAGACCCTCTGTCTCTGCAACCACTCTCAATCTTCACGTCATAAAATGAAGGGAAACAAGAGAAAACCAATTACTCATGTGAAGCGTAATTGAGAAATACAATATACACGGATAGAATAGGAGAGGAGATTGGATGAAAAACGAATGAAACGAGTGGAAAACACGGAAAGTCAAAATCGAACCCGCAACCCAATCATTCATCGATTCACACAAAACTAAGGTAATAGGCAAGCCTACAAAAACAACCGCTTCTACAATCTGCAAATGCAGACCTGCACACTGCACATTCATTATCGCACCTCTCCAAATAAGCAAAACCTATCATAGACTTTCACATGGCACAAACAATAATACATTGACATGGACCGACCTTGTTTTCCTGCGACGAGGAACGACGTCCTCCTCCTTGTCCGACGCTGCTTGCGCTTCTCCAACGCCGCTGCCTCAGAGTCTACATGACAATCAATAGCTCCAATCAACAACGAGAAACAACAACAACAACACGCACCTGTCCTGTGCAGGAATACCCTCCCGGAAAGAAGAGACGAGGACGAGCCAGTCCGTGTGCCTGAACACAGGACAGGTGAACGCCAAGTCAAGGGTTCGGAATTCTGTCTATATTTTATTTGTCAGTTTAAAGGTTTCATCACTTTTTTGGCATTTCAAAAAGGCGTGTCAAAACAACGCGCACGAATCACCAGAACCACCATCTAGATGACAGATGTAAGTCCAAGCAATCATAAATGCGTGTTTCTCGATTTCACATTCTATGCGCATCAGCCATATAAAATCGAAAAAAAAAGTGAATTGTGTCATCCTCATGGTTGATGATTGATGCTCAATAACAAATTAATGAAACCAATAAGCACGTGACGCACCGGGCACTCCGGCGAGCTTGGTTCCGCTGTGGCTGCGGTTGAGTATGGGCGACTGTGTGGGTGTCATGGGCCGACTGCTTCCCCCTCCTCCTCCTCCCCCTCCACACATACTCCCACTGCCTGTCGATCGACGCACGCCGCGCAGCAGAGCACCCACGTCGCTCTCCGAATCAGAGTTCTCAACGAAACATGTTAGATTGCATTTGTAAACACGTGCTTCAACGATGCCTACACAGGAAATAACATAAAATTCACTGATATAGACCTGATTTCTGAATGGGAGGGGGCTGCTGGCTGCGGACTGTGACCTGACAGGCCGGGAGAGGACGGGCGAGAGGACGACCGGAGGAACGCAGATGCAGTCGCCCGGGTTGCTCTGCAGTTCATCCTCAGTTTGACGTCGTTTTATTTGAATTTGAATTGTCTAGTTTTCTCCAAACAATGTGTATCCTGTCATTTTTCATATCAAAGTGATTCACTGTATTTTCTTCTCTAACAGTGATAAACTGTATCGACATTTCCGCTCCATCACTCAGACGCTCACACTATTTTCCTTTCTTCAATGATTCACTACAATCACGAGGGATTCGCTTTTTTTTTTTACTTTCTTTGAGATGATAATTATCTCGTCAAAATGTCATTGACGCGCGCACTGAGCCGCGTAAGCGTAAACGATACAACCACGAGTTTACATGATTGAAAGTATACACAAGTGTCATCACATGCAAGTGTACGGAACACAATATGAAAGAAAAGCAATAGTGCTCCGCGCCCGCCATAGCTATTAATTCTACTGGTAATAATCTCGAATCATATGCATAATAGTACTGTTTCTGTGTACGGCACAAAAACACTCATGCGCGTAATCACATACTATCAGAACTAGGAATCTTCATCTGCTGCTTTCCCGTTTTGCACTTTTCACAGAACAATACATCACTAAAACTATAACAATACTCACTTTTTACCGTATACTACAAGCCTATACACGCCCTCACACATTAAGAATTAGGATCTATTGTGTGCAAAGTTTTTCGCATTCTCGAAATACTTAGCAAAATACTAGGTTTAACTTTCACTTCACATCGCAATCGCGTAATCTATCGGCAAATGCAACCTTTCTGGCATTCGCTCCCTTTCCCTCTCACTCTCTCGTATAGCTTCTAATTCACCCAATAAACTCTCCACGTCTGTCACCCATACACACAGCAACGCACAAAACTCGAAATAGAAGCAAGCAAGCATCCCTCCTGCCGTACCCAGCTATATCTAACCATACAACACGGGCCCATTCAGCTACACGCAAAAATATTGCCTCTGCACAGGCCGTTCTCTCTTCTCTTTATCTCCTCTCCATACATCCTTACACGCTAAATGAACCCAGCCACACAAGAACCACAACATGAAAAAGGAGTGCAAACACACCCCTGCATATTGTCATGTTTCAGTCCTTCTTTCTGGGCAGGTATGTCTGCATGATGGGACACCGCAGAATACTCAATGCAGTCGCCGCAACCGGAGCATGAGAAGCAGAATAAGAAAACGGACTCGTCAACCCGTCTAGAACCCAAGCCGAGAGAAAGAGAGAGAGAAGAGAGAGAGACACTCTTCCAAGCTTTCATCCCACTCAGAACTCAGATAAAGCACGCACAGCATTTACAATTCCACATACTCTCACAAAAAGACAAAAAAAACTCCCCAATAACAACCAAAGTTGCGTGTATGCGTAAATAGAACTCATAAATAGACTCAAATAGATAGACATCACTCAATAAATAGACATCACTCAAAAAGATTCTTGGAGACTTATGCCCCCAAATTACAACCAGCGCGCAGCGGTGGTTGGTTTCTGTTAAGTTTCATCTCTGTTCTTCTCACAGCACGTTCAAATGCAACATTTGCAGTGGCAGCAGCGGGAACGACCATTGTTACACTCGCTCACTCATTTTACTCGCCGTGTCCTCTCTTCGCCCCTGTGATCTCCTGCTCTCTCGCCATACAGCTCACCTGATCGCCTATAAAACACGCACTCCCTCTCACTCACTCACTAGCTGCAATTCATCCACACCACGTTGTAAACAGCGTAATCACAGCATCAACAAAGCGAGACAGCCTAAACAGACAACTATCCATCAGACAAATCATACACGACCATTCCCCCTCCTTTCCGCTACGGCTCTTATTTCTCGAGTCCCGATATATCCTGCAATTATGCCGAACGCGGAAAATGGGCGTGAGGGGGAGGGAAAGAGTTCTTCTGTTCTTCTCCCACGTCTTCCAAAGGACACTCCTCTCGCCCTTCAAACCCTTCCTCTCCTCTTCCCCACTCCTCACAACATCCAATCTTCTCCAACGCCAACACATCATCCACAGAAACACGCTAGCAGCATTCCTCGATAAAAAAAACACCACTGCATTTGAGTCTAACATGAAGAAATAACTAGTTCCAGCTACGCTCGAGTCAAACCACGCATGTTGTCGGTACCAAAACAAATTATTTCGCCACATGGCTCGCTCTCCCACGCGCTACGTCCGTTCATGTCCATAGTGGAAACAGCCCAGGAATAGGAAACATGAGAGACAAACGGCACTCATACCAAGAAGAGAGAGACACGCGGCGATGAATAAACGACTAGTGACGTGAGAAAACGCGCAGTTGGAGCGGGAATGAGCAAGTGGGAAACAAAGAAGGAGCACAAAGTTCTCTCACCTGTGCCATGGCGCTCCTGGACCTGGAGGGTAGCGGACTGACGGCCCTCTCCCTCTCGGGAGGCGTCTCCCGCTCACTCCGATCCGTCAACAGCTCGTCCGCATCAGAGCAGTAGCGGCTGCTCGCGCATGTCCACAGCGGACTGAGCAGGTTCTGGTACGAAGACGACAGCGGAATGGTGACGGAAGAGGCGTCCGACGTAGTCGACGCGAAGCTTCCTCTTCTGTCTGGCGGCGGTGAGCAGAGGCGCGGCGACTCAAAGTCAAAGTCGACGCCCGGTACCTGTACGAGAGGACGGTTGCGTGTGCACTGAGACGGAATAGAGATGAAATGGACAGAGAGGGGAGGGGGGACGAGGTGATGCTGCTGCTGCTCGACAATCACCACCGATGCCGAGGCTACGCGTGACAAAACACGACTCACCACCGACTGTGTCGCCGTGACAACCTCTCGGCATCGGCAGCGACAGCCACCAAATACTATTATGTGCTACCGATACGGGGCCGAGCGAGGGAGACAAAGAGAAAAGCAAAGAGCGACAACGACGACATGACACATAATGCATGCGACTGTTGCTGTATCCGCACTTCGAACTAGCTACAAATCAGCCGGCGAAATGAAAACACCGAGCCGATTCCCTACTAATTCGCATACGATTCTTTTTCGTCCGAAGAAATTCAGAATAGCTCAGTCGCACGCATCAAAATGACAGAGAGGCGTGACATCATACCTGGAGGTAGACCATACTGGAATAGTTATACTGCATGAGATTGGCAGGCGACGGCGACAGACTGGGTGGGCTCGGCGGGTCGAGGTTGATTGTGATGGCAGACAGGTGCGATGCCAGCTTGCGCATCCGCGCAGTGCCCGACACGGGGGAGACAGGCGTGGAAGTCGGGGTGAGCGACGAGGAGGGAGACGGCGGAGTCAACTTGCGCATAGTGCACGAGTGGACAAGCGAAAGGAATAGAGAATACAGTCTGGCTCAAATATAGTAGCGGAATAGCTGGATAGCGGAAGGAGCTCGAGCTTGCTCGCCTCCGGGATGCGCCGGGGCGGCGGCTGCTTGGAAGAGGGGCGGGGCGAAACGAGCGAGAAGCGCTGGCTGGCCGAGGCGAGAGCGCGAGTCTCTCTCGTTGGCAGATTGCTGCGGACTGCAACCACGCTGCACACTGGAATCCGAGAGGCCAGTCCGACTATGGCGGGCACACAATGAGAGGATCGAATCACGAGGAGAGACGCAATGTCTAAGCAGTAGCAGAAGACGCCCGACACCAAGATAATCCGCAATCCATATCCACACTCTCCTGCTCCTCTCTACGTGTCGAGAGTCGATCCGCAGCACACTGACACTCAACAGTAATCCACTTCTCCTCCCCTCCTCTCGTCGAGAAGAGAGACCTTGTAATCTGCCATCTCCTTCTCTTTTCATCTCCCCTTCTCTCCGAGGATAAGTGATTACTCTCGTAATCCGGCTTGACGACACATATATCCGCACACTCACTCCTTCACCCATTTCTGGGAATCTTGCAACACAACGACTTGGTTTTCTTTTCATAGCACATTTCGTAGAAATATGGATGTGACTAGCCGGGGGTGCGGCTCAGTGGATAGAGCGTTCGTCTCTCAATCTCACGGTCGCTGGTTCGATCCCCCTCGGAGTCAACCATTCTTGCGAAATTCACCAAGCCCCTGTGGTGTGGCAATCCACTCTCATGGTAGCCAGAAGGCGTCACAGCACCATCTACGGACTCAAGAACGGAATTCAAGACGTCCGACGCCAACCAACCCAACTACCTCTGCTGACGTCGTCGTAATCCAAGAACCCTATCTTGTTCTCGACTAGGAGGACCCCGGATTCAACCGGCTAAACAAAAAAAAACTATCCGAGAAGATAATGATATGGTAGTAGAGGAACGGTGAGCGTGGTAATGTGAAAATCTTATTTGATTACTCACACATTATTGTCCTGTCAATCAAGCAGCCATTCATATAGAATCAGTCGCCACGACGACGAGTTGACCCCAGATGCCCAGATCACATAACCAGTCAGTCGCATTACCCGGGAGAGTTCAATAGTATTTGCATGACATATCTCGCATCTCCTAAACATGAACAAGTGACACATTTCCCCCTAAAAAGTGTCAGTCTTCTCTACGAATATTACAATAATCCTACACATTAAAACTCCTTTTCCGGTTACTCAGATATTCGATAGTAACTTGGTAGCTAGAATACCCCTCATAATATACCGACCAATCCGAATTCCTCTTGCCTAAGGAACGGGTACTGTAATGCTGACAATTACAATGGGTGTCATCAAATCCTTCTTCACTATTTTCTCTTCAGCTTCCTGTTTTGCAATATGGTCATCTAATCGCAGTAATCAACATAGCAACAAACAACACGTGCTTGCCACAATATCACGAGTTTAATCCGATATGCAATATTCTATAGACAGTGCACACCATGAAAAATACAATAGATACCGCGCTCACCCACTAACAATTATCATAGTGTATATCCTATATTATTTTCTTCTTTCTCTTCACTTATTCCTCCTCTTCTCTTGTCGCAAATGAGGGCATTAGCAGTTCGTTCTATCTCTCTCCATAATCTATCGCAAACACTGTCTCGCCTCGCTGCACCCACACCTATTGAGAGTCTCCCCTTCCACCTCTCCTCTCATCACACCGATACTCTCGACCGCCCGGCCGACTGGGTGGTCGTAGAAAGGACCGAGAGATGCAACTCTCACTCTCCCGACCATATGAGCCCCTGATGCTGCTACCCGAAATGAGATTCGCTCCAATTGCAATTGCAATCGTCGTAAAGGCACACTCGTGCCAGCTTCCATTTAATCCGAAAAATGTGCTGCGCTACGAGAGCCAAGTCTTGTTCACCGGACCTCGACAAAAACGAGCATCCCAAAAATGGAGAGCGAATAACGCATACATATAGTCGAGCATTTATCCTCTCGTCATCAGAACATGAGGACAACACGCATTTGAGGACAACACGGCACCATACAACACACAATTCACATGCCGCTTTCGCAGTTTCGCACCATCCACTTCACTCATTCTCTTCTGTTATACTAATCGCTCCAAGCCACGAAAGCTCGTTCACATTCCATTATACCTTAACTACCGCTCGGACATCATATACGAAACCATAACTTGACATTTTCAAAATTAGGTTGTTATGGGTTTCAAAAAAGTGTACATTCCATTCAGACAGTACACTTCTATTTCGATGAAAAATCCATTTCGAATAAAACCACAGGAATACAGGAATACACTCTCCAACTCATTTAGCCCATTCAAGGAACGCGTGTATAATTCTCCTATTCTCCAACTCATGACCCAGCCAATATTATAATGTACTCCTCCTATGTACCATGTACTCTCCATTTCTATTCAATTTCCCATTTTTGACTCACCAGTCTGCTGGCAGATATGACAATGTTGCCTGGCCGGTGCTTGCCCGTCTTGGGGCTGGTGCTGGTCCTCTTGAGGGACACGCCGCCGGAGAGGGATCCGGAGGAGGGAGGGATGGATATGGGAGAGGAGTGGGCGATGGGGGAAGAGTGGGTGAGCGAGGAGTACACACTGCAAAGGGGAGCATCGCAGCCGGACGACACCGTAGAGTTCCTGAACGACAAAGCATATTGTGATGCCATTACAAGTACTTCAACAAAAAACATTATTGAAATAGGTGTCATATTACATATTATGATATTTTCAAAAAAGAGAAATAAAGAGATGATGTATTGCATAGTTGATAAAAACGTTTTCCCTTATTATCACACTTTAATTATCACAATAAAAAACATGCATCACCTTCACCTGTTTCGGCTTCCTGGTACTACTGCTAACATTTGATTATCCTTATCCATCATACATAAGCCTAATTTACTTCGCTCACATGTTGTCAAAACAGGTGAATTGCATCATTATCTGCTATTTTATCATATTTTTCTATCCTATTCACAAACTTTCAATAACTCCATAACCAGAACAAAACGTCCAATGCCTCCTTTCATCCCTCTCATCTCCCTTTGAAATTCAGGAAATTTCAAACATCACAACTCACAACACTCTTTTTTATGATAGAAAAGTATGATATCTACATTTACCCCCCTCCCACCTGCTCCTCTGCTGTGGTGTGCCGGGCGTGCCTGGCGTGCCTGGACTGCTGTACCCGGTCGGCGGTCGGTCAGTCACCCCAGTCACACCCGCCACTCGCCGCAGCGACAACGGGTGCTCCTCGTACCAACGCAGACTGAACAAAAACAACCCATTCATTACTCAACCGTTATTCTCGTATAATTGCAATGTATGTTTTTTTACACGAAAAGTACACAGTTGACTTATGAACCAATACGTGCTCCACCTGGATTCGAACATTTCTTCGACACAATGTATTGTCGTAGCTCATTCATAGCGTGAACCATCCGTACACTTACACACCGTACGTTTCACCACTCACCCCAAAACAACAAAATATTAGTCAAACCATGTATGTATTCACTCAACAATCGTGTTATGAGGGAATGATAGGAAGGAGACTGTCGTACCTTGTCTCGGGACTGGACCCGCCTCCGAGCGAGTCGCCCACGTACCACGAGCTGTTGCCCCCACCACTGCCACTGCCACCGCTACTCATGCTGAAAAGAGCATTGTTAAAATGTTAATACAAAAAAAAACTATTAACTGAACACCCATGTAATTATTCTGAGTTTTGAGAACGATAACGATTATCACTATAACGAGTAATGCGCATGTTTGAATAAGAATAATCAAATCATTCAAAATATCTCGTCCTGCAACATACTCAGTACTCATACCACGACAATGATTGAGAATTGAGCAAGTCATTGATAGTGATAGAGATATTCAAAGAGTACAAACGACCAAACAAGTGAATAAATCAACAAGCCTCCAGGCGACTTGAATATCTTATCACAGCACAAGTACAATCACCTATGACACGCCTGTTTTCACAGTCCCATGGACATCTGTCAAAATCGAAGCATCCTTCAGAATGCCAGGTGGACAGCGGATAAACATACTCGGTTGGGAGAGAGAGAGAGAGAGAGAAGGAGAGAGAGAGAGAGAGAGAGAGAGAGAGGGAGAGAGAGAGAGAAGGAGAGAGAGAGAGGATGAGAAGAAAGGGAGGGAGAGGAGAGCACGTCGAGATATCAAATTCCCCCCCTCCGCACTCTCATTCTCTCTCCGACACGCGGACGCAGCAATGCATCCGAATCCATTGAGATGAGATACTTTCATATCCATTCATTCCGATAGAACACGAGACACGCTGCCCTCAGTCAAGACAGCACCCATCATCGATACAAATATCGCCGTGAAGAAGTGAAGAAAAAGAGCGAACAAGAGTAATCAATATCACCATCTACAATAATGCTATTACACGAGTAATGAACCAAGCACAAAGCGACGCGATACAATCAGCAGCGTTAATGCCACCAACGGATTAGCTTTCTCCTTTCTGCAAAGGCAAGGCGCAAGGCTCAAGCTCCACTCAATTCGTGGGTGGTGGGTGGTCTCTACTTCTCCCCTTCTCCTCTCTCCCGGCATTCCTTCTCATTCACACTTTCCATTTCAAGCTTCCCCTTCAATTTCCCTTTTTCTCCTTCCCACCCCCCCGAGCATCCGCCCCCGTTCAATTGGAAATACAACGACATGGACAATTATGCGCATCCACAATCAACCAACACACACCTCGGGCAAAGAAATGATAAAAGTCTGAAGCCGAGAGGGCACGTTGCATCAATTATCAACAATCGATACTCTAGGTAATCGAGTCAATGAAGTAAACACGCACTTCAAGTCGTCAAACCTCTCTCTCTCTCATTGTCTACTGCTGTAAGAAGTTGTAATCAGAGAACGAGAGGCGACACCAGCAGGGCAGCAGGGCAAGAATGACTCATAGACATTGCGAGTGTCATTCATTCATTGAATGAATGGTGTGGTGGGGTGGGTAGGCGTGAGAAAACGACAATCGAACGCCCTCATACGTGTTCGAGTGATACAATATCAGCTATCACTACATATCTCACTCCCCACCTCCCCAGAGTCCATATCACCCTAGTGAATCAATTACCGTCTCCTCACTCTCCGCTTCTCCGCTCATTTCGTAAATCACATGTGACAGGTGATAATTATATGATAATCCCATTCCCAAGTGCCACGCAGTAGCAACTCTTACACTAGAATTCGAGAATGTCACACAATATGCGAAAATTAATGAAATATTAATATTAAGAAAACAAGCATTTCATCTCAACGAAAACGCGGATATGCATAATGCATACATCAAACACAATCTCACATTACACATTACAGTTCCGTAAGTGGCACAGCTACTAACAACATCATTCATAATTAGATAAATTGGAAAATGGCCATTCGCCATAATATGGGAATGGGACAAATGATGAGGATGTTCTATGTCCGTACAATCTGTACTGCTCTAATTAGAATGGCATTCTCCATTCTGCCGACGCCAGCGACAATAAGAAGTGCTTGAGCGGAGCGTGTATAAACACCTATACAAATCATAACCACACGCAGACATTTAATCCAACATATTCCGCACAAAAACGAGAGATAAATGGCCCAATCACTACGAATCACTGTTCGCTACAAGTGGTGAGAGAGTGAGAAGAAGGGAGAAGAGACGACAGTGATACTGCTTGCTTGCGACTAAGAGACTACTCACTACTCTCGAAATGCTATGTATACATTGACACTGAACAAGCATGGGCGGACGGAGACAACCCATCCCGACTATATACCACCATCTCTCACACAATCTTTTTTGCTAATGTTTGCCGAGCCAAGAAGAGCCACGATGCAAATCCAAAATCATCGCTCATCCCCCTTAGTGACGGACGCTTGCGATCTTATAAACACCTCGAGCCACGAGCCTCGAGTGATTATCTCCATAACTCATACCAAAAATATCAAAGCGGGGAAGCAGCAACACATTGCTATAAGATGGTCTCTATTATCTCACAATCTCACTGATCATCCGTACTCTGCGAAACAAATGCGAAGAGATGGGGACTCGCGAGTCAAGTGCTCGCACGTCTCCCTCTTCTCCTGCCTCTTCCCTCCTCTCGCAGCGAGAAACACACCCCTATCACCTGTCGCCGCAAAACGCGGCCAGACAATCAGACAATGCTTGTGAACAACACTCGAGGGTGAACTCGATGAACCCACTCTGTTCCACCTTGAATCAGAGTGCCATGTGCCAACACAGCAGTCAATACGCAACGCACACACATAACACGCCAGCAGGCGGAACGCTCCTCTTATCACCACACCTCCAAAAAGAGAGCGAGACACGCAGGCGCAGATTCGAGAACGGTAACAAGAAACCAACAGTAATAGTTTTCCTTCCACCTTATCACACCCTCTCCTACAGACTGAACAGCCAATCAAGTAAAAAAATCATTGAAAACTATAAATAACAATATGAGTCGTTTACCTGAGAGTGGTGTGCCGAGTGCGGCCGAGAATCGAGTGTCGTCGAGTGGCGCGTGGAGAAGGCGTTGCCTGATTGCCGATTCAAACAGCCATCCCCGCTGCTTCTTCACGTCACCCGAACCACTGCGAGAGAGTAGAGAGGGCGCAGACACAATGAGAAACGCGACAGGACGTGAATCACATTAGCACATAACTACCACTACCACCGCCTGCCACACTCTCACACATCACACAGACACACGGATAGCACGATAGAGATACTGTCGATCGGTCGATGCAAACGACTCATTCGCACAACACAGTCACATCACAACCACAACTCTCCCTCCCTTGCCGCAAACCGGATAAATCTTTATTCAAGTATCTTACAATATATTATATCACTGTATCGCCTAGATATAGGAACAATCTACTATGTGTCTACAACAAACTGCTGGGGCGTGGACTGAGGCGTGAGGGCGGGCGGGCGCGTATTAGGGGAGGCGGTGGGGCACATACATGGACAACGAGCCGACAGGCGACAGCCAGGCGAGAACGACCGGTCCGACCATAGACCACCAGGGGAGCTAATCGATTACCCAATGCGGACTCACTCATCCTGCAGTGACTAACAACTAGTAGCTATCACCGATCCGGTCGCCCTGCCCCTGTCCCTGTCTGCTCGCTGCCATTCCTCTCTCACCGGGGCACTATCATTGGTGGCAGGGCACTATAAAACTACTCTTATAGAACTAAAAACAGCAGCGCGCGCAGACGCAGCGGTTAACGACTCGTGTCAACTACTACACAAGCACGCATAAACATCTTGGGAACGTGACAAAAAGGGGATGAGTGGTGTGGGGTGTTGTAGGGTGAGTGTGAGCAGAGATATTAGCATAGGCCCCGCCCCCTTTGGCACCGCCTACTTCTTGAGCCGCAGCTTGGTGCGGTTGTAGGCGTCGCTCATGCGATCGACGCCAGCGCCAAACTTGCGGTAACCAGAGGCCATGTATGCGCACGCCGTCACAATGAGCGTCCACGTCTGCTGCGTCAGCTTCACTCCGAACAGAATCACGTCCCGCGTCACGTTGAAGAGAAGCACCTGCAGAACAGAAAGCATGCACCGGAACCGAAAACCGGAGAACCCGTTTCAAATATCAAATGCAAATCGCAACATTGTTTAACCCCCTTACTTCTTCCCTTACCAATAAGTTACAATAAAAAAAAACTCGTAATGAAACACAAATAATACCTGTTCACCACACAATCCACTCTAATAGCACTTTCTACAACAGCCACAACCTACACTACGTTCTCTTCTCTGGAAAGAGTACATCGTTAAAAAATCAAAATCACGAGACGATGACGTACCACAAACTTGGTGAGGGGCGCGGCGCGGACCATCTGTCCGACCTGGGTGGGGTACGACTGCACACTCTCCACCCATGTGTCCCTCTCCCACACTCCCACTCCACGACGGTCCGCCACCTGGAAACATACTGTACTCAAGCCCATCCCCCATACAACCAATGGTACAGCTCAACAGAAAGAGTATACGTACCTTCTCGCTCATGAGTAGTCTGGAGATGAGGCGCGAGTAGGCGGGCACCGACTGGAGAGCCTTGAGATGGGCGGGCTGGTCGGGCGACGGCACGCGAGCGTAGCCCTTCCTCACCAACTCCACGTTCAGGTTCGTCCGAGTCACCAGGTTCTATATGCGTTCGTAAAATACAGTGTCATGTAAATTACATAGATATTACGCTAAATGCTAAACGGAGAAAAGTGATCATCCACAAACAATGGAAAATGAACATACTTGGAGGATAGATAGACCAAGGCGTCAAGGTCATGTGCATGTTTAACCATTGAGTTTGGTGATAGTAACCGCAAGGAAACATCTGGTATGCACGCTCTGTCAAAAACGTAAACACACCGTCTTGACAGTGACGTCGGCATCGATGGCATCGGGCTGCTCGGCTGTCGACTTGATCACCGTGAACGTCACCGGCTTGTTCGTCAGACGCAGGTCCTGAACACTCACATCATCTACTACACTTAGGTACAGGTAAAACGTGCAGACGCCACCATAACAATGGTAACCAAACCGCACCTTGGAGATGAACTGCTGTCCGGCCTTGGAGATATCCAATCCGGCAATGTTCACCTTGAGGTATCCAGGCTGCAAAAGGAAAAACTAACATATATAATCAATAGTATGACAAATATACAAACAGAACAAACTTGTCCATATGATACGCACCTTATCAGTGAGCTTCCTACGGGGCAGAATGCTCGGCAGCTTGACGATCGGCTCGTGCTCGATGCGCAGCTCACCAGTCGGCAACACCTGTGCGACCATTCAGGACTGTATCGGGGAAAGACTACTAACTAATACAAGACAAGATTAAAAACTGTGAGTCTGTGAGATATCGTTATTACTACGACGTAAGGTACCGTACCTCCCTGACACGTCCTTTCAGCTCGAGCTCCTTCCTAATGAATTCACGCGGAATCTGGCCGACGTGCTCGAACTTGGCAAACTAGAATGATTTCAATGAAAGATGACATATCAAACTTGTAACCTACAATTCGCGAATTTCGGAGGAAAAGTGCAACTCCAGCAAGTCCCACGCCAACGATCGTGCCCTGAAGTCAAACAATGAAATTGGAAAGACACTGGTGTAATTTTCGGTATGTGTTCGTACCCTGACGATGAGGGAGGCGTATTTGTCGATGGGGTCGACGTTTCGATCGGGCTCGCCCTGGAAGGCGGGCTTCGCCGGCTTCACGGGCACGGGAGGCGGCGCGGCCGCATGATCGCAAGCCTGAGCGGCCGCCGGATCGGCCATTACTGAAGACAAACATGTTCAATAATCATAAATACATGAGATAACACAGACAGCTGAGGCCAAAACTTTGACCTCTCTAAGTGCCCTGAGATCAATGGAACGCACGGTGGACGGTGCGTATTTCATTAAAATTGATTGTAAGAGTGCATTGCATCTGTTGGAATATCCGAATGAGTTTTGAAAACAAAACAACATCAAAAATAAACAAAAACAACGTCATAAATTTGAAGACTGAACGACATGGAAAAAAAACCATTTGCGCGCCTTCAGATTCGTGCGCAATCAACGGCGCGTTTTGTGTGTGCGCGTCAGCCTTGTGTTATATTTATTTTATTTTTATTGTAATTCATACATGTACTCTGTTTATGATTTTCGAAACGAAAAGCACTTTTTGAAAAGTTGTTTCAGATGGGTGATTACGGCTTTTTTCGTTCGAATACGTCGCATGGCGGTGGTTCGAACATCCCGACTCCGTCTCCATTCAACACAGGTATGGTTTATCGTTTCTTGTTGATATTATGTAACTTGTAAAAACAGTTCAATTTGTTCAGGTGGTTACCATTCTAATCACATGGATATGAACCGGGGATACGATCAGATGTCGCACAATGCGTTCGACCGATCGGTGTGTTTTTGATTGTTTTTTTTTCTTTGTTTCGTTTATTACTTATCCATACATTGTTTTAGATGGCCTATCCAAGCGGCAATCAGTCCCTGGGCGCGCACGCGTTTGGCGGTGGCCCGGCGCCTGGCCCGTGGGACACGAACCGCTTTGACTCGCGGCCGCACGGAGACGGTGGCCGGTTCAACATGATGCAGGAGGTGAGCGATAGCCATTTTGATGCCATTTGCCATACAAATACAATGAACGGAATGCATTGTTTTCAGTACCGCGCTCCTCGGTACGACATGGCTGCCCGCCGTCGCTCGCCTCCTCGCCGTGACTATCGTGTTCGCGAGCCTCGCCGCGACCACCGCGACAGCAGGCGAGAGCGCTCTCGGTCTCGCGATCGATCCAAGGACCACAGGAAGGAGGAGCGCAAGACTCGCGACAGCAAGGAGGCAGACAAGACAAAGGAGAAGGAGCCGAAGAGTGATGAGAAGGCGGACAAGAAGGAAACTGAGCAGGAGGACCCGACTCGCGTCAAGTCGCCCGACCGGCCGGTGGAGGAAGAAGAAGACGGTGAGTCTGCGCCGATATGATCATGTGTGATGTTGTCGTTGCAGAGGTTCTGGAAGAGGTGCACGAGGTGGAGGAAAAGAAGAAGGAAGCTTCCGCGAAGGCGAAGCCGGACGATAGGGAGACCGAGGCCAAGGTATTTGTTTGTGAAATGTTTCATATTTACTGTTTGTGTTTGAATTGAACATGATTTTGTTTTCTTCTAAAGGATCATTCATTATTTGATCATTTTCTTATCAAAAACAATCGAACGTTCACGGGATACGATACGAGAGGAGCCTACAACATGTTTCGAGCTGTCGGCTATTTCTTCTCTTCCAGTTGTCTTTCTTCTTCTCACTTCTGATGTGGATGCACGTGGACATATTTACATACTGTCGAAAATAACGCTGCTGCAATATCATTGTCGATACACGCCTGTACAATAATATTATTACGGCAGACAAGATGTGAGAGGAATTTTATTAAATGTACTGGAGCTGAAGAATTACTAATTACTGAGGTAGAGGAAAAGAAAAAGGAAGCTTCGCGATGGCAAAGCCGGACGATAGGGAATACATCTTTCGTCATTATCATGATCAATACAGTTGGCATCTTCTGTATCGTATCGTACACACATACTCGTTTCTTATCCTATATTATTCGTAATTTTAAAAATTAATCTTACATCGGAAACAGAGTTCGATATTTAGCTTCATAGTGGGCAGTGGGCTCGAAAAAAGAATCAGCGAAATAGGGATACGAACACAAAGGACAAAGGAAAATCTGAAATGCATCTCGTTGTAATACTGTATGTTCAAAATCACGATAATGTTTTCAACAAAAATGGTCTGAGCTAGGAGCTCGGTGCGAACCTATTAAAACTCATGTTTATGAAATATGAATAAACATAAATTAAATAAGAGCCGAAACAAATGCGGTATTTGCTGAATGCTGAATGTCATTCGTTCACATTATAGAATCCGTAATGCTCATCTCCAATATTTAATCCAATTGTAAATATAATTTCAATATGTAAAATTTGAACTATAATTATAGATTAATCATGGATCTTCACCTAATTGATGAAAATTTACGATTGTCGACGAATATTACGTTCCAGAACGAGGCATCGGTGATCAAGGAGGCGACACACGATGATGTTCACCACTTCCACTTGCGTCGTCGTCGCGATGATGAGAAGGATAAACGACTCGAGAAGGGTGACAGGCCTCTTCGCAGAGATGACCGTGACCGTGATAGAGACTCGCGCGAATCGCGCTATCGTGACAATGACAGGGACCAGGGACGCACCTTCCCTTCCAAACCCCGTCGCAGTGACAACTGGGTCGATGTTTACCAGAGGAATGTGAATACGCTCAAGAGCGTCGCTCCCTCTCCCTACAATCGGTAAGTGATGCACTACACAAGCGGATTGACAATTGACACTGACAAATGGACATGAACATACATGTTGTTTGTCGAAAGAAATGTGTCTGGAAAGCTCACTCAAAGACACTATAATATAACACTCATAAATGATTACTATATGTACCTCGCTACATATTAATTAAGAAAAGATTTGAATCTCATGATTCAAGTCAGAACAGTATACTGGTCTTTACGTTCTACCTTCTACGTTAGAATACTGCAAGATAATACGCATGATCTTCCGTAGGAAAAAAAAGTCAAAATCAAAATTCAAATGTCAAATTAATATTCGGAATCGCAAACATTATGACATACGAAATCATTCATAAGAACCTAAGATGGTCGAGGTTTTTGCGCCGAATGGAAAGATGCAGGTTCACTCTTGCATTCCCATCCATAGAGGGCATTCGTCTTACCATACCATACCATGGAACCAATATTGACGTAGATGTTGATACTTGATAATCGATCGATGTCCATCGATAATCCAATTGCGCGGCGACTCCAGTAATAAATTGACCGCAAGGAGCGATATCCATTCCGCATAGTGATCCAATACTCGAGCTAGCATTGTTGACTTCCCATAGAAAATCACTGAGTGTGAAATATAGCGTGCCATGTTCTTTCTTCGAATCCAATTTTTTTTATGAATCAGGAGATCTTTTTTGTTTTGTTGAAACAATGAAAACATCATAGCTCTATTACCGGATATCCCATAATATAAGACAACTCTATATGACGATACTATATCACAGACTAGACATACTAGTCAACAACAGTTCATTCAATTTACGTTCACCGTCGTCAATTTAAGCACACACCACACAGCACGCACACAACAGAATATCTTTCAGCCTAGTCTAGATAATGGTCAATGACGTGGTTAGGCTATGGCGGTAGAATATAGGCATGTTTCAGTCCGGCGCCGTTCGTGGAGCCGTTTGCGCGTGGCGGACCTGTGAGTGGGATGGGCATGGGAGGACCCGGCATGGGCGGCGGCCAGTACCCCGCTAATCCCGCTCCGTTCGCCAACCAGATGGCACCCGCCCCTGCCACGTATGGAATGCCTCCGCAGCAGCCGGCGCGTGACATTGGTTTGGAGATGGCCATGAAACGCGCACTAGAAGAGGAGAAGCGCGAGCTGGAATTTGAGAGGATGCGCGTTCGCGAGAAGGAGCGTCTGCTCGAGGAGACTGCCAAAGGACTGATTCATCTTCACGCCACTGCCGGACAGGCACAGGCCACGCAGATGGAGGGAGGAGCGAGTGGTGGTCTGCCCCCGCCCGGCGGAGTGTTACCCGGACAGGACGGAGATGACGGACAAGACAAGGTGGGTTATGCAAAACAGTTTCCGTAAAGTGGAGTGTGTTTTGAGGAGTGGAGTGCGCCGGCGGACGGGTCCGAGAAGACGACGAAGCTCATCGACCCGAACGAGTTTATCGAGCCGTTCGAGGGCTGGGGTCCGAGCAAGGGCGGGGAGGCCAAGGGTGAGAGAGGCACTCGCACCCTGTGTGGCCATGGCGCGGCTTGTCTTGTTCTGTCTAATGCACGCTTCTTTCCAGTGGATGTGCCTGAACATGTGTGCGATGGTGATGGTGTTGGTGTGCCGAAAAGTTGGTTCCGTTGTATGTGCTGATTTGTGAGTGTGTGTTGCAGAGAGGAAGACGCTTCTGTCGGAGCCTCCTCAGCCGGTGCCCCCTCCTGTGGCCATCCCCGGACTGGGCGGCGGATTCGCCAGGCAGCCCACCGCGGCCACAGAGACGGGCGGCTTCTTCTCCACCCACACACCCGCGTCCGTCAAGCCGCAGATATTCACGTCCAAGGACAGGGAGAGGGAGGAGGCGGCCACCAGGTGGGTGGGAGAGACTGGTTGATGATTAGGATGTCATAGAATATCGAAACGTGGTTGCAGGGCGTCGAGCATCCAGCCTCCGTACAAGCCGGGACTTCTCCCGCGTCCGGCACCGGGAGCGGCAGGGGCAGGGGTGAGTGCATCGAACGGTTCGGCGCTGTGTTTGTGATTGCTGAAATTCGATGCGTGCATTTCTTTTGTGTCTAATCTCTCTCGGAGTAGTGTGTACACAAGTTGCCAGTGAGAGTAGAGAGTAGAGAGTGGTTGAGGCGATGATGCGACGCGTTGTAATTTGTGCACGCGACAAGAGTGAGGGACCGATAATCAATCACGAAATATTGAGTTGATAAATTTGTTTAAGGGCATGCCGCCTTCTGCTGCTGCTGCTGGTGGTGGTGGTGGTGGTGGTGGTTTCTTCAACCAGGGTGGTTCGTCCGCGTTTGACAGGGAGGCGGAGTTGATACGCAAGGAGAGGGAGCTGTTGGAGCGGGAGAGGATGCTGCTCGAGAGGGAGAGGGAGCGCGGAAGGGGCGGGGCTCCGATGGGCGGAGACAGCGCAGGCATGGGATACGGCTCGCACGATGTTGATCGGTGAGTTGAACTTTGTGTTATCAGCTTACTTTCAATTTTTACACTTGTACTTTTAGTCGTGGTCCGGCTTCGTTTGGCAATGGCGGTGGGTATGGGAATGGAAACGGTGGAGGAAGGTGGTAGGCAACATATGTGTATGTACATCATGTTGTGTTGTTGTATTGATATGTTTTTGATATTTATTTCATTCATGCTGATAACGTGTACATGTCGCTGTCGTGTCCTCCACTTTCTCTATTCCGACTCGCTTTGTGGGTGGGGCGGATCTCTTTGAAGATGTGAATATTTTCATTATATATCTCAGTAATATGTTGTTTTCTTGTTTTCAAATGGGAAATTAATTTATGTATGATGTAATAAAGAGGTTTTGGCAGTTTTAATCATTTTACGTGTTATAGTACTTGGTTGTTATCGCCAGATCATCTGTGGATGAATATCTATATCGATTGTGTATTGATTATTTATTATGTATTGGACTAGAGATGGCGAACCGCTCTGAGGACGAGCTCGGCAAGAAGGTGGACAGATGCTTTGCCGACTCGCTGCTTAAGATCAGGTACGGTAATGTTTATTTTCTTCAGTAAACTACAGTAACTAAGTTCTCTTGTGTGAGTCTATTTGTTACTGTCTGGTTTGAGCGGCGGCGTGGCGATGGGTATCGTGGCGTCGGTGGCGCTGTTCAAGGGCCGCACGTGGCCTGTGTGGTTCGGGTCGGGGGTGGGACTGGGCACTGGCTGGTCCAACTGCCGACACGACCTCGCCGCACCCCACCTCCTCCACGGAAAGAAGCTGCTCAGCGGACAGGACAAGGAGGTACGCGCATCGTCCCACCATACAAGATGTTGGGGGATGTAATTTGGTATGAAGACCACTCACGTTATGTTGGTTGGCGCTATTTTGTCAGGGCAACGAACAGGCGGTGAAACTGGTGTTTTCATGTTTTCATTTCATGTCTTGATTTGTTTCAGGGCAAGCCCGAGTACAAGATTGTGCTGGAGAAGGCGTAAGCTTCTCGTTTGATTCGTCTACCCGCTGCCACCCCACCGGTTCCCTCCGTAGAACAGACTGTATTGTTTATCATTATTTACATAGTCGGATAAATTTGTATGATATCGGAGTGTCGAGAGCACGTTGAACTATCACGCATGTCACAGATTCACAGGGAATGAGAAACGAAGAGAGAGAAAGGAAGAAGTTTGGGACGGGAGGAACTACTGCTGTATTTGGAGGGATGGGATCTTGCGGAGAGCCGATCGAGGCAGGTGGATCGTCTGCCCGTTGTCCCACGCCACCACGCAGCACACCTCGCCCATCACCTGAATGAGCAAATAAGCCCCGCCCCCTGTGGCCACGCCCACCTGTGTGACCTGTCCGGTCATGTACTGCATGTGTTGTTTGAGAGCCTCCCAGTCGGGGTAGTTGATGTCAAATATGTAGCTGTTCTTCGGATCTTGGTACTCCTCACACGCGAAGCAGCGCGCGAGAGTGTGGTTGTTTCTGAAATGAAAAATATTCGTGGTGTGGGTTTAGGCGTAGAATACTTGAGGTGCCCACCTATCGTAGATGAAGGGAAGTGTGAGTGAGTCGTCTACCATGTACCGTATGAAGGGACGCCAGTACAGGGCGATCGCATCGGGATGCCACTCCACCTGGCAGGGAGAGGTAAGGCTGTCACTGTGTTGATTCTTTTGCAATTGCTTTGTGCAAGTTCTTTTCGATCGCGTTTCATTGAATAGGTTCAAATGTTTCGAACCATTTCGATTAATTGATTCGATTACGAGAGAGAAAGAAGAGAGAGAGAGAGAGAGAGAGAGAGAGAGAGAGAGAAGGAGAGAGAAGGAGAAGGATGCGGGAGTAAAAGAACATACCAAGTCGTTCTCTCCCGGCGGAAGGAGCTGCTGGGTGCAGAGTTCGGCGAGAGGAGTGATCTGGTAGAACTGAAAGGGAGAGTTTGAGAGGAGAGAGAGAGAGAGAGAGAGAGAGAGGAGGGAGGGAGAGAGAGAGGGGAGGGAGAGAGAGAGAGAGAAAGAGAGAGAGGAGGAGGAGGAAATAGAGATAGAGGGAGGGAGAGAGAGAGAGGTTCGTACCGTCGCCTCCCTCTGTATCTCTGC
The DNA here is from genome assembly GCA_963966185.1 of Rhabditoides inermis. Lineage (NCBI taxonomy): Eukaryota > Metazoa > Nematoda > Chromadorea > Rhabditida > Rhabditidae > Rhabditoides > Rhabditoides inermis. The sequence goes on along the minus strand of CAWZYM010000301.1, from coordinate 90,234 downwards.
GATGACCGCGTTTTCCTTGGGCATCACAAACTCGTCGCCATCGCGAAGGAAGTTGAGGATCCTCGGGAAGTGGGTGGGGTCGCTGGAAGCATAAGGATCTCTCTCTCTCTCTCTCTCTCTCTCTCGCCCTTCCCCTCTATCTCTTTCTCTATAAATCTATATCTTTTACGTGAATAACAAATCTACAATACAGATAACAGATCTACAAATTATTCAGGAAGACGTTACAGATATAACAACAGCAGTGTCTGACCGGTCGATGAATATCTCTCCATCCTGGCTGCTGGTCCCGCTTCCATTCGTCCATCGCTCCTCCACGAGAGTCGACAGCACCTAAAAGGAGGTTTCGAGAATACAATAATGATGTTTGCGGATAAACCTTTGACTTTGATAATACATATTTTAGCCGTCGGTCTTCGCAGTTCGGTTCCTTCTTACGTGTCGCTCACACTACGGAGAAAGTGAGTGAATTAAAGATGAGCTCGCGCTCGTGGGAACCCCTTCTCGCATCACATATGCGCGATAACATGAGACATGAGAACTTACTTCTTGCAAGTGACTCACTTTGGACATCGGAAATGCTATCCACAATAATGTCTTAGCACGACTCAGCATTATGTATTAGTAATAGAAATTGTAACTTATGTTTTGTGACGTACTTAAAGGCACAGGGGCGTTTAGCATTACCAAGGTTCATCGAAATTCACTTTCTAGAACTTGGCAAAACTGATTGCACGTAGCGGGAATCGAACCGGCATAGCATGGTCCATGAACCGTGAGCGTTACCACAACACTACAACGACATGAGCTGACGAACTCATTTGGAAGAGATGCGCACAGAGCTCAACTTTCCGATAAGCATTTTGGTGCGAAGTTCGAATTCGTCTTACCAAGCTTCGCACGTGCACATGTTGGTAAGCGTGTAGGTAACGCGGAAACGCCGTTCTTTCGCGTTTTCTTTGATTGTTTCGTGTTTCCATGGGTCAAGCAATGAAATAAAGTCAAAAACTAAGCGCCCCTGTGCCTTTAATAAGCACCATTCGTATACACTCGTTTGGCATCACGTGATAGCATCATTTTGAAATAGGCACGTTTAGCATCATTTTGTAGCAGGGTATCGCAGTGTGAGAAACTGTAGCGTACTTCAAAATCGAAGTCCAAACAAACATGTTTACGAGTATGCGGGTACATTTTTGTAGCAGTGAATGAATGACTTTTCGCATTTCTAGAAACACTTGTATCTATATAAGTCAAATCACATATTCCCAAACGTTAGGTATACATTTCTTACAGCTAATGATTTGCGGATGATCTAGAACGTTATAGGTAATCTGTGATTTAGAGTTTTATTATATGTGTCATGTTCTTTTTTCGTTTTTGAACAAACTGTTTGGAAAAATCTGGAGTAAATGCATACCGTGTTTGGAATCCTGGTCATCGTGAGTGCACTCGTCTCGAATATTGTCCCTCCGACGTTGATGCGAACGCGTTTCGAGCGAGCAGATCCGGACATTTCTCGACTGAATGAACTTTCAACCATTACCAACCATATGTGATGTGATGCGGAAATGAACCGGAATGCGGAATACGGGAATACGCAAAGCATAATGATAGCAACATAGCAACGGTAGTTGGAGTAGATAACAGTAGAAAACAGATTTCGCTTTAAGTAAAAGTTGTATTATTATACGAGAAACATGAAGAGACTTCTCGTCAATATTTGAGTATGAAAACATTCACTTCCGGAAAACATAGAAATATTCACGTCTGGTGCGCTCAATTAGCACCAAAAAAGAAGAGAGACTGAAAAATAAAAGAAAGAATGCGGAAGATGAAAGGAGAGACTCCGCACTAGTCAAACAGAATGAGTCGATATAATGAAACCCCTGGTAATTTGTAGGTTTTCTCACGGCAGAAGATAGAGAGAGGGAGGGAGGGAGGGAGGGAGGGAGAGAAAAAGAGAGAAAGAGAACGAGAGAAGCGGCTTAAATATCGTGCGAAAATGCGGCAATGAGAACAGAGCGAAGGTATTACGTATGTAAAGAATGTGTATAGACAAATCCATGTCGGCAGATAATCTCAATGATAAATAAGTGGAGTGTTATACTATACGGTATATACCGGAAATACTGAGCGTTATCAATCTTTGTTGCAAATATTGCAATTACAACAATGTATTTTGCAAGATTTTTCTAATAGCAGAGAACTGTGGAAAGTGACGAGGACACTACTAAGTTAGGTGTTTGATACTCAGTGGGAGAAAAGAGAGATGAGTATATTGGATGGGCAATTGAAACGAGTGTGCACCTCTATATTTGGACTTGGAACAAACATTGTCAGTTAATACGGGTAACAAACACGGTTTCTTGAACTTGGAAGTTGGAGGTTATGAAATTCAGAGAAAGAGATACAACGAATAACGAGAGAAATAAGGAAAGAGAGAGGGAGAGAGAGAGCACTTTGATGCTCACCTCACTCTCCGAGACCACTCTCATTAATTCAAATTGCCTGCCATAATTACACGAGAAACAACAATACTGCAAATGAATCAAAGTAAAAAAGGAACATTCTAAGGGAGACAAAGTGAGTCAGCAAACGGCCAACATCAAACAAATGTGTCTGTGAGATATCATACGACTTCGAGTGGGGATTTCGTTCCAATCTCTCTCTCCCCCTCTCTCTCTCTCTCTCCTCTCTCCTCTCTCCTCTCTCCTCTCTCCTCCCACACTCAAACACTAGACCAACACGCTATGTCGATTTCTTCATGCGAACTACGTATGTATGAGATATGGGTGACATATAGAGTGACATATATAGTGCGGAACGTGAGAGTGAGAGAGAGGAAGAGATGAAAAAAAAGAAAAAAGAAAAAAAAGAGGGAGAGAGAGGTGGTATTGAATTGAGAGCCTAATCAGATTGATAGTGTTGTGTGCACAATGTTGACTCAGACATTTCCTCATATGCCCAGACATTTCCTCATTTATCAGAAAGCAGCTCGAAAATGTATGTACAAAACGAAGTATACCGAATACCGATAGTGATTCAAATATTCGAATAATTTAAACAGAGTCTGCCAATTTACATAGTCGGATAAAATTATTATTATATATATGGAGGTCGGTAGACTGAAAGTCAGTGGAAGTGGAATGAAAAGATTATAAAATAGAGGTGATGAACAAAATTTAGACCAGAAGCGTTATAACGAAATGAAAACTGTGGAAAAAAGCAATGCAATTGGGGAATAGAGCGGCGCGTCTGAAGCGGGCGCATGTTTTATAAACGTCCGTGTCTTCTCCCTCTCTCTCTCTCTCTTTCTCTCTACTCTCAACGCAAGCGTATTCCTGAAATGGACTCCTAATCGATTATTCAGCCCCAGCAACAACACAAAAGGAGGCAGAAAAGGGCATCTACGGCAGTTCGCAAACAATATTTGAAGTGAAAGAAAAGAGAGATTCACTGAATAGGCCACTCACTCATGCATGCCAATTTGACGGCTATTCATTGCTACCTACTTTTCAAAGAAACTACAAGAGAGAGAAAGTGAAAAAATCCATGTCTTTCCCATAACATTTCCCAACAAATACAATCCACCAAATCCTATTACCGTCAGCCACGACAATTTCCCTCGTGCATATAATATAATTTATCCCTCTCCACCAAAAGTCACGAGCCCGTGTGAAGACAAAAATTCTGCAAAAAGCATTATATTTACAAAAAATGACGTTGCGAGATTGGGTAGGTCTGGCTACAGAGGAGACATCACAGAGCAAGGTTAGAACAAAAAAAACTAGTAACGCTTCAAGTTACTACTAAAGACCAACAGCACAAAAATGGATTTGGAACAGTAACAAATAAGTTAAGTAGAGCAAGAACATAGTGTTCCGGGGCGCCGACTGGGGCACCGACCGAGGGGCTGATCGGGCGTCCATCGGAGCGCCTCACGCCGCAGCATCCACTGGCGCCTCCATCTTCACTACCTGTGCGGCTACGTGGTCGCCCAGCATCTCGTCAATCTCTGAAAAATATCATTAAGTCTATAACCTCAAAATAAACCAAAACTGACCCTCGAGCATGACGTGGAATCCAAAGTGTAGGTAAGTGATGTAGAGTAGGTGCATTCCGATGACACAACACGAGAGCAGCAGCTTGTGGGACTTGTCGTGCGTCTTCGAAGACAGGTACAGAGACTGCAAGTACTCGGCTCATTGACAGAGTTCAGAGATTCAGAGAATATGTGCAATGAGCGTTCTTGTGAAACGCATGAGTATAACTCATTATCGCACTTGCATAACACAGAACATTATTAGCCACAAAACAACATATTAACAAGTGTGGAAGTCTGTCTTCGGTGTAACGCGCAAACATCATTCTAACAATAATAATAGTTTATTACCGCGTTGAGTTTGACTATTTAACATTGTCTACTCGACCCACCATGCGGAGTGCGGCGGGTACGCAGAAGAGAAGGAGGAGGCCGAAGAAGAAGACGTGGTCGTGCTGCGGGTGGAAGAGGGAGGTGAGCAGAAGGACCACGCAGTGAGACGTCATCGAGTAGCCCTGCAAAGGAACACTTGAAGAGTGGGCGAGGCAGGAGTAGAAAGATGGACACCGTAAAGATCTTGAAATACGTTCGCTTTCCAATCGAAACTATCCGCTCTCCTGTCTATAGCCAAATATACAGTATACACTATCAATTAGTCGGGAAAGCAGGTGGAATTCTACCGTAACCACGGGATAGAGAGAGAGAGAATATGGGAACTGATTACCGCGTTCACTTCTACAGTAACTCGCTCCACTAAAAATAGCACAAACTCACGAAGAGTGAGATGACGTTGACGACGGGAACGTCTGTGGAGAGGAGGAAGAGGAGTGTGTAGAGGGCGACCGAGAGGAATATCCAGGTGCCGAAGCAGGAGACGAGCGCCGTCCCGATAAGGGTGCCGTCCTGCGTCGTGTACCTACAAGTAATATAATGTTTATCTTAATCGGAAAGTAGACGGCGCTTGGGGTGCACTGGTATAAATATGATGACGTACATGAATCATGAAAAAGGTTTATCTCGACAAGTTTAAAAAAAAGAAGCAACTTTCGAAGAAGAAGCGTAGCGTTGATACATGCATTGCATGCATAATATATACAGAAATTGATATACGAAGAATTGCTATGCTGAATTGATTAAATCATTGAATGAAAGAGTACGACTACTACTCCTGTACACATACTCTCAGTCAGTCAATCTTCCAGAAATCCTACAGTTCCACTGTAACATAATCTCCAGGTGCGCTACGAAATACGAATTGAGAGGGACTCACCCGCTGCTCTTCATGTTGAACAATAGCAGGGCGACCATGGTCAGCACGATCATAGTCGGCCCGTACAGGTCGTTGGTCACACTCATCTGCGACGGACGGCGCGGGATAAACGATTGGAACAGACGGTTCCGCACCTGTACGAAGCATTAGCATACGTCGTGGCTGGTCTCTTAGCCCTTCATCATTTGACATTTGGATTATGATCGTTAGCAAACCTCTGCGAATATCCGAGGCAGTGTCGACATAGCGAGAACGCCACCAGCGTAGTGTGATCTTATATCCTACCTGGATGGGTTCGACGTCAAAGTAGGGTCGGAAGATATCGATGCGGCCATACGAGCTGAACGTCTCCTTCATCTGCCGACTACCCGCCTCCCACACCTACAAGGATACTGTAGAATCGATGTACAGTACTCAGCACTGACCATGTGTCCGAGTTGCGACTGGATGGTGGCGTTCATGTCGACGTTGTCACCCTGCGGCAACTGAAACACGTATCATGAACAGGTTCAATAATAAGAATATGATTTTATATAATTTTATAATGATCCACCAATTAGAATTAGATAAACGACTCACTCACCTTCTCGGCAGCTCCCTGCGAACCGCTCCTCTGTCGCGGAGGCGCGCCAGTCATCATAGGATTGTAATCCATCTAAAATTACATTATTAGCTACAATAATACGTTTTAAAGTCACAAAACGTATCAAAAAGTCAAGAAAATGTGAACATCTGATCGTAAGCCCCGCCCCTTTTGGCCACGAATGGTCTAAACGCCGTAAGACGAAGAATTTTCGTCATTAGGGTGTGGCGGCAAAATTCAGTCGTTCTGTGTGTGTTTTCTCGATTTTTGTCTATTTATCATGTTCAAGAAGTAACTTCTTGTGTTTACCTCGCTAGCGGGACTTCTATTGTTATCAGTTACACTGGTGATAAGTTTGTCTTGCGACTCAATCGATGCTGTGCGCGCCGGTCCCAAGCCGGGTGCGACGCGATTCCACCCACCCCACATGACTCACGTTTGTTTTGGAGCCAATCTCGCCGAGAGCCGCAGCCAGCTCACATTTGTTGCTCTATACATCATCATTCCCCACCACATTCCATCATGATCATTCCTTTTTTTGAAGCCTACATATTGTCGCGCCACTCCGGTTCTGTTCGTTTGCGCGCGCGATGTCTGAATAGGGGGATATCGATCGATTGTGAGGTGGTCAGGGCGGGCCTCGGCCAGTGTTCCCAGTTCCCGCCGGGTGGTTCTGTGCACTGTTTGATCGCGATCGCCGGCGACCTTGTCTCTCTCCTCCCGGTTTGGCGCCGAGAAACACCACTCATATCGCAGATATGTGTTGTCGCATTCCTGACATCTTTCTGATTTGATCTACTCCCTGTTCGCGATTGTGAGGTGCATACAATGACTTATCATTTATTATCAATTTCCCATGCAAATTTCTTTCATTTCCCCTCGGTTTCTCGTGTCGATGTCATTTCGCAATGTGTGACGCGCGTTTGAGGTTCGTTCCTTCTCCATGCTTCATGCTTCATCTCCCTCTTTTCTGTCATACACATTTATCTATGCAATCAAGGATTGCGCGTGATTCGATACAACCGACTATTCGCGTCTTGCAAAACCGTTGTAACTTGTAACCTCGCATGGTCGCATGAATGCAACTTTGTCGTCTCTATGCTGTGTATGTTCATCTCCACCGTCTGGTGTTTCAGGAAGGCCATGGCGTCCCGCAAAACTGTGAACCGCCGCGCGCGCCCGCAGCGCGCCACCTCGAACGTGTTCGCCATGTTCGACCAGGCGCAGATCCAGGTACGCACTGTACACGTTTTTTGTTTGTTTGTCGCACGACTTCTGTTTCACCAAATATTCGGAATGTCGATGACTTGTTGAATTTTATGTTCTGTGCATTAGGTTGTTGATAAACTGTTCTGCATACATCTCTGTAATAGCTCATAGCTTTGTTGCAGGAGTTCAAGGAGGCGTTCAACATGATTGACCAGAACAGGGACGGGTTCATCGACCAGGCCGACCTGCAGGAGATGTTCGCCTCCCTCGGTGAGACTATTGATTGAATATTGATTAATACGTTTCGTTTGGCCAATGATGGTGCATGTTTTTGATTCTGATCGATTGATTTATGTACTCTTTGATTGATTGGTTTTGAGGCAAGGAGGTGACTGAGCAGTTTCTGGATGACATGGTGACGGAGGCGCCTGGCACGATCAACTTCACCATGTTCCTCACGCTGTTCGGAGAGAAGCTCACCGGCACCGACCCCGAGGAGGTATGCACTGGTTATTGACGTTGTTGTTTGAAAAGCGATCAGTTTGTTGTTCGTAATGCGAAATTCATCCGCAATGTTGCATTCAGGTGATCCGAAACGCGTTTGCGTGCTTTGACGAGGACAACTCTGGAAAGATCAACGAGGATCGCCTCCGCGAGCTTCTCACAACTATGGGAGACCGCTACACACACGAGCAGGTATCGATCGTCGATTCATTAGCTATTGATTTATCGATTGATATGTGTAGGTGGATGACCTGTTCCGCGATGCTCCGATCAAGAACGGCAACTTCGACTACGTGGAGTTCACCCGAATGCTCAAGCACGGAACCAAGGACAAGGACGAGCAGTAGATCAGCTGATGGTCAGCTGATTGGCTAAGCAATCAGCTGTTTACCAAGTGTCTTCCATTCCCACTCGACACGCTTGCGTACATTCTACTCGAATCTTACTTGTAAATTGCTTGTACCTACATACCTTTATTTATCCCTCCCCTCTCACTTATGTGCAAACCAAGTGTGGTTGATCAAAACAAGAGTGTATACTGTGTTTTACTTTCCTCTCTGCTATTCGTTATAAACTTTTTATCCGAATTGGAGAGTTGATCTTTTTGTGCCGTGTGTGTTTGGGTGGCTGGGGGTGAGTAATGTGTGGTCACGAAACGATGGGAGAATCATAAGGACCGTTTATACTACACAACGCGTCAACTTGACCCGCTGCGTCAAGCGTCAAAGTTGACGCCTCGCGTCAAGAATTTTGACGCCTCGCGTCAAGAACTTTGACGCCCCGCGTCAAAAAAACAAAGGAAAAGTGATGTCACTTTGACGCTTGACGCAGCGCGTCAAGTTGACGCGTTGTGTAGTATAAACGGTCCTAGGGACGGAAGTTGAATATGGACTTGGTAGATGTATCATAGCATCATGCAATGTTTGAACAACAGTGATTCCAGAATAGAAACTGAGGTACAAAAAAGTAATGTAACGATTGACAAAATTTCCCGTTCTTGTTTCAAATTCCACTTCTCTTCACAGTGGATATACAAAATACAGCGGATTCACAAAATAAATATATTTTATTCGCATATTGCAATAGCATTTATAGATATGAGGACCCGATACGGCGAGTGAACTCAAACACCAATCAATAATAATTTTCAATCATTAATCAAATCTCGAAACAGTTCGTTTGAACAGCACATCTGCGCAGCACATACATAAGTAACAAAAATCGTAATAATACTGTTGAGCAAAACTTTGACTAGACACTGTGTGCGTGATTCGTTTTGATGAGTGATGTGGGGGCGTGTACCGGTAGCAGCTAACTAGTATCGATCGATCGATATCAATCAGTGACGTCACCATCACCATATTCTGCACTTTTCGAACGGGTTCATTGGCGATCCAATGGGACAGTCGAAGGCTTTCGAGAAAGCCGGGAAGTTTTGCAGCGGAACGTTCACTCTGAAAAAAGATAAGCTAAGCAGATAACTTTTTATTTTCTATTTTGACAGTTATTTCTGTTCACTATAGCTTGTTTAACCTATACAATAATTCTGTCATTCATTAGTCTAATTGAGTACCTGAACATTCCGAGCGAATGCACGTCTGTGTCGATGATATAGTCGATCGTCGATGGCTTCACCGCCTCGCACCACGTCTGAAGTTTGAAACATTGATTGAACCATATGATAGTACGCATTAGCGTCGGCGATTTTGCGCTTCAACGCCTTCACAAACTCAAAAAAAACTATTGAATACTGTAACTTAAATTCAAAGAAGCTATTTTGTTCTTGTCTATTGTGTTAGAATTTGTGATTAGGCAAAGATGTCTTACATTGGCGAATGCAAGGAAGAATAGCTGTTGGTGTGTGAACTCGTCGAGCCCTGGCAGCTTCTCCCTCTCCGGAAGACGGGAAGTGCGGATCGAGTAGGCCTGGAGAGAGATTCAACAATTCAATTCAATTCAACATTTATCCGGTATCGCATTATGTGATCATAACTTAAACATCAATTATTCACAGAGTAGCGCCGGGAAGCATAAGTATTCCATCTTGTCGGGTCGGTGTCCGCGGCCACGTTCTTCCATTCCTCCTCGAGGGTCCTTCTATTGGATGGGATCGTCTTCTTGAATTCATCACTCCATTGTAGGGGAGGGCGACCAGGTTTGCCCATATTTGGCGGCTTCCAATCGATCACTCGTCTCGTCCAACGGTCGTCGTCGCAAGTCATTAGGCGGCGGGCGAACCTCCACTTCTTTGTCCTTGCTTTGCACAGCACGTCTCGTAGTCCCGTCTGCCGTCGTATCTCCTTGCACGGAACCTTGTCCAGTAAAGTCAGTCCGAGCATCTTTCTTTCCATTCTCCTTTGAACAGTCCGTGGAGAGAGTTAATGACTGATACTGATGTGAGGAGTATTGAGTCTTCACATTGATATGACTAGAGATTAGAGCTTAAATCGTGTCATTTTTCCGAAAAAAAGAAGAATGCCACTCACATTGTACGCGACCCTGAGTCCGCCGTTGTCTGCGATGTTCTCTCCGATGGTGAGTCGCCCGTCCAGCTTGCGCTCAGTAGACGGCTCGAACTTGGAACTGTACTGCGCCACGAAACACTGCTTCTTCTGCAATCGAGAAAGGTATTTCTAGTTCTATGACATCTCTAGAGACGACCGACGAACAATGATTATGATAGTGAATAAAAGTGAAATGAAGATCCTGCCTCACCTTCTGGAAGGTCTTCATTGTGTCGGCGTGCCACCAGCTGTGCAGGTTGCCGAATCCATCGTACTGAGAGCCTGCAAACAGGATATAGATTGCGTATGCAATTGCAATGTCATAGAATCTATAAATATTATTCAATGCTCCGACCCACCCAGATCGTCGTATCCGTGAGTGATCTCGTGTCCGATGCCCATCCCTATGGCCCCATAGTTGGCAAAGGCCGGCGCCGACGGAACGAAGAGCGGAAACTGCAGGATGCCCGCCGGGAAGACTGCAAGAGAGAAAGCAATCAAAACCTGCATTATGCTCTACATGTCGATAGAAATACCGAAAAGGTGGTATTTTTCTGTCTGAAATGGATGGATGATGGGCGAGTACTGACTGATTTCGTTCCCGTTGAAGTAATGGAATGCGTCGACGGCGATCACTGGGGACACCCAATCGCTCTTCGGGGCTGGGCGGTGCAGGCGAGACAGCTGCTCCCTGAAAGGAACATCACTTGCTATCTTGTTATCACTTGTTAGCCAGTGTCGTCACACTTCCGCCGGCTATGACCGGATATGAATAAATCATGGGAGGAGTGTTGGATGAATAGGCTCACCTGACTTGTGCCCTTCTGAGAGTGAGTACATTGTCGAGGTATGTGTTTGCTGTGAGTCTCACTCCCCCATACGGCGACAGTACGTGCGTCTCGTTGAGAAGAGAGTCGGGGAAGCCAACCTGAAGCTTTCGAAAGTTACATGCTCAACAGCTCAATTCTCAATTCGAACCAGTTTGGCACAAGTTGACCAAGCGAGATAGATACAGAAATAGATAGAGAGAGGATTGAGAGAGAGAGAGAAAGAGAGAAAGAGAGAGAGAGAGAGAGAGAGAGAGAGAGAGAGAGAGAGAGGCCCCGCTCGCCTTGTGTCCCATCCTGTCGAGCTTCCCGAGTGCCTCCTGTCTCGTCGCTTCGTCCATCCAATCCGCGTTCATCAGAGTCGCCTCCATCGCCGCCTTCAGATCCGAGATCATCTCCTCCGCCTGAAATATGTTCACATCGGTTCATTAGGCTTGTATTTATATACTGATGCGTACCTATTGTGTATTGTGTGGAAATATAGATCGGTCAGTAAATGAAAGCATTAGAGATGGACGGATGGGGCACGCACCTTGTGCCTGTCCTCCATGGTGAAGTACTGTTTTGCGTAGGCGGTTCCGAGGGGCCCTGCCAGCTGTGTCCTCGTCTCCTGCACACACCTCTCCCACTGCGGCAGCTCGGCCACCGAGACACCGGAGATCTTCCTGGAAGGGGAACTTGTTATAAGATAAGTTCTCCAGTTCTTCTGTTTTCGTTGACGTATTTCCCAACAAACCTCCGGAACTCCTCGAACGGCTTGCGGAAGGCCTTTGGCATGTAGGCGTCCAGAGAACTGATCAGCTTCCACATCAGAAAGTCGTTCAGGGTTCTGAAAACGAACATTTTGTGTGTCCATCCCTGAACTACGAGAAGCGCAAAGTGCCAATAGTCGACAGTCGACTAGCGGACATTGACGGAAACCAGAATGGGACAGGCTGCTGAGACTCACTGTGCCCTGGTGGCCTTGATGAGTCCGCCGACTCTGTCGATGTATTCCACGTCCACCACATTCACCAGGGTGTCATCGGACAGGGGATCCAGATAGGGAAGAGACGAGGACAGCAGAGTGTCCCAGTCGATCTGGAAAGTGATTGCTATAGTGCATATTCGATGTGATTCGCTAGGCGAAGTCAGAGTGAGAGATGGAACGGAGGCTACCTTGTCGAACCGCCTCTGCAGGTCGCCGTAGCTCATGACATTGTTGTTGTTGGTGTGGTTGCGCGACGAGTCACTGCGAGTGATCTGCAACGACAACGACTATGTGCAACAAGCAATATCAATCAATGTATCCTGAAAGATCTCCTCACATTGGCGAGCTTCCTCTCCAGGTCGATCACCTCGTTCACTTGGTACTCGATCGCCTCCGGCTCTGCGCCTGAAAACGATATTGGATCTCTCTCTCTCTCTCTCTCTCTCTCTCTCTCTCTCTCTCTTTCTTTCACAACTCCCACATATTTCATAGAACCTCCCCACGCACCCAGCATCTCCAGGTACTCCAGCATGTATTCCTTGTAGCTCCTCAGATGAAAGTTCGTCTCCAGCGGATCCCGGTAGAACTTCTTCTTCTCCAGCAACAATTTCGGAGGCGCGAACTGGAAGTACGTTTCTCACACGAATTTCACAGAGGTTTTCACATCCCTTTCCTTTTGAGCAAGTTCAATTACGAGAACTGGAAAGGAACTAATTGAATTTTAAGTTGAGTTTTGAGCGCTGACCATGAGCTGGTTGACGCTGCTGTCCCTTAGGGAAGAGTGGGTGAATACCCGGATGGGACCGCCCACCCCCAGCATAGACAGCTGCGACGCAAGGTGCTCCCACTGGAACCGAGACGAGTCGAACCTAAAAGAGAGGTGGTCTCTCTCGCTCTCGCTCTCTCTACCCTCTCTCCCTCTCTCTTTTGAACCTGGCATTAGTGAGTAGGGACCACGCGCCGAGTTGCGAGAGCAGTGAGTCGAGCGACATGGGCGACTGAAACGCGGACGAGGGTCATGTCTGGACTGAGATTGCGGAGGAATGGAAAAACTTGCACTCACAATCTCTGCGATAGCGTCCTCGTCGATACAGCTGTGGTAGAATATCTGGGCGAGGCGCATGGCGGGAGAGCCGGAGGAGGGGAGGGGGGCGTCGAGGAGGGCTGCGAGGGAGGGGGTGAGAGAGGGGAGAGGGAGGGAGAAGAGAGAGGGAGAGAGAAAGAGTAGTTTTTTTTATTTCTATTTTTTTGTTTTCATTCGATATTATACAGCTTGATAAACAAGTAGTAGTAGACGTCGGGACGTTCTATTCATATAGCTGGGCGTGAAAGCCCGAACGGTACCGAGTGTGAAGAGAATCAACTTAGACGCCTATTCCTATTCTATGCGCCACTTGGATTCGTGCGATCTTGAGATTTTTTCGATCAGATGTGTTTTCTGCGTTGATGTAGTCTTCGCATTTTTCTAATAAATATTAAAGGAACACACCACTCTAAATTTCGTACATGCCACATAAACAATATCAAAATAAATTTCCTAAATAAACTATATGTAAATAATGAACGCAACGTGTAGAAAATGAGAAAACGAGCAGCGAAGTTTCCTAAATGTTCCATTCATTTTTAAAATATAATTCAATTATGAAAAGTTCATATATTTTGAACTTTTCACGTGGCATTCTTGGTTTATACACGAAATTTAGAGTGGTGTGTTTCTTTAAAACCTGAAACAATCCATCCTTCATTTCAGAAATCCAATTTCTATCCATGGAAACGAGGATGGATGGGAGGTGTTTCGAAAAGAGACTGGATAAATGTGGCAAGGAAGTCGGCAGTCGGCAGTCGGCTTCCTTCTTTCCGTCTTCTAATACGATGCGGATCATCGTTCTTTCGATCATGCTGAAGCTGATGGGACAGGTTGGTAAAGCGACGACTCATCTGTTTGCAATGATGTTTTGTCAAAACTAATAGTTATGTTCATTTTTTGTAATCAAAACTAATAGTAGTGATGTTCAGAAGATGATGTTCAAAAATTTGTTGAAAGAGAGAGACAGAGAGACAAAGAGACATAGAGACAGAGAGTGAGAGAGAGAGAAAGAGAGAAAGAGAGAGAGAGAGAAAGAGAGAGAGTATCGATGTTCTTTTTGCAAGAGTGTTCTTTCTATATCAACTGTGTATTGTGTTTCTCCTCGTTCAGCTAAATGCTACATGAACTCGTGGCTGTTACGACTAGCTCGGGTTTGGCAGGGAGGAGAGTGTGGTGGACGACGACGACGACTATGAAAATGTGCTCGACGGGCTGTTCCAGATAAATGGTAAGTGGAGTGAGAGAAAGACGTAACAACACGTGAATAAAAAGTAGAAACAAGTTTGTCGATGATTAAAAAAATGTTCGTAGATAATGCTGGAGTCTAACGATTAACTGTGGTATGGAATTGGGGTGATAGAGAAGTATTGATGTCCGGAGTGGTGCAATTGTATACAAGTACAGGATATTAAACATCCTTTCTTAAGTTTTATATAAGTTAGTTTCAATTTTTTTTAAAGAAATCGTGAGTGGTGCCAATTTCCATATGTTCTGTTAAATGCGATTTCTGACGTCGTTGCAGAAGCGCGCCGTTCCGCCGCGCCCCACTCGGAGACTCGAGCAGATACGGGGCGGCTTACTCGCTCTCCTACTCACCTTCGCAACACATCGCCCCGCTATCGCCAAACGTCGTGCTCAAGAAGAGCGACGATGTCAAGTGAGTGAACATGCTCATTTTGACAAGTGTGGAATTCGATATTTATTTATATGTATCTGTTAGCCTAGCTGTCATCACACCTAGCTAGCGTAGTGGTAACGATATCACTTGGCAAGTATATGTTCGCGGGTTCTAGTCCCGATGGTTACGAAAAGTTTTGTCAATTTGAAAACCTCATCGAAACCCTAAACCTCATAATTATGTCTTTTTGTGTAATACCGTGTCATATTCATATTATATTCATTTCACGGAAATAAACGTGATAATTCACCGTTGTGAAAGTTGTGGTCAGGTAATATGAAATGTAGTGTGAAGAGTTGTGACGCTAAGAAATGTTATATAATGAAAAAATGGTGTATGTTGAAAAAGTACGATGGTGAGTGTTCCGAGTTCCTAATTCATTAGCCATTGGTTTTTAATCAAACATATACGAGTCATACAATCACATATACGCAGAATGTCCGTCCCATTTTTACTCACATACGCGGTATGTCCGTCTCGTTTTTAACGCTACGCGTGGTTAGTCCGCTATTTCCGAAAACCGGATGCGTGAATTGTCCGTTATGGTCGTCTTGTTTTCGATAAATACGTGGTGTGTCCAAACGCGATACACGCGGATTGTCCGAAATTCGGTCTCATATTTGAAGGAGCTCAGCAGAGCTCCGCCCCTGATACGTGGTGTGTCCGCTACTCCCCCCGACTGTGCTGGATGCGACACCTCCGACGACGACATGTGGTTCTTCGTCGATAACACGTCAGTCTCTCTCTCCCGCTCTCTCTCTCTCTCTCTCTCTCTCTCTCTCTCTCTCTCTCGCTCTCTCTCTCTCCCGCTCTCTCTCTCTCTCTCTCTCTCTCTCTCTCTCTCTCTCTATATATATATATATATATATATATATATATATATATATATATATATATATATATATATATATATATATATATATATATCCCGCTCTCTCTCCCGCGCTCTCTCTCTCTCCCGCTCTCTCTCTCTCTCTCTCTCTCTCTTCGGCCCGTCTCAGTTCTCCCTCTCACGAATTTGAAAGACACTATCTCGTCTCGGAAACCTTTCAGAAAGAACCCTCTTAGCAGCGCGATCACCCTTTTTCTGAAGACGGACATCGACGACGTGGAGTGTCGATCAGACTATGCGGGATACGTCAACGCATACTATGCCAGTCTCGCGTGAAACTGTTCATTCGCAGTGTTACACGAATACAGATGTTTGAACTAGGCATAAAGCATCATCCATCTGTGTCAAACAGCGATCTGATCGTATGAGAATTGCAGAAATGACGATATGCGTGTATAGTTTTCTTTTTCTGGCCTGATAAACTTTCTATCCTCATGTCGTCTGTGCAAGATCAAGAGAACAAGACGACATTGAGAAATCAGGATGAGAAAAAACAAGATGTGAAGACTGTCTGTGTGCACCCACCTCTGAGGTGTCTGTCCAGCCTGCCTTTCATCTCGCCGAGCACCGTCCGCTTCTTCTCGTGCTCCGCCACCACCTTCTCCACCGTATACCTCAAAACAACTACTTCATATCACTGCCAGTGAAAAATGATAACGACACTTATAATTGCTTACTAATAATACTAGTGGTTTTCGTTAGTTATCGTACTCTTTATTTGAAAGAATGATAGTGAACGTACTTTCCACAGGCGAACTGGTAGAAGTCATCGCACGGGGCGACAGAGCTGTCCATGTTGTTGAGATACTGGGCGGCTGGAAACGACAGAGTCTCTCTCTCTCTCTCTTTCTCCATCCCCCTCTCTCGTGGGTGTCAAGTGTTCTTGATGTCCTGATATTGCAGTGATCTTCCACCCTACTCACCCAGTCGAATGCAATCCTTCGTCAGACACAGATGTGTCGAGTTGAGGAAGGGCGTTGGCTGTTGGATGGGCGTAGGATGGAAGGGTGGAGGGGAGGGAGAGGGAGAGGGGGAGGGAGAGGGAGAGGGCAGGGCAGCCAGTGAGAGTGTCTGTCTGGTGGTCCCCTCTGTCGGCGGCAGCGCGTAGCTCCCGCATCTCTCCGCGCACTGCGCGTCTGCACATAACGGCTACATGCCATATTCGAAACTGCATTGCACAGAGAGGACCAGTAAAACGGTCGAATGTCAACAAGACGCAATGTGCTTTCTATAATCTATGTGTACATAAAAATGGCTTACCAATTATTTTTTTCGAATCTCTTAGTCTGTTTTTAGAAAGGTTACTCAGAACTCACCATCCAACTGCCTGAATCCATCCGTGTAAATGGCGAGTACCGTAATACACGTGATCGCAATAACCAGAGTCACTACGAACAGAACTGCGAAGAGAACGGCGAGACGGGAGAACCTGAAAGGTATCATTACAATAATCTGTTTATCATTGTCAAGTTTTGTAATGCAGTTCAAGTACTCTATGAGTAACCGTTTACCCAGCGGCTCATTGTTTGCTTGCGCTAACGCGCGCGCGCCGAAACATTCGAACTGTAGCAGCGAACTTTTTGGCGGAGTTGACAGGTCAGCCTTGCATTTCCCGGTTTGTTCATCCTTCCTTTCTTCCGACAATCGGTTATGATTTTTGCGCCGCCGCCAGCGGCAAAGAAATAATGCAAACATGCGAAACGGCGATTCCAGACATTGCACGAAAAACCGAAAACCACACACAGAGCGAGTGAAACTGACTGACCGATTGGAGGAAGTGAGTTTGGGATTGATCTGCCACATTTGGGTAGATCACTGGATCAATAGATTATCAGTAGTCCAGTAAAATGCAGAAATAAGTTGTCACAATTTCGCAATGATCAGCTCTATCAGATCATCAAAAGCCAGACAATGAGACAATACTGGAGAAAGGGCGTGAAACCTATGAAGGGTCACTTCAGACTTGGTTATGGAGACCGCACCTTCAATTGGAAAGAGGCGCGAGATACAAAAACCCAAATACAAACAAAGCGAGGAGAGTACTGTTGGCTACCGTACCCCACCTTCTTGGCTCCTTGAACAGCTTGGTGATGGAATAATCAGGCATCGCCCATCAATCGATCAGCTGATCACACTGATCTACTTGATCTACCTATACGAAGGTGTGCGTGAAATGATAGTGCTCTCGACTCGCCGAGGGCTGTCACAGAGTGAGTGTCCACTCTCTCGGGGCAGAGACGCAGAGTGTCTCTGCTCTGTATCTCTCGTCTCTCACCCTCGGGCCTCATCATTTCTCTCGCAATGAGCGCATAATCGGCTCTCCAAACTTTCGTGCGCACTGTCAATTCAGCGAGAAAACGCTAGCCTACGATCACACAAATGAAAATAGTTGCCCCAAGACACGTCATTTCCGCGCCCCACGCAAAACTACAGTAACCGGATATGTGGATATCCGGGGGTTATTGTGGGCGCGGCAGACAGAGTGGGAACAGGGGTAATGTGATATGTGATAGCTGTGTTACGCAGGTAACACATTCCAGGAGAGACGCATCCAGAAAACGGAAATGACGGAGATGGGAGGAGGGAAATAGGAGAAGGAGCAGAGGAGGAGCAGAAGAGGAGAAGGAGGGGAGGAGGAGGAGCAGAGACAAGCTAATCAGGTAATCAGAAGATCACTCGGTTGTTGCGGTCAACACTCTCACGTTGACGAACTTTGAACTGGGGTGCTCAGTGTACAATGTACACTGAGAATAGATGAAAAAACGATCATTCAAAAAGAACACAGTCTTGTCTGCATATTAGGGAGTTCACTCTTCTATAGAGACAAACATAACTACGATGCTGACACTGACGGCAATGATGAGTGATAATATGCGTACCTGGCCTCGTCGTCTGGGTTGACAGTGTAGCTGTGCCTGTATGAGTGTGTGTCTGTGTGTGAGTGCGCGCGACTCGAACCCATCGGGGATCCACCCAGGCGGCGACTGAAATGGAGACGAATCAGGCAAAGAACCATGGAGACAGTGAACTACAGTTTTGTGAATTTCTTTTGTGATTTTCTAGTAGAACCCAAAGTAATAATAGCAACTTCATAACCATGTTTCATCGTCTCGTAAGCGATTTGGACTCCTTGTAATTAACAAATACTGTCAGAGCAATAGCAGGAAGATTGGTTTCCACCAACTTTTGTTTTCCCCCATGATGCAACCGAATCCGAATTTGGACGAAATGGACGCAATGCCCTTTTCGGATATTCGTTGAGCTACAGCTACAGAAGTCTTGTTGAGCAGAATCGAAAGCCCTACCCCTACCAACCTGGCCGCATTCTTGGCTGTCATGGCCATTGGATCGTTCACTGCGCGCCTCTTGTGAGAAATCAACGTCGCCAGCCTTCTGCTCACAGAATGATAACTGATCACTGATCAGCGGATCAATCAAGTCGAATAGACAGTAGTGATCAGTGCGAATGAATATGTGTGATCCAATGATCAGCGGTGATAATGCGTATTAGCGTAATCACTGATCTCTGTTAAGAGGATGCGGGATCTGCCCCAGGGGCTTCGGGACACTTGAAAGTGCTCGAGAAACAACGCATAGTTACATACGATGAGATCTTTCTTTCTTTCTCTCTCTCTCTCTCTCTCTCTCTCGCTGCTTTTGCGCATTCATTGTCAAACAAGAAACACGAGCGTAGGAGTGGATGGAATGCACAGAGAAGGGGATTCGGATTCTCGCGAAAGCACATTGAACAAGACATGAGATGTTGAGAGATCATGAGATATCAACACTTATCCTTTTGGGGAACAAACATAAAAAAATCTTGAAGATTCACGGATCATTAATAAAGATAACAACAGAAATTAGTCTACAGATCAATAGAGCAACAGAACAGCTGTTGCAAATCGCCGGTCGAAACAGACCGGATGAGGTCGAATCGAGAGCCGCGCTAGAAGCAAGCTACTCAAGCACGCGAACTGAGAAAAAACGCAGTGGATTTCCCAACATGGCCTGCCTACAAGCACTCGAGCCGAAAGAGTGAAACACTCGCGCCCACCCAACAAGCATTCCGAGCGCCTTTCGAAAAATCACATCCACCACTTATAGAGAGAACCACAGACCGACAACCGAGAATAGGCATGGGTAAAGGAGTTTCGGAATGTCTGCTCACCTGTCGCTGGCGTTGCTTATTGGACGCTGGCCGAGCCCGAGTTTTCTGGAAACGTATTTGTTTGTTTATTTTGAAAGGGGTAGAGAAAAAAAGGTACATGTACATGTGATGCTGTGATTATGTTGTAGAGAGAGAGAGACAGAGGGAGGGATAAAGAGAGGTGAGAGAAAGGAGGGAGAGGAGAAGGAGGGAGAGAGAGAGAGAGAGGGGGGGAGAGAGAGTCAACCCACCTTACTCCTGTAAGATAGCCGTACACACTATACGCTGGGTTCTTATAGTGCCAGCTCGTCTCGAACGACTGCCCCTTCCGAATCGTCATGCGTCTGAGAATCTGAAAGGATCGCAGTGCTGCATCATACTGCACAAGTCTCACAAATGACACTATGCAACTTCTTTTAGAAAAAAATTAGCCAACGATGATGATGACAAAAAAAGGATATTTGATATCTGATATCAAAAGCGAAACTCGAGTGCGCGATAGACACGATCAGACAACAAACATAGAAGGAGGAAGGGGGCTAGACAGACAGGCAGGCAGACCGAGTCGCGTGAAGGCGCAAGAAACAGAGGGCGATAGTCGATAGTGACAGGCCGTCAGTAGCGCCCGCTACTCTAGTCGTCTCCCAACGCTCCACCGATCAACACAGCAAAAAAAAAACAGCAGCAGCGTCTAAGCTGCTTAAATGCTCAAAACACCTTCCAGAAAAACACCATGTACTTTCTCTATCAATTGTACAGCGCAGATTCAGAATCATGTCAAGATCCTCCAATGTCCAGATAGAACGACCGGAAGTAGTCCGCAAACAAACAGACACGCGTAAGTAAACAAAGAGAGTAGCCACATGAATGACCTTGTGATAGCGATGATTCGGGAGGAAAGCCGGGGAATCACTGCAGCAATTGGCTGGGACGCGATTCATTCAGCCAGAAGATAGCCTTACGATGCGCGTCTCAATGAATGTCGCGGCTCGCGTATCGTTTTTGCACACAGCATGCGCACACTCGAACGAAATCCTACACCCATCGCCCGAGGGCAATAGCTGAGGAGACTTTTTCGAGGTGATTTGATGTGGGAGGTGGCGCGGTATCAGAGGGTGGCTTCGGGGGGAGCATTGTGTCTTCTCTTGTCTGCTCTTTTTAGGGGAGAAGGCCCCCGTGACCAGATTAGCTCTATTGACACAAGTTCAATGTAGCATTGTCGAAACAGTGAGACCGCCCGAGACAAGAATACAACCAAAGCACAGTTTCAATGCGACCGCGCTTTTGTGATCTTTGAAAATCGGAGTACTCAATACACGCTAGATCACCACCACTGGTGGTCCACCAGTCAATTTACAAGCATTAGCTTACAATTCGTGCCAAACTTAATATTGATTTTCATTATTTCTTCTTTCACCAAACAACAAAAACAATTATCAAAAAGTTTATCCACAACTCACAAGTAAAATTCTCTATAATAATATCAATACGGAAGAAGTAAAGCATTCACAATATCAGGATGAAATCTCTCCAGAACTATTCAATATAATATCATCAACATATGAAAGGTAGGCAATAGAGGGCAAAGGAAAACTCGACTGTGAGCCGAGAGAACTACTCACAGGTGGAATCGCAGTCAATATGCAAATAATATGCAAATGAGAGACCGCAGGTGACACAAATCCAGTGAGACTAGACTGAGAATCGGCTAGAAAACGCGAGAGAGGAAAGGTGGGATTCTCTGACTAAACACGGGAAGAGAAAAAAGGGCAGCAAAGATATTAGTATAACAACATACACACAACCTGCACGAAACAAATGAGACGAAGAGACGATTCAATATTGAAATTCACATGACAACGGAATTGGAAAGATTTGCATAAAGGCATTCATTATGATGATATCACCTCCGAGGGACGGCTCCTCCTGCTCCTGCTCCTTCTTCTCCTCCTACTCCTTGGCTCTCCATTCATCCGGAACAGGACCCACATCCACATACATATGATAGTACAGAGGACGCACACTCAACTGGAAAAATAGAGAGAAATAATAACGATGCAAGAATAAATTATGGGAAATATGAAAAAGAGAGAGAGGAAGAGGAAGAGAGAGAGGGAGAGAGAGAGAGAGAGAGAGAGAGAGACTGTCCGCCCACCTTGACCACATTCCACTTGTCCGTCTCGTTCAGTCCGTCGAATCCCACTCGCTGGTCAGAGTTCTCCAGAAGCTTGTAGCTGCAAAACCAATAGTATAGTATAGTAATAATCAAATTTGTTGAAAGTAATTTATGAAAATGATAAAGTTTGAATTTCTTCGTAGAATGACCATGTGTATGTGTGTAACAATTCGGAATAATCTTTCGACAAACATGTTTCACGTATGTATTAGGATCGCAACTTGTACCAGGCGTTAATAGGTTTTTGGTAACATGCCACAGAAATATTAACTACCATATCAATCAATTAGCATGATCATGCTATTATCCCCAATTATTTTATTCAGTAAAAGAAACTTGGTAAATTTCGTACAACCCTGATTCTCTGAATGTGCCACATCCAACATCTCTTTTCCTTCTAGTTATATAGTATATGAATAAGAGAAGAGCGAGAGAGATAGAAGTGGTGAACATGGTTTCGACTCCTGTCATCATACCATGAACTCATGAACACCAAAATATACCACTGTGAATCCCGCATACATGGCTATTATGACATGGCAACCGATTCGATGTACTCACATGAGCTTGGGCGCAGTCCTCTTTCTCTTGACGTGTTTGAGCATCGAGTATCGGCCTGTCTCCGGCTTCGGACGCTCGATCGTGTAGTTCAGGGAAAGCATGCGCTTGCCTGTAATGTAATCAAGTCATCACATAAAACAATATATAAACGTCATATTGTTGATTTTTATGTACTGATTCACTTTCACATGCAAAAAAGAGAATGACCCGACTATCTATACAATAATGTTAATATATGACACGAAATAGGTTCCATAACACCTACTCAAAGCGTTAGATATAACAGAATGCAATCATGTGTTTGTTTCCTCTAAAATCTAGAATTTTTCAGAAATAAAACTCTACAGTAACCTCTACCGTATCACTCTCTCCAATGTACCGTATCCCCGCTCACCCATGTCGTCGTCCTCCCCTCCCCACGCCCAGTACATGTTCGAGTAGCCGTTCACATTGCGGTAGTCGTCCATTGAGATGGCCAGCACTCCACCCACTATCTCCTTGTACCACAACCTGCAACAAAGGTAAAGATGAGAAAGTCGAAACGCGTGCAAATGTTGAGAGATGTTTTACATGATTTACATGTTTTATATGTTTTACATGTTTTACAAAACAAAACAACTAAAACATGAATCTATAGTGGGTACCCCGTTTTCGCGGTCCGCAAATTACGAGAAATGACGCAGACACGAACCAGACAATCGGTCGATTATGGAAATGGTTTCTTTCCCAAGGGGCGATTGCAGGTTTTGTCGAATATCTTGACCATAAAGAAAAAATCTTCAAATGTTGCAACGTAGGTTTGTTTGTATGACTATCAAGCATGCTCTCATGATTTTTTGTGAAATTTTATTCAGTACGAACCGAGTTATTTCCAATTTTGTGTACAAAATGGGGGGATAACTGCGAGTTTGTATCACAATTTTGATACCGAATCAGAGCACTCTATTGGGAAAAAGCATCCATTATTATACATACTGAATTATATGGCTAGAAAACGGTTTGATGTTGATTTTAATGTTACCCAATTTCATATTTTGCTATTATTATGAATACCAGACTAATATTTCCAAATCTTCGAACGTAGAGGTCCAGTAAGCGGTTTGAAGAAGCTACCATCCGAAAATTGTAGAAAAATATTCATCCGTTAAAGGATGTATCCGGACAATGTAATATTCCCTGATCTTCAGGATGGGGCCGTTTTCTTTCTCTTCTATGAAGACGAGTTTTGAAGTTCTGTTTGCGCAGAAAAATTGTTAAAAATACAGACATTTTTTCCACGTTTATACAATTTCAAAAGAAGGTTTCATTGACGAGAACAAAAGCGACCCCAACCTGAAGATCAGGCAAGATTACATTGTCCGGATAAATCCTTTAAGGAGTTATTTCCGTTTATAGATCAGATATCGATCACGACTTCAATGCGAAATAGTCTAAACTACGAAGACGTTGTGTACTCGTTTTTGCTTAAAGCTATTGGTACACCCAATGGGAACAATCCCTCGCAATTTCATTATTATTAGATCACTTTTCAGAATATGACGCGGTTACGGTAGTTGCTGCATTGGTGGCATAGTTCATTTTCCTACATTACGTATGCAATTTCATCCCGTTCACACCGCTAACCGGTCAAGAAAGTGGAAAATGAACTAGCGAAACGCGTCTGGAATCTCAATTTATCAGTCGGAACTGTGACATCTCGTATTCCATTTTTCGTTTTTGCGGACCGCGAAAACGGGGGACCCACTATAATACAATTATGGAAACTGACTGGTATCCGAGGTTGCTGACGAAGGCTCCGAGATGGCGGGGCGAGGCCGGCTGGGTGGGACAAGAGTACGGGTTGCGGTCGTCCTGCAATCATAGTGTCCTCTCTCTCTCTCTCCCCCGACTCCTTTCTCACACAATGTCAGACACAATAGATGTATGCGTGCAAATTAACCACAAACATGATAAGCATGGACACGAGATAAAATAATAAAAAAGATATTACCTGTGGGAACATGTCTACATCGTGGAAGACGACGCAGTCCACTCCCAGTCTCTCCGCCAGTCGAAACGCCGCGTTCATGATCCGACCCTTGTTGAACAGGTCGTTACCGTACTGAAATTGAACATTGTTGTTTCTTTTTGCCCTTTCTTCTTTCATCAGCTATTCAAAATCAAGGCGTAGATTACGATTGTAATTTATATACAATACTCCACTTTAGATCACACCGTTATTACTATTCAGAGATTTACATAATTGTATCTTCATAGGGCAAGTGGCTCGTATTAAATTAGAATCGGAAACCCCAAACGTAATGTTAACGCTCATGGAAACGCACTTTCCACAGGACCCATAAGAACATTTTAATTTCATAGTGACATTTTGCATCAGCATCAGTCCCTCGTCACATAAAAACAGACAATCCCCACGGGAACGAACTAGTAATCCACCCACGCACACACGTCACTCCCCCCCCCCTCTCTACAGTGTTTATCTACCATAAAACAGTCAGACGATATTTTATGTCGCCTCTCTCTCTTCTCTCGTCGCGACAATCACATAAAAGGACACATTCCGATGAACAGCTGCTCAAACTTGAACCCTTCCCTCCTCTCTCTTTCTCTCTCTCCCTCCCCCCTTCTCTCTCTCTTTCTCTCTCCCTCCCTCCCTTCTCTCTCTCTAGCGGCTAGCCATCACGTTTCGCGTACCACATCCACATATTAGCAGATGAGATCAATGATCACGTAATCGATAATCTAGCCAGTTCCATGTGCCAAATACCCTCAGACGTCACTCGCTCCAAATGCATAGTTACGAGACAAGCGAACGAAAGAAGGAGAGATGAACTAGATAGCAACCAGCAAACATCAAAAGAAAGTGAAATCTTTTGCGCGGAATATAACCCTCCATAATGTATCCTATCACTTAACGCAAATATCAACATACCATACAATATCCCACTACATCCACGTTTCAACCGAATATCTAACCGCAACATGGTAGAATACAGCAATGTACAAAAAGATCGGTTCAATTATAAAATTCACAAGAGTGACGTACCTGTTCGGTGACGATGAATCTGAAGTCTAGCCGCTGTCTCTGGAGGACCGGAATGAGGAAGTCGACGAGTCGAGTGAGGTGCGACTGCCGGTCTCGGTACGGGATGATCACTGCCACTTTGTAACGCGCCTACAAACAAGAACTTGTTTATTTACTACTATCAACAATGTGATTAATAAGATTTCTCCATTGTCTGTCATTCATTACAAAAGCTCAAAAACATGCCGTGAAACATACAAGTATAAGTATTTTTTTTAACTGATAAAATGATTCATTATTCATTCAAAACCCACAGTGCAGTCTTTGGGCGCCCACTGTCCGCCCGGCTGCAACTCTGGATGGATAGCTGCGACCTTCAATCGATAAGTCAATCAATCAATCAATACATCACTCGAATAACCAATAAATCAATCCACTCACCTCAGCCTCCTTGAGATTCTGGATGAGCAGCACAGCTTGCGGAAGCTGACCATTCATGTCCGGGAGGTCCTCCACCTGAATCATCGCGCAATCAATGGAGTAATCAATAACTCAATATTGCTCACCTCGGGACACACACCGCCCGACAGCACGCTCTTGTGAGTGGTCGGCCGTCGGTCGACCTCGTCTTCCATCTGGGCAAGAAGGTAAGCAAATTAACAAACACACAGGTAAACAAGTAAACGAGTATACGAGTAAACAATTAAACAACCCTCACCTGCAGGTAGTGCATCGTCTGGCGGGCGTTCTCGCGCTCTTTCTCCGCCATAGGTTGCGACAGCTCGCCCAGTTGCAACGAGGAGACCAGCCTGAAAGCAATCAATCAATAATCGACCCATAAATCGATAACCCACTTTCCCTCTCCATCCAGCTCGCTCTTCTGCTGCACCTGACTGGCGGGCACGGACAGAATGTCACGGGGCAGTTGCGAAAACGATTCACTGTAATAAAGAGACATTAATTGAATTGTTTCGAAATGACAATCAACGTGATAACACAATCAATGATAACAACGGAATGGATGATACCTGTGCGGTGTCTGGTGGAACATGTAGTATCCGAATGTGAGGGCGGCGAGTACGAGGAGAGTGCGGGGCGCCATCGCCCGCCGCGCCACCGACGAGAACACACGCGCCGGCGACATACTATGTTTATTATTATATATTATAGAAATAAAAGACAAAAAATTAAATTATATAAAACGGCTCACCTCACAATCAAGAGCCGCGCAACAGCGAGCGATGCGTGCGGGGTGCGCTAGCGGGTAATCTATAAGACAAGATAACATTACGGGCGACGAAAAACGGCGGCGATAAATATGTCACGAAAAGATGAATCACCGGAAAATGAAGGCGAAAAGTGAATTCGAAATGCAACCGCGAGCGGCGGGCGAGTGATGATCAAACCAAAAGGGGTGGCGATGCGATTTGACGACTGTTTGCTGGCGCGGTGTTACTAGTAGATGAGTATATGCTATACAAGGGCGGGGATCGATAGACGATGCGAGAGATGCGAGAACTGCACGCCACACACAGCAGAACAAGAATCGAAGCTGCGGGGCGAGAAAGAGAAAGAGAGAAAGAGTCGATTGTCGCGTTGTTGTTTATTGCTATCACATATTGTGCGCGTTCGTGCAACACTATAGCATGCACGACAATGTTACACTACCGAGCAGCGCAAGAGCAGGAGCAAGACGGTAAACCTTCAAATTGTTTATCTTAACATGCACGAGAAATTATCATGGCATTTAGATGAAAAGACGTTGTTCACGGTTTGTTTAGTTGCGAGTTTGTTTCATTCGATCACCCGCGCTCGCAGCGGACGGTTCGGCCGAACATGACTCAAGGTATATAGTGTTCGTTCCTTCCTCCTCGACAAATGTGTCGTTGCAGAAGACCCCGAGTCTTCTGCGTACGTGATCAGCCAGCTGGACGAGAAGGAGCAGAAGAAGGAGGAGCGGAGGAGTCGCAGAAATCAGAAGAACCATCAGAAACAGGGACAGGGCAAGGGAAAGTCTTCTGCTGGATGTTGCATGCACGGAGGAGCACACTGCAGTATCTACACTGCACATCAGAAAGTACAAACAGCTTTCAATCGTAGTCAAATCATTCTATTAGTCGGTTTTAGAAACTTTGTTTTTTTTTCAGGCGATGGCTCACCCCGTACCCCCTCCCACAGCTACTAACGGAAAGTTCAACCGCAAGGAGGCCTCGCTATCCGAGTGGCGGCAGATGGGCGACGGGTACTGTACCCTACCGTAACTCCCTCACCACGCCTGATTCAGGGAGAAGAGTTCGAAGAAGCGTCACAAGAAGAAGACGAGCACCGTGCTGATTGCTGTCAAGCCGAAGAAGGAGCAGAAGGAGCAGCCTGCTCCCCCTCCTCCTCCTCCTCCTCCCCAGCAGCACACTCTTGTGCAGTACAGCCAGCAGAACCAGGTGGGTACCGTATACCATGTACCGTACACCTACAGTATCCCCAGGAGGAGGCGTACACGATGATTGGCGGTGACGGTGAGAGGGGAGCGACTCCCAAGAGCTCCGAGTCGTGTCTCTCCCACTTCAAGATCGTCTCCGAAGACGAACGCGGAAAGGCCGGCGACACTGGAAAGGACATAAAGTACGGAGAATGAGATACCGTATACCTGTTCTTGATTTCTGTAGAGTATGTTATGATACCGTATACCTAACTGTCTCCCTCGCAGGGAGCGCGTGGGCGACCCGGCGGCCCTCTCTGCCGTCTACCTGGGTGTTCAGCTGCGCGCCGACGCCGAGAAGGACGTCATGCGACCGGGGTACGGTACACTACCGTATACCAAACAAACTACCGTATACCTACCCGTGCTAGGATGTTCCGTGTGTACCACCAGCTGCCCCTGGACCTGGAGGGTTCGCGCGCGCGGATCGCAGGCGGGGACGAGAGGCCTGTGAAGGCGCAGCTCAAGCTGTTCCTCGTGTACAGGGGAGTCGACCATGTCGTCAGGTCAGGGAAAGTCAACAACCACCTTTTCTACACAACAGGAAATCCTCCATGGTGTTTCTGTAGTACATGCCAATCTCGATTTGATTTTGATGAGAACTGAAATATTTTTTAAACTGAAAGGAAGAAGCAGTGATAGGAAAGGGATGCTCATTGCAGGCACCTGCGCATCCGTCGGGAGCAGTCGTCGGATCGGATGTTCAGGGTGGAGTGCGACGATGAACCCATGCGGTTCTCATCCATCGCCGCTCTCGTCAAGTTCTACAGGTACGGGGTCTCCTACTCTCTCTCTCTCTCTCTCTCTCTCTCTCACTCTCACTCTCACTCTCTCTCTCCTTCCTCCTTTCTTTTCCCTCTTCCCTCCTTTCACTTCTCTCTTTCTCTTTTCTTCTCTCTTACCTTCTTTCTCCTCTCTATTTTCTAACAGAACTCTTGTGCCCATTTTCGGTAGCGATGAAATAACTTGACATTTTCGCAGCATCTACGCTACCGTCTCTCGTATGACTGGCGTCGTCACTGACATCTTCCCCGCCAACTAGAAGCACCACGCACGTCATCTGTCCACGTCACCGCCCATTACAACTTAGATCATTTGAATTCTCGTTCACTCGTTTCCATTACACGCTTTACCACTTACAACACTCGAATTGTGCACACTATAAACTGGTATTTGTGAAATTATAATATTTGCTGATTATGAATGAGATAATCAAGTTTAAAATATGAATCTTCAGCATTCTTTACTGCGAACACATGTGAAGACATTTTCTTTTTTGTTCTTCTCGAAGCACACTGACAAAGAAATGTGAACTTTACTTCAGACAGTAACCTTGACGACGTTTTTCAATCCTTATTCCTAAACAACTATGGTATTTCAATCTAATTGCAATTTACAAAACCACCTGCAAATTAGCCCCACCTGTATCTATGCAATCTCAATGATCGGTTATCATTTGGTCTTCGCAACTCAATTCACCATTTTAAAAGTAGTCTCTCATTTCACTCATTGTAGATGGTCGATGCTCGGTATAGAGCGGTGTTCTTTTCGAGTATCCTCGTTTGCTTTCTTCTGCACTGAGGAAATGACAGTGTCCCTCCAACCCTCTCCCTACTATTTCCATGTTATGACACTGACTGGAATAATAGGAGTCTTACTAAACTTGTTAGGAATATATATGATTGCCACAGCGAGTGGAACATATATTACGACATATAAACACTTTCTACTGAATTTACAGGTAAACAAGAAAAATACTTGATGAAATGACAATCAATTGATTGAGATGACTGATTTGATTGTTCAAATCCATCTCAGTTTTCTCTTTGTTCCTGTGCCCGCAATGCCAATGATCGGAGGATATACTATAGGACTGCTGTGGAAATTCTTTGGTGTTTCTACGAGTTCACTTTTTGTGAGTGTTTCTGTGAATCTATCTGAAAACGTGCCTTTTGAAGCAACAACTTCTTTTCCTTATGGGCTATCAAATTTATTCCATGACCCTTGCTGTAGTCTACAAACATCAGTCTATTCTATTCGAGGGTGTGAGCTACAAGCTCGAAAACGTATACAAGGCACGTCTCAAGTCTTCATTCGTGTGAAATTGATCTTATTTCAGAAATTAGTTTTCTATGTCATTTTGACCCTGTTACTTGTTGTTCCAGCGCCAATTGGTTTTGGACTGGCTATCACATCGCGAGAATACATGAGAACTATTGTTGAACAGGTCAGAAAATCGAATTAACTCGTATAATTTTTTGTTCAGGACTATCCGCAATGCATCGAAATGCTCACCATTCCAAACTTCGATGTTTACACTTTTCGAAATTTCTATGTCTATATTTTCTGCGCATGCTTCCTGGAAGTTGGAATACTGGCTGCAATCATTCACGCACTGGCTACTTTCGACATTTTTCGAGTGAGTTGTGTATGGTGCATTGTTTTGAACTTGAACAAAACAGTCTCGTTATCTGACTATAGTCTCATGAAACACTTATGAAACACCTATAAAAATGAAATCCAGGTGTTACTCGCTCGGAAAAATCGCATGAGTCGATCAACTTACACGGCATTTCTCAAAAACACAATGGGACTCATTTCGCAGGTGCAAAACCCTTTCATTTGATCCCAGACAGACTACGTCGGAAAATATGAGGTCAAATAAATTTCCAGCTGACAATTCCTGCACTGTTTTTCATATTCCCGTACGCTATTATATGCGGTGTGATTCTATTCCAAGTCAGCGGACCCTATGTTCAAAGTAAGTATAACTACTTATCATATTGTTATTTTAGGTAATGTTATTACTTTTTACAGTATTATGCGAGTCAATGTTCGTGGTCTATGCTTGCCATTCTGGATTCAGCACTCTTCTCATTATATTCATGACCCAACCATTTCGCGTAAGAATCTGGAGTAAGTAGTACTAACATAATAAAAAAAAATCTGTTTTTCAGACGTCATTCGGCGCTGTTTGGGACGAAAACGTGAGTTTTGTATTTTGTTACTTCTGAAATGATATTGAATAAAAAAATTACTTTTATAAAAAAAACACAGTTTTTCAGCCAAGCTGACCCGCGTGGCTGCTCACACATTTGCCGTCACCGCATTCAAAACAACCAAAATCCAACGAACATAAACGTTTATCGAAAATCATCACAAAATCACCGAGTTCAAAACAAAAGTAGTACTGTACAACCCGTATCAACTTTGCACTATAGTTATAGTCTATACACCATCCGAATGTCGATAATGACATGTGAAACAATGGTCTGTGTCTACAATGCCGTCTCGGTCACTCAGCACGATGAATGAAGTGTGATATGTGGAACACGATGTCACCCAGACAACACTCACTCTATGTATCTACACAGTGCCCTCCCTCTCCCTGAGTACTTGCATCCGAAAGGCAGGCGGGGCGGGGGAAGGGGTCCGCGAGTGGTCACTCGGCACATCCGAGACGAGGGTCCGCGTGCGACTGGAACGGGTCGCCGAGCGGGAACGACCACGCCATCTGCAAGACATACAGTCAGTCACCCAGACAACACTCACTCTACATCTGTATGTATTCTCTTTGTAAAGCCATGCAGGGACAGCCAGGGACATATGGATAGCAGGCACACACGCCGATAGGAGAGAGGGATGCAGGACCTTACGGTTTAGTGAGTTTAGTGAAGCCCGGTCGAGAGGCGGCGAATCTAGACGGAAGGAAATAGGGGAAGGGTTACAGAGGAACAAAGGGAGAAAGGCGCGAAAGAGCGGAGCGGTATAGACACTCGCTCGCAGGACGCGAAAGGACCAAAGTAGACCAGAAGGACCAGCGTCTCACCTGCATGATAGGATGTCCTTGACGGCTTCTCGGAATCGAAGTGAGAGGAAGGCATACAAGAAGGGGTTCATGGAAGACGAAATGAACAGGGTGATATAGGAAAGAGGCTGCAGGAGAGCGGTCCACGAAGACGCGCAATGAACGGAAGTCGACCACATCTGAAAACAAGTGTGTTTACTTGTTTGTTCACTTGTTTGTTTACTTGTTTGTTTACTTGTTTACTTGTTTACTTGTTTACCCACCGAGTGCAGGAGCCTCGCGTGGTGGGGGAGTGTGAGGATAGCGAACGATAAGACCACTGCGATCAGCAGCCGGATCACCTGAATGATGGGCTAAATCGATTTATCGATCTATTGATTGATACACTCACCCTTCGACGCGACTCGCTCACCTCCTTGCGCTTCTTCTGCGCCTGCTCGTCCGGAACCTGATATCGATTTATTGATTGCATAATATTGATTTATCAGCCAGAATACTCATTGCTGGTTTTCTAGAACCATAACATCTAGTACTCTACTGCAAGTGGTGTACTAAATTCTATCGCCCATCCATTTCACCTGCAGGAGGCTCTCTTTCTTGTAGACCACCACTCGTCCACTCGACATCTGCCACGTGCCCGCACCGTGGTTGGAATCTGGAATCGGAGTTTTTTAATCACCGTATTTCGTAGATCTGCAGATCTGCTGTGCAAGTGCACACTCGCTTTTTCGGAAATCCATTGTCGTCATCAATTTCCGTTAGGAAACTCATCGTGGTAAAACATCATCATCATCGTCATCGTCATCATTAATCATTGAGAGCAAGCACACGCTGTGGCTTCCTTAAATAACCAGTAACCGAACACTTGGCTTTCCCCAATCCCTTATTCGGGTTCGTCGCGCAATGCGCAAAGCGTGTTCAATTGCTAATGGTCGAATTGAAATGCCTTCGCAAAAAAAAACCACGCAGACAGAATGATTGTTTGATTCGTGTCTCTCTTTCTCTCTCTCCCTCTCTTTCCCTTTCTCCTCCTCACCTTTTCCCTCTCTTCAAAGGTGTAATTCGATAGGTATTGAAGGGGAGAGCAATGGAATGACCCCCTCGTTTCAAGGCTCATTGGATAAGAGTTGGCAAGCAAAGAGCACAGACCGTTTGACCCTCTCTCTCATTCTCTCATTCTCTCTCTCTCTCTCTCTCTCTCTCTCTCTCTCTCTCTCTCTCTCTCTCTCTTTCTCTCTCCAGTGAGAGCATGCGACCTTCCCACGAAACAAAGCCAGACACGCGTTGTTTTCGCGTCATATAAACATATGTTTTCGACTCTTTTTCAGACTACTTCCTTCCTTGTCTCTCTCACTCTCACGGAAACTGTCAATTTTAGAGCAATAAAACAGAATTTCGCAAGATTCAAACTGGGCCTCATTGCCGGCAGTTTTGACTTTCGACCACCCACGAAGGGACCACCCACTGGGGGACCACCCACGTTGACTTCCGCCGCTGGATGCTCGCTGGCTCATGCGGCCTCCCTTCCACAGCACGAGTCCAATGCGGGAGTAGATGAACAGGAGTATGATAAGGGGAAGTGCGTACCACACGATGAAAGACGCCGACACGAGAGCGCGCGTGCTGAAACAAACGGAGGGAAACGTATTATGGAAACGTATCTCTCTCCCGGAAATTAATCCCTCAATCGTCACTGATGCGTAATGTACTTTTCATTTCTTTCCGTTCACGGTATTTCATATATAGTTATCCTATTTTTAATCGCAGTCATCGAACATCATATAGAACTTAATTGTCTCTGTACTTCACTGTGTTATTTGAGTAGCGAAACGAACACGTGTCCGTAACCTTTTTGCTATGACGACATGTATCATTTTGGTACCGTAATGATCACTATTGAAAAAATGAGAAAGTGTAATGTGTGTAATGACATATAAAACAATTTGTAGTACTTTGTATTTTGAAGTAATAAACCCACTTTCCGGCGCGTCCGCAGGCGCTTGTGGATGCGAAAGTGAACAGCTTGGCAGTGTGGAAGTAGGGGAAGTTCATGAACAGAGACACACCCCACGTGCCCACTGTGGCCGCCACGCGAACGCTGCAAAATTGTAATACTCATGTGTTATCAATAAACTTGTATATGTTGTTTGTAAACTTGTATCTTTTATTATTCATCGTATCTAATAAATTTACCCTTTTACCCTGACATTGTTATTGATTCAGTGAGATCACAGAATAAAAACAACTTCACATGCAATTATCTCAATGATTGACTCAGTTCATCGAAAAAGCAGTAGGGTTCACTACCATCCCACAATTTTAGAATCACAGCTGAATGCTAGGTTACAATATTACTGACGAAAGTCGTTCAAGAAGTACACGGTTTTTTTCTGAACTATTAGTAAATTATTGATTTCTGTCATCATCAGTTTTCTCTATAGTAATTATTGGTCAGAAAATAAGAGTAGTTCCAGTGGTGGCAAAACAGACTCCGCGCTTTTCTCTGTGTCTGACCCCAAAGCGACTGTGACGTGCCAAAACAGCTACGAAATGGCTAAACAAAGTCCGAAATACGTATATTTTATGAGGCTTGGGCTTGGGTCATTAATTTTGCATGAGTACGAACATTCAGCGAGCGTCCGAGTGTTGAGTGTGAGATTGCCTATGCCTCCAACGCCCTACGCTCACAAAACAAATGCGTTT
Source organism: Rhabditoides inermis (assembly GCA_963966185.1). Lineage (NCBI taxonomy): Eukaryota > Metazoa > Nematoda > Chromadorea > Rhabditida > Rhabditidae > Rhabditoides > Rhabditoides inermis. Next base: position 55,772 of record CAWZYM010000301.1, on the reverse strand, counting down.
ATATGTTCGGAGATCAAACTTGCAAAAATTGAAAGTGTGCGTCCATTAGCGCTAATATAGATTATAGATATGTTTTCGAAGAAAACTGAAGCCCTTCCTGAGCAACCTATGTACATAGGGGAATGCCGAGTTCCGAAGAAGCAGTGACACTAATCCAATTTACTACTCGTAGGTAGCTTTGTCTTGTTGTTTAGATGAAGGGAGGAAGGGATAGTGAGATAATGAAGGGAGGGAGAGAGAGAGAGAGAGAGAGAGAGAGAGAGAGAGAGAGAGAGAGAAACGATTGTAACTCGTACGTATTGCCGCATTTGTGCGTCATCCCATGTTAAATAACGCCAAACAACTAAAACAGACAAAAGATAAGAAAACTTGAAGACGAGAATGTCTGACACTCTCAGCACGACGTAATAGAGGAACTCTGTTTTGTTATCGGCTGATCGTGAGAACAATTGGTACGACTCCAATCTTGTTACTCTAATGTGTTCATTACAGTCATATAAACGAGCGTACTGACTTGTTGGTGAGCATCTTGAGTGCGAGTAGTGGATGGAGAACGGCGATGTACTTCTCGACGGAGACGCACACCAGGATGCCGACCGACGTGCACGGCACCAGATGCAGTACCATCACGTACAGCTTGCACAGCAGCTCACCTCAAAACGACGTCATGTTGTTTTGCACATTAGTACGCTTTCCTGCTTTCCTGCAAACAAGTTTCTCTACCACCATGTATGAAGCATACTTATCGTTAGGTGTTATTCGCAAATTTGTGCAACGTACTTACATGAGCAGGAAACACATCTTTCAAACAACTTTCAAGTGTTCGCCCCACTGACTAAATCCCTCTTTTGCCTTGCTTGGTTATCTCGCGTTCTTCCAACACGCGCATTCTTTCGTCGTACTCTGCCCTCTGTTTGCATGAAACCGACTTTCCTGTTCCGGTCAATCTTCCCTCCTCTATCACTCTCTCCCTATCTGTGCAATCCGAGACCCCCCACTCTTAAACACTAAAATCCTTGGTGCCGCGGTCAGACGGTGCATAGAGTCAGTGGTGTTTCGAGAGGGCGCAGACGGGTTCGAGTTCAAGTATTCTTTCCGGTGGCAGAAAGCGGTGTCGAGTTGCATCGCAATTTCCGCACAAGGCAAGGAAGTCAACGGTGGGACAGAGGGGAACAAATGGCTTGAAATCGGATGTCCTCTCTCTCTCTCTCTCTCTCTCTCTCTCTCTCTCTCTTCCTCTCTCACCTTCTCTCTCTTCCCTCTACTCCCTCTTCCTCTCTCCCCTCGATCTATATTTGGCTACAGAGTTCTGATGACATGCCTATGTGCCGTTAGAGTAATAGATTGACCGTATTTTCGCCGTATTTTGAGACTCATATTTTGATGGGCTCGGTCGGGAATAACCACACAGCACACAACATACATATTTGGCGTTGGCTAATTCGTAGGACTATATTACCCCCCCCCCCACTTTCTCTCCTGCGTCCCTTTCCCTCTCCCTCCCTCCCTTCTTCTCCCTCCCTCTTCTCTCTTCCCCCTCTCTCTCTCTCTCTCTCTCTCTCTCTCTTCCCATCTTCCCCCTCTCTCACTCTCACCTAGGGGCCAGTTGCCGTGGTCGAATCCGACGATGTGAATCATGTTTTGTAGAATGCAGAACACCGCCACTGAAAACAAAGGAGAACTCATTTTTATTCATCCTCGAGAGTTTCTGTGTGTAGGCCACTATCCTAGATTATTCATAAAGACAAGTAAAGAAAGATGAATGAGTGGGAGGAGAGAGGGAGTGAGAGAGGGAGATAGAGATAGAGAGAGGGAGAGAGATAGAGAGAGAGAGAGAGAGAGAGAGATAGAGAGAGAGAGAGACTCACCGAGAAGATCAGCCACTGCGAGGTTAGCGAGGAAGAAGTTGGTGGATGTCCTCATCAGCGGATGCGCGACGATCACGATTATTGTGAAGAGATTGCCTGCAAATTAGTAATATGTGTTATTGTGTTTTAGAGCGATGTACCGCGAGAGAAACAGTTTATCTTCAGGCAAATCATTACCCATTACCTCAAACTTGGGAGGGTGTTTTTTGAGCTTGTTAGCGAACCACCTACATCGTCTTACTGTACTCTACATTACTTTAGGTAGCATGATTGTTGATTCGTATTATCTCCTCCCGGATAATAACAATTCGTATGCGAGAGTAGCAAAACTGGCTAACTGCCTATAGTCCCTTCTTGACTGGAGGAAGCTATAGCTATAGCCGTTGCATAATTCAGCCATTGACTGGAAATAGAGAGCGCATTGTTATCAGGTGTGAACGAGATCAGCGAGGCAGATTAGCCTGTGAAAGATAACGGGGCTCTTTTCCGAATTATGAAGATTGTGCGATTAAATCGGTGTGAACTCTGTCCCTGTAGGCCCCTCGTGACAACCCATTCACTACAAGGAAGCTTTTACCCCTTTCCCGGAGTATTTCCCCAGAAAACAAGGAAATAATCTATTTCATTACCCTCGTTCCTCTCTGTTTACAAGTGTGCACTATCTGATAATGTATGGGAATGCACGTATAATATTATTCTGGGAGATAGTTCGCCAGATTACGGTAGAAAATCGATCTACCCTCTAGTCGCATTCGATCTACCTTCTAGTCGTGAGGAGACCCAAGCGCGCGCTTTCAAACGATAATATCGATCAAAGAAGCCGGCACGCGAATCAAAGAGGCCGCGGCACACTCGAGCCTTTCCCGCGCTGTCTGGCCTCTCTCGCTCGCGACTGAGTTTCGCCAACTGACCCCGGCTGTCAATAGCAGAAACTATCCTCCAGGCGACGACTATAGCACTATGCGAGGGAAACGCCCACGCTTTCTTTTACGCGAGATACAAATCCTATTTATCTATTTTGCATGCTGGTGTGTTATGACATCATTTACTTGGATGAGGGAATGACTTGTCTTAACGTGTGATCCGTCTTTTTTAATTAGAAAACGCAAAGGCAACGGTATGGAAAAGACGAGATAAACGTCTGTGATCTCTCTGTCTCCTGAATACACGGGAAGTTTGGAAGATGTGATTCATACGCATGTAATGACTGGAGGGGTTCTCACTCAGCTACACAACTACACTATTCAAAAGTGTCGACAAAGTGAGGTCAGTCGGAGAACCGGAAGCCGCGAAAAACTAATCGATGAAATACTGGAGCAACACCACACACCACACAACTCAGCGCATTCATTCCTTTGACATTTGAAATTATTTTAACAAAATCTCTACGCCCATCAGTAACGATCAGCAGATCGCGTTGAGCGCATATTTTCGAAATCGCGCCACTCTGCGCTCTATACATTTCGAGTGCTCTCTCGCACTTTCTCGCGCACAACTGAGTGGTGTGCCGTCGGAAAAAGGGCGATGAGTGGGTTGGGAAGAGGAGAGCGGATAGGCCCCTGTATCTTTAGAGGGCAGGTTACCGTAGTAGACATTATAGTACTCATTATCTCCTCTTTTCGGATACACAAGAGTAGAGGTGAGGACACACCTGTGAGGCAGACGATGAATACGATGAGATAGACGAGACGGACGGGGTTGCGGATCCACGGATCATCCAGGAGAGAAGCGCCGCACTCGTCCTCTGGAACCTCTCTCTCTCTCTCTCTCTCTCTCTCTCTCTCTCTCTCTCTCTCTCTCTCTCCTCTCTCCCTCTCTCCCCTCCCCCCCCTCTCTCTCTCCCAACTCACCCTCATAGTCGTAGTCTATGAGAGTAGCCGCCGTGGCTAACAGATTAGCAGTCGAGTTTTCCATTACCTGAGAGATGTACGAGTTTGAATAGGAAAAGGTAAAGATTACATCACATCTTCGTCCAGAACCAAAACATAAAATAACAAGTGCGTAACAAATAAAAATACGGCAACGGCAATCGAGCAGGATGAATGATGAATGATAATAATGTATAATAACAAATACCTATGATGATACCGCTAATAGACTCTCGGACATTGTTTCACTCGACCGGCTGATTTCGTGCAGATTATGTGAAAGCTCTTTTGAATAGGCGGGACATTGGATGCAACCCAATAGTGGCTGCGCAATACAATGATTGAAATAGGGGCGGAGACTTTTTCCTTGTAATTTTGTAATGTGCGCTTGCGGAAACATGATATAGGTATAATACGTAGAACAATTGGAACAATCACTACAATTTATAGGGAAGTAACATTAATAAGAGCCGTGATTCCGGAAAACAATAAATATTCCGAGCGTGGAGCGTGTTTAGAGGAACAAATAAGTATATATGGATGTGGGAACTGTCTCTCGTCTATTACCTAATAGTCGAGAGCAATCTCCTCGTCTCTCTGTTTATTTTTGAATGTATAAGTGAAACGGTTAATATAATTTGGCACGAATAACAAAGTGAAATTGTCGGCAGTATACAATTGCAACTGAGTCTGAACAGACCCTGTTTATGTTCTACCAGAAACATCAAGCCAAAATATCATAGGGGGCACATGGTGAAAACCACAAAAATGGAAAAAAGAGAAATTGTATCCTTAAAATGGGATGGCGGATCATTAAAATAGAGAGAGAGAGAGAGAAATCGTGAAGAACTTTGATAAATATCAATTACTTCATAATATCGCAACTCGGAGAGAGTAGGAGGAGAGAAGAGAAAGAGGTAGATTTGGATAAGAAAATGTGTGGCACGGGACACCAGCATGGTCATATAAGGGATTCTGAGGACAGAAAGAGTAAAGCAAACACAGACATTTTCCCCTGCATGGAACGAAACGAGGCTTGAATGCGCTATCCGTGGGGTATCTAGTAGGGGGCGGGGCCTAGCTCACCCCACAAAAGGAAAGACCTCACTCCCCCCCCCCCCCCTCTTCCTCCCTCCCTCCCTCTTTCGTCTCTTTCTTCTACTTAACGTAGAGAAACAATCACATCAACAATGCGAGATTCTTCTGGGCACTACTGACTGTGGGAATTGTTTTCCACTCTTGGCTAGGACGTTTGCGAGTAACCCTAACCCTTTCTGGGGGGTTTTGCGAATCGGAAATACAAATGGACAGCATGGACGCAAGAAGATCGGATTTCCGAGAGCATCTTGGATTCTGAATTTTGTTGGTTTGCAATTGAATTTCGAGTGGACGCAAACTCGACACAAAACATTGTTGAGAGGTCTTTTGACACGAAGTTATCGCCGAAAGATCGGACTCTGTGCAAACTGACTGATCATGAGCAGGCTAGATACGTTTTCGACTAGAGTTATTCGGATGTCAGATTGTGTCATTACCAGTGCCGTAACCGTACACAGAGAAAGAGAGAGGATGAATCCTCGAAATCGGACATTTTTATTCAATTCAACAGCTGAGAGTCACAACCCGAATCTCCATTCTTGAGAAAGAAAAAAGTGCACCCTATAGTGATGAGATAAGTTTATTGTAGTCCATTGTATTAGAGATTTTACTGTAGTCCGTTGTATCTTTTGGCTTAGGATAGGGATCGCGCCAGAATTTGGTTCCCGTCACTTTGGCTAGCTCTCTCTCCCGGCAGGCGGGCAGGGCGCGCAAAGAAATCGCGAGAGAGCACGCTGTCGGTAAAGAGCGCAGACATGCACTTACTTCACGGCGACCGAAATGCAGAGAAAAAGTTTCGTTTAAAATCGTTTCTATACAATACCAAGAAAAATATAGTTGCATATACACGCAACATTGTGCGTCACATCATAAAATGTGTCACATCATAGTTTTGTGCGCGTACTAATGAACGACAGAGCTTGGGAATGAGTAAGAGAAGAAATTTCTATGAAATTCAACAAAAGCACATGTATTATCTGTTAAAAAATACCTTAAAGACAGTAAGTTTGTCTTGACCCAATTCAACAAAAGCGCATGCATAAAACGTTTACAAATACTAACACAAACCTGCGCATAACGGACAATATTAGAGGGAGAGAGAGAGAGAGAGAGAGAAAGAAAGAGAAGATGGAGAGAGAAAGAGAGGGAGAAGATGGAGAGAGAGAGAGGGAGAAGATGGAGAGAGAGAGAGAGAGAGAGAGAGAGAGAGAGAGACGCAGGTTCGTGTTAGTATTTGTAAACGTTTTATGCATGCGCTTTTGTTGAATTGGGTCAAGACAAACTTACTATCTTTACGCAGGTACTTTTTAACAGATAATGTTCACTGAGTTGAACTTGAGTAAGTAATATTAGTTCAACTAAGAGGGCCAAATTATGCATTATAGGCTAACGATATGCGGTAAAGAAGCCGGAGAACTGTCCGCGTCACGAAATATACAAAAGATGAGATGGGAGGATTTATAAAAGTCAGTCCACAATGCGGGAATTGAAATGCATGCTCCAAACATTCGTATACGCGTTTCAGTCTTTCAGTGTGCAAGTCAACAAAAGTGAAAATATTGATTATCGATGAAATTGCGGGATCCGAAAGAGATAAATAAAGCAATCGGAGAAATAGTGAGAAGTGGATTTTTGTGTGAAGAGCCCTCGACTCGAGAGATACGCGCTCTTATACTCTTATATCAAAATAACAGCAATACTCCCAGTGACTATCTTTCTTTCTGCTTACTTTCTCCTTACTCCATTCTCATTACTCTCAAAATAGAACAAATAAACCATGAATGATTTTTTAAAGATATCTAGAATCACAAAATCTGACACAGACACGAGTACGAAAATCAAATTTCACTTTCTTCTTTAAAGCGATGTTTGGCTATAAACAGACTAAGGAATAAGCAATTGGCGAGTCTCCAATCGTCTCAATTGGATCTCGGATCTCATTGTTTACACATATCCAACAGTCATTTCCTGATAAACACAAAACACAAGCCCCAGACAGACAGAAAGATTCAACGCGACGTTAATTCGACTCACTCAGTGTTTTCGCAAACATGCGATTAAACGATTAAAAGATTGTAGTCAGAATAATATGTATTACAGAACAATATGTATTTAATAGAGACAGTCTTATAAATCAAGAAGACATGTTGTGATTTTTGCACGATGTCCTTTTCACGATCATCTGACTGTCATCAAGCCCACGGAGTTACTATAATATTATTCTGGGAGATAGTTCGCCAGATTACGGTAGAAAATCGATCTACCCTCTAGTCGCATTCGATCTACCTTCTAGTCGTGAGGAGACCCAAGCGCGCGCTTTCAAACGATAATATCGATCAAAGAAGCCGGCACGCGAATCAAAGAGGCCGCGGCACACTCGAGCCTTTCCCGCGCTGTCTGGCCTCTCTCGCTCGCGACTGAGTTTCGCCAACTGACCCCGGCTGTCAATAGCAGAAACTATCCTCCAGGCGACGACTATAATAAACATATTTGTGGAATGCATGGAAAAGATAAAGGATTCCGCTGAGCTCTACGCCTAGAAATGTACTTCATTTTAATATTTTAAAATTATGGAAATAAAATCGATATCAATCTAATATCTCGATCCGTTGTTGACCAGTGTTTTCCCCAGCGCTTACTTTTAAACCTTGTGGTGGGTCGTATGCTCTTGTTGTATAGTTAGACTTAAAGGCACAGGGGCGCTTAGTCTTTGTTGACTTTGTTTTATTGCTTATTCCATGGAAACACGAAACAATCAAAGAAAACGCGAAAAAACGGCGTTTCCGCGTTGCGATGTGCACGTGCGAAGCTTGGTAAGGCAAACTCGAACTTCGCGCCAAAATGCTTATCGGAAAATTGAGTTCTCTGCGCATCTCGTCGATCTGAGTTTGACAGCACATGTCGTTGTAGTGTTGTGGTAACGCTCTCGGTTTCTGGATCATACTATGCCGGTTCGATTCCCGCTACGTGCAATCAGTTTTGCCAAGTTGTCGATAGTGAATTTCGATGAACCTTGGTAATTTTAAACGCCCCTGTGCCTTTAAGTATTGATTGATTGTAGGATCTAGTAGAGAACTATTAACAATTATAATTATCTCGAATGATTCCCAGGTAGTGTGCGGCACAGGAAAAAAGTTGAGTTCGTATAGAAAGCTCGATATAGAAAGCTCTTGTGCTCCAAGCACCTGCATCTATAGTTATACTTGTGTTTTATATCTTCGCAGAAGTTATGAATTTCTCGTTTGTAGTGCCAATCACTGAAAATAGCCGTGCATGTAAGCATTATGCATAAATATGTGGCAATGTTCCGGAGGGTAAAACAACACAACAAACAACACAACATTTGGAAAAATAGGTAAAACAACACAACATTTGGAAAAATATCAGAGCTAATCTAGAATGTAGATGTAGAACACAAATGATCTTTGGTTGATAATACAATACAACGTGGTAGTCTCATCAAGTGAAAAGAGTTTACGATTGAGAAAATACACGAAAAGATGAGTAAAACGACAAAAATGTGAGTTGCGATTGTAAATTTGAAAAAAAGAGAGAATGTGCAGAGAATCAATTTGGCTCGTAAGAGTGTCAATATGGCCGACACGCAACGTTGCTCAATCGAAAATAAATCCCATCGTTTTCCCGTGATTCCCGCTTTTTCTTCACACTATTCTAATCTGTAGTGATAAGGGGATGATTAGCGCATAATCACAGCTGAATCTAATCAGTCTGACTCGCAAAATACAAGAAAGTCACCCGATCGCACGCGACATCTCACTCTCTCACTCTGTCTCTTTTGGTTGAACCTCTCTCTCTCTCCTGCACTGTATTCATTGCCGCTAAATTAGAATGACACACAAAACAGAACAGGACAAAAACTATACAAAGTCTACGATTCGTCTCAAGAACGGTCTACTTCTCGTAACAAAAAGTGAATTCGCATACATACTCCTATTTTAAGTAACACTCACGACTCACAATAAGCATGGTAGCAGTGCTTACGTGAAAGGTTTTTATATAAATACTTGTGAACGCAAATATGATTTGTGATACTCGTTTTTCTGCAAAGTGAGTTCTCATGTTCTCATGTTTCCGATTGGAGCACCGGAAATCGCCTCGGAAACACAAGGTTGTCCGAAAGCACAGGGCTTTTCTCGAACCTCAAACAAAGACTGCAAACATGAATCACGAGTGGAGTGAACCCATGCGGGCATAGAACATGGAAGATGGAACACGTTGTTCCTGCTGTGGCTGTCACGTTGTTCCTGCAAAGCTTGATAACAACACTGACACTGATACACTGATTTGAGAACGATACCAAAAACCTGATCAACAATTTCACTTTCAGATCAAAGTATCTATTTGCATTAGACTTAAATACCTTTTTTGCTTCAAAAAGCTTAATAGTAATTGCATATTGTATGTTTTTAAATTTTAAAAATGCCGTTAGAAATGTAACATTAGTAACTATAGCAAGTATCCAGCCAGCCATATCGTTATAATATGTTCACAAGCCTGCGAAGACGGCTGTTGTTGTGCAAACGTACAGTATCAATTACATTATTCACCTGATTTTCACACACTTTTCATATAAATTATCGTTCTCATACAGATTCCTAAGGTTCACACAAACCTATTTCACCTACTGATGTTCATGGGCCACAAATAAAAAAGTCATACCTGACCAAGCCTACATTGTATCACGTAATCGTAAGTAATGTCATCAAATGACGAATATTGTATCACTACACATGTTATCAGATAACAACTTGCTTCCATTCGCCTTTCTCTGATTGATCTCTGTTTCATATATTTAGCAACAAAAAAATACGACGCATCGCAGATCCACAGAACGCAACCAGCAACCAGCTCCTCACTACCTTGCGGAGTATCCGTACTGTTCGCTCATGCTCTCTTTTACTTTACTAGTGCACTAGTGGTGCAGTGCTGTTTCCTGCAATTTCCCTCTTACTCGCTTCTGTAACCTCACGCTAGCGCTACTCACAGATAGTAAGACGACAGCACAATCACATCATACCCACAATGTCAGAGCTACAGTCCATGGAATACGTAGTACCGCCACCCCTCCGCTCTACCGTCACGCATTTGAAAATTGCTCGCGCGCGAAAGTTTGAATGTGAATTTGTTCGCGTGCTCTCTCATGTCTATCGACTTTGGCCGCCTTGCACTCTGTTCACTCTGCGCTCTCTATTGGCGGCAACTGATTTGCCCACCCACTGTAGATGTAGAGTGCAGTACCCTCATCTCATCTGCCCGTCACCTGCATCACTCTCAACCCATCGCAGGGTTACGGTCATCGCTCAATTTTTCTTTTGAACTCGGCAAGGAGAAAGGGAGAAAGAGAGAAAGAGAGAAAGAGCGAAAGAGAGAAAGAGAGAAAGAGAGAAATAGAGAAATAGAGAAAGAGAGAAAGTAACGTATTTCGAGCCGCAAGCGAAGCGGATTGAAAATTATATCTCTGCGACATGCCCGAGGATTCGAAACAGTGAGCACGTTGCCAACTGATCCGCCGCCGTCCCGCGCCCCTATCTACCCCACGCAACCTATTCGAAACGTATCACTCTTGGTCACCCACTGGGGGTCATCTCTACAGTAAACACGCTTCTCTTACGTGAATGTCTTGACTTTATCTGGGGTTCGGATTGCATTGGGATACGGTAGCAGGGTTACGGTAACGGTACACGGCAGCAGGGTTTCTTACACGGTAGTAGCGGTAGTAGCGCGGTTCGACTGGCACGAGGGTTGTCTTGTCGTATGGTCCCGTCGACATCCGTCGTCGAATACGCTTGACTTCCCGCCTGTCCTAACTTTTGTTCAAAAAATATTGCATCTCTAGATCTCTACAATTTTCTCTGATTGTGGTTTTTCATATTTTAAACGGAAAAGAACATCATTTTCTGCCGGTTTTAGAATTTGTCACCGTTTCAGTTTCTGAGTCCTTTTGTGTGTTCACTGAAAATTATCATGAGTTTATCTGCTGATGTTTGAAAGTGTGTGATGTGTAGATAATATAAACAAATGATTGCTGATAAGAACTTTCACATTATCCGCGAGATACAGGCTCATATCATTTCATAATCGTCTGTTTTTTTCGAACCGGAATCGTCTTCCGTTGTTGTCAACTGCAGCTGTCAACTGCCAGGATCGTCTGATTTCATCACAGCCTGATTTCTCAATACGTTCTCGAGTTGTTGACAGCTACTTGCTAGTGAGAATTCATGGCCGCCTAATAATAGCCGAATTTCTCAATTACCCAAAAGGTCAGGAGTGCTAGTATGTAAGTATAAATTGACCGGAGAACTCATCTGTGCCAACCCTTACTTTCATTATTGTGTGTACATATGTAATCACATTCCAATAGTTTATTCCCCGAGCTCTCCTATCATATGTCCCCGTTTGTCAATAAATATGCAAATATACTCCGAGCATTGACTACGCGTTCAATTCGTTACACTCACACACCTATCGTATCGTTCCAATCCTCCTCTTACAGTGGAGGGATGCTGTTCGGAGCGAAGCACTCGCTGCTGTTGCTGCTGCTGCTGTCGTCTCCGCAGCTGCTGGCAGCCGGCCCGGGGCTGTGTGTCGCCTGTCTGACCCTGTGTGGGGCCGCCGTCGTGCTCGGCTCGATCGGCACTGTCGCAGCGGCAGTCTCGACGGGAGGAGCGGGGATCGCGGCCGCGTCGCCGCTCACGGCCCGGCCGCAGTGTCACTCATTCGCTCACAGACCGGTGAACTGGGAGGACCGCTGTTGCGAGATGACTCGCGTCGCGTGTCGCTTTCGCGGCGGGACCAAAATACCGCGAAAATAAATTATTTTGAATATTTCTATTGTGAACAATGGTGAAGCTATTGGTTTATTCTGTTAAGGCGGGTCCAAAATACCGCGAAAATAAAATATTTTGAATATTTCTATTGTGAACAATGGTGAAGCTGTTGGTTTATTCTAATAAGTCAATAGCATTAGATCGAAAAAAAACTCGGTAATAACTTCAGAACGTGCAAAAAAACAAGACTGCATATCTTTTCTGAATATTTATTATGAAAACAACATAACAATCCAGTCAAGGCAACACATCAGAAAACAACAACATTGTGTAGTTACTCACAGATCATAATACCCATCTCTCTTGCTCTATCCTACCATCTCTCTCACCCCCCCCCCCCCCTCCTTCCCTTCCTCTTTCTCAGAATGTGTTCTTCTTATTCAGCATGCCGACGATGAGCTGCATGAAGTCAGTCCCGTTTCGAGCCCTCCATTCTCTGTAACACTTCTTAAATGAGAAATCGATTTTTCAGATACTTAACAAACACTCACTCTTCTTCTGCTGTTTTGTCCAGCTCCTCCTTCTTGCTCGCGTACTCGGGATCATCGTCGTTCGTGAAGATGTGGCGCTCGGCGGCGAGTCGCGCAGTCCACGGGAACTTCTCGTGAACACCAATCGAAACTTTAACAGACATCGAAACCTGAACCAGAAAGAATAATTATTTCATATATTTCGATATCGATTCCAGCAATTTAAATATAAGATGACGCACCTGGACGCATCTTTCCTTTGGCCCCTCTCCCTGTTCCATACAGACAGCCAGGGCGTTCTCCGCCACAACATTCACAGACGAGATGATGAAGAAAAGATCAGCAATCTCATCCGACAACTATAAACAATCCGGAAAATGAAATGATTCCACATTCGCCCTCACATTCGCATTTACATCAGCACCGCTGCACCATTAACCAAAGAAATTAAAATAAACAACAAGAAAAGAAAACACACCTCTTCGTGACAGAAGAATCTCCGGCGACATCATCATTGCAGCCTTGGTGCCCCGCCCTCTCGCCAACGTCCACATCCCTGCATCATAAAGAGTAATCAATTGTTAAAAAGGAATACTGCTCTAGTTAACAAAAAACAATTTTGTACAAAAAAACAATCGCATTGCTCCAACTCACATATCATCCTCCGACGCCGCATCGTCTCCACGTACAATAGCAACATTGGGAGAAGTAGTAGAGAACGTACTGAACACGCATTGTCATAAAATGATAATAAAGCAAATAACCCACTTGGCAACTTCTCCTCCTCCCTGTCCGAATCCTCCGGCTCTAACTTGCCCGAATTCTCCCCGACATCCTTGATGATGCTGCCCTCCACGACCACCTCCACGTCCTCCGCGTCCACGACCTCCGTGGCCACCGGCTCCTCCACGCTGTCCGCCACGTTCAGCTCGAACAGGAATCACACACGACCTACAAATGAATGTTGAAAACAATCCTCGATGACAATTCGTTTGTTTGACATTGATAGTTAAAAATATTCATGAAACATACATCTAACGCCTGTCTTTTTATCGTTTCGCATTTTACTAATACAATGCACAATATTCAAGGAGGAGAGTACCAGCTAACATATTCGTATCCCAACACTCACTCGCTGTTCTTGCCGGTATTGTTCTGCTTCTGCCTTCCCTGCTGTGCACGTTCCTGGCGAGTCTTCGAAGTAACTTCTCCACCCATCCTGGAAATAAAACAAATAATAATAAGCAATGCAAAGAAACCGATTATTGCAAAAAAAATCTCCGATGCAGAAACATGCCCACAGGCGCACTTCCACGTTTCTCAAACTCATTGTGACGATGAAAATATCATACAAGTATTTTACTGTTTGTACAACTATCTAGAATAAACAGAATAAATCGCAACTAACAGTCATTAAATAAATTAGCAGTCATATACAATATCAAGCATAACACTCACTCTGCTGTAGAGCCCTGAGTGTCGGCGATAGCGTGACGGCTAAATCATTTCACATTAATAGCATACATAGAAAATTGAACGCGATAATGAAACGCGAAACCCACATCACACGTCGAGGGACTTGAGCACCAGCGGCAGCCTCCACACGCTGCAAAATCGAACCTACTGGTACCATCACCCCTGAAAACCATAAAAAATTATATAAGAGAAACCAGAACAGCTAATATAACAACACCAAAACGAAAACCACAACTTGATAAGCAAATTTACGAAAATCACAACGCGTTGTTATTTTCGGAATTTCATCGCATAATTCATAATTGCCTGCATAATACATAAACTGTATACTCATTTAACGCATACAAACGCAAATAATACATGAATACACAGAAAAACAAGCACAAATAAACAGAATAATCAACAAAATACAATAACTCTCTCTCTCTCTCCTCGCCCACTGCGACGCAACCGCTCCGCGCCTACCACGCGGCGCGTCGCAACGCGTGCGCTCAGACCCGCTCGAATGAGTGAACGCGCGCCGGGCCGTGCCGCTGGGAGTGCTCATCTCGGAACACTGCTCCATGTGCGTCCCGCTCTGTCTAGCGCCCACACCATGAAAGAGCAGCATCCTCTCCGATGAACAGTTTCACAAGAATTCATTGTTTACAGTATGCGCGTAGATTTCGAATTTGATTACTCGTTCACTGTGCAGATGCACGGTTCGGATAGTTGCACAGCGCGCCCACAGAGAGAGCGGCGCGCGCACAGGCCGCGCCGCGAGTGATTGGGCGTGTAGCGATTTCAGTAGAGAAATTATTGCGCTCTAGCGCTTGCTGGTAATTTCGCGCGTCGCGTGTTCGCGGAGCGGCTGCGCGCCCGCCGCTGTCGACTGTGCAACTATCCGGGCCGTGAGATGTAGTGTAAACTATGTTTACAACACGAATGATTGAGATTGTTCATGCTTACTTGTCAAAAGGAAGACAAACAAGAACTACATCGCTCATTTTTTGTTGTAAAAAATAATACTTTGATAAAAAATAACACTTTGATACTAGCCGTTTTCACACAAACGCTTTGTGTACATGTATTTATTCGTTTGTTTGTTTGTTTGTTTGTTTGTTTGTTAAAGGTACAGTGGCGATTTATTTGAACTCTTGGTACTTTTCAAATCGTTTTAATCGAAAAGTTAATCGAATTGTGAAAAAGAACGACGATTCCCTGTTGCTTTCAAATGTTGCAACTCGCTGTTGCAACATTTCAAAATGAAACTCAATTTTTTCAAACTCAAAATTGGTCCTGCCAAGACTTCCATTCCGTTGTCTGTTGCGCCGTAGTGGCACAGACCTCGCCGGTTCGAATACTGTCTACGGAAAATGTTTTGAATGAGTGGTAGAGTGGTACAGTGGTAATACGAATAAATCATTTGAGCTGCACCTCTTGACTTGTCCACAGTAGCAAGTGTATTTGTGTCGTCTTGACCTTTTCGGCCTCATTTGCATACAGTCTCCCTAATTTGCATATGATCACTTGAGAGGGGGAGAGAGGGAGGGAGAGACGCGCGCTCTCTCGAGTGACTGGACAAACATTGTTCTACACGAGAGGATTAGACACGGTAATCGTTGTGTCCTCACAACTAGCCGAACGGAAGCAGAGAGGGAGAGAGGGAGGGAGAGAGAGAGGGAGAGGGGGAGAGAGAGGGAGGGAGAGAGAGGGAGAGGGAGAGGTAGAGAGAGGGAGAGAGGGGGAGAGTGAGATGGAGAGAGAGGGTCAATAAGGTAAGGTAGAAACATCATGGTAACTTTATTTGATCAATCATATTCATAAAACACTTTTCCATAATCATTCCATAGGACTAACAACCAAATTATGTCGAGCTTACTAATCTAGGCGATTCTGACTCTTACAGTTACAGAACAAAATTACGTTCATAAAACTTTTTTCACGACGATGGCTACGTTACTCGTCTATGAGGTTTTTTGTCTACTTCACTCGCAAAAAAAACGTTTCGTAAAAGCAGCAGGACAAGAGCTCTCTCTCTCACTCTCTCTCTCTCTCTCAAATTCGACCATCGTCCAGAACACAAAACAATCACCATGTCTCTCTCATCTGCTCTTCACTTCCACACAATCGAACACAGCCCCCCCTCTCTCTCCTATCCCCTCTCTCACCCTTGCACCTCTCTTATCACTCCACAGTAGCAGACAGAACACACACAACACTTGTACAGAACAGTGCGAGCCACTCTATCGACAGACTTCCACAACTTCCAGATCCCAGCAGATCAATATGCAAATCTCCCCGTTCACTCTTCGCTCTTCACGCTATATTGTTGCTGATTCTGCCCCTCTCCATCTTCTCTCGTGACCTCATCATCTCCAAATCAGTCTCTCCGCGTGCAAGCAGGCAGAGCGAGCTAGAGAGTGTGCGGAGAGAGGAGTGCGCAGGCAGTGTTTTCTCAGAGTGGGCGGAGCTTGCGGGATCAGAGCCGATCAGTCGGATCACTCGACCATACACGGTCAGCAGCGGTCAGCCGCCTGCCCGTTTCCTCCCTAATAAGGGGAATACCACCCTGTGCTTCTACTCTTCATTCATCTCACGTCAGCCGCAGGTAAGTTCTTTCCTCACAGACTCTTCCACACCGCGTCTTACCTGTTCATTATTAGAATGTTCAATCGTTGTCTAATACTGTCAGGTAATGATGCTGGGTGGGCGTCTATTGCATATATACCCAATTCACTCAATTGCATTTTCATATTTATTACTCATACGATACTGATACAATACTCTGCGCATAAAAAATATTACTCAAAACAAAACAACAATATCCGAATAGCATTGATTCCAAGAGCCTAATACCACACCACCAAAACCCTCCGTTCAATGCATCGCTTCTAGTAGAATCGATATGCTAGGAAACATAAACGTTCAGCGGTCGCATAGTGAGCCTCGGTGGATCGACCGTTAGGGGCATTAACCGTGGGAGACACTGACTGGACAGCATACAAAGGCCGACGGGCCTACACCCAACCACAAGCCATCACAATCCATACCACGGGGACACACCTCACACACAACACACACAATAGAACTCTCAAAGGCACAACTCACACGCCACCAAATCTAGACAGAAAAACAAACCTCTAACAAAAACGACGACTCAAAATTGCAACTGATAGAGTGGGTCTACTTAGTAGATAGCATGCTGGCTAGCCTACTTCTTTCCCTTCTTCTTGTTGTTCTTGACAGGAGCAGTGGTCACCCATCCATCCTCCTCGTCCGCACTCTTCTTCGGAGCAGCCTTCCTAGCCACGTCCGCCGCAGACAGCATCGGCACGTCGCGGAACGACGTGGGGCCACAAGGCTGCAACCACATTATTACCCTCTCTCCTCCCCATAGACCAGGGGACCATCCCCACGTACCTTGACATTCTCGAATCCGGGCGGGGGTCCGTCCATGTTGGGACTGGCAGCGGGCGATGCGTAGACCGAGGGAGACTGCGGAGGCGGACGGGCCTGCGGGGTCGAGTACACAGAGGCGGGAGAGCGCGGCTGAAACACACCAACGCAATCAGAGAAATCCAAGAAACTGGATACAGAATCGAGTCAGGATGATTATTGATAAAGGTCACGGAATGACAATATAATCACTTGAAAAGGTCTGAACATACGCAAACGATGAAACTTATTTGATGTGCATACTATCGAACCAGGCATCGACAGCATTTAAAATACTCAAAACTTTCATCGACTCACCAATAATTACCAAACTGCAAGCACATAATTTCTTTACAATGTTCATCGTCATCGTTCGTTATACATGTCGCTTTCCACCAACTCTACCTACTCCCTCTACTACTGGCATGAGCAACTGTGCGCCTCCTCACGCACCCCTCCTCCCCTTCCCTCACCTCCACCCTGGGCGTGTTCTGCTGTGCGGGTGCGGGTGCGGACTGCGACCAGCTACTCAGAGAGAACGAAGACAGCATCGACGTCAGCTGCAAACAACACACACTCTTCTCTCACACACAACCCACATCGAGTCATCAAGGCTCTCGAGAGAGTTATAACACGCAATCTCTGAGAGAATCGGACGTTTTTGGGACATGTGGGACCTAGGGTTTTTGAGGGCGTAGTTTGGGGTTATGAAGGGTCCTTTACAAAGTGGTAATGGTGATTTCATTGAAATTTGCATATTTGGCCAGTTAAGGGACCACCACCTCAACTTTGTCAGTTTTTGTCCAAAACTAACTTTCAAAAAATAATTCGATTCCTTACATCAAGCTACAAAAACTTTTTATATGAAAAGAAATTGATGTTACCCAAAGGTTAAGCTTTTATAAGCAAAAACATAGGTAAAAAGGGTGGGGGGTCCGGCTTCGCCGGAAGGGGGGTCCCCAACCCTCCCGGCTGGCCATATTATTGGAAGGGTCGAATTTCATAATTTTCGAAATTTTTTTTTTAAATATTATAATTAAAATTTAATATAAAATTAAAATTTAATATAAAATTAAAATTTTACACAAAAATGCGAAAGAACGGTGAAAAATCATCAAAATTCGAAATCGCGCGCTCAGCTGTTTGGCCCCGCCCCTTGGAAGGGTCTCCCAACGGGTAGGGGCCTCCCGCTAGTCTGGCCCCGCCCCCTTGGACGGGAGGGATGACCCTTCCAAGGGGGAGACCCCATCCAATGGGAAGGGGCCTCTCGCATTTCGCAAAACAAGCCGTGAAATCGCGTGGTGTAGTTTCTCAAAACGTGGTGTATCGATCATACACCACAGTATGCACAACTCTACACTGCGATTCAACCATCCATGATTTTGGATAATTTCATCGAAATTCCAGTCAAAAACAATTTTTATTTTTTTATAATTCATAAAAACTCGAATGAATATAATTTTGTGGCATCTGTAACACATGTTTGAGATGAGGGGCAGGCCGAAATTGGAGGGGGGTACCCTTATTTTACCCACCCCCTTTTTATGTTTGAGCAAAAATATGATTTCCTTTGTAAAAAATAATTTCTTTTAAATATATGGAAGTTCGATAGCAGTCTCTAGTTTGCATTATTAAAAAATTAAAGTTGTTTATGACAAAAGAAAAAATTATACGAGAAAAATCGAAGGGTACGTCTTTTTTGCTACAGCCGTTTGAAAATGACCCACTCATGGTGGTCCATCGCAAACGGACCATAAGCAGATAAGAACCATACAAAAACTGAATGGTTTCAAAAACTAGAAGTAAATTAAAGCATACTTTGTGTTCACAATGCTGTTGTACCACCAAATCCTAAAAAGTTATGAGCATTTCAACTCAATTTTTTTTTTAAAATTCTACTTTTTTGGACGTGGTGATTATCCAGCCTTCAATAGCAACTTATTTTGGTTAGTTCATGAAAATGTAACCTCTAACAAGTGTAAAAACGCTTTTGTTTCAAAAATCGAAAGGTACGTCTTATGAGATATCGGCCTTTGAATGTTGCAGACTCGCGAAAACAAGTTTGTTTTGAATTTTTTCAATAATAAGTATCCGATAAACATCGCACAAAAGTATTACTATAGTGTTTGTATGATTCGGTATTACCAGTCATGGTAATACCGAATCATACAAACCAAAATAAGTTGCTATTGAAGGCTGGATGATCACCACGTCCAAGAGTAGAAATTTTTAAATTTTCTTGAGTTAAAATGCTCATATCTTTTTAGGACTTGGTGGTACAACAACATTGTGAACACAAAGTATGCTTTAATTTACTTCTAGTTTTTGAAACCATTCAGTTTTTGTATGGTTCTTATCTGCTTATGGTCCATTTGCGATGGACCACCATGAGTGGGTCATTTTCAAACGGCTGTAGCAAAAAAGACGTACCCTTCGATTTTTCTCGTATAATTTTTCTTTTGTTATAAACAATTTCAAGTTTTGAATAATGCAAACTAGAGATTGCTATCGAACTTCCATATATTTATAAGAATTTATTTTTTACAAAGAAAATCATATTTTTGCTTATAAAAGCTTAACCTTTGGGTAACATCAATTTCTTTCCATATAAAAAGTTTCTTAGCTGTTCAAAAATGGGTTATATGTACTGGTTTCGATGACATTTGACCAATTTAGCTTATCAAAAAATATTCATTTTATTTTCGAAAAAAAGTTGCTTAACACGTTGTTGGTAATTATTAGTTACTGAAAACACCAAAACATTATAACTTTTCACTATTTCATATCCTAGATCCCAGTGGTGTCCGATTCTCTCAGAGATTGTTAACATAATAGCAATGCACCTTCTTATTCACGATCTTTATGTCTGCTCGTTAGTCTCTTTCAGTTACCCTATACTAAAAAAGGTCTAATCCACAAAATAACCCGAGCTTGCCAAATTCAAACTTGAGCTCAAAACTCAAAACCCGCACACAATACGTTTCTATTGCCAAATAGCTTCAACTGATGCGCTCTACAAAGCAATGTGAGGAGTACCGCTGCTGTAAATAGGCATGAAACCGACAACTGACCGATCCGATGAGACTGCCTCCCATGCTCCCTCCTCCTCCGCTGGCGTGTGCCCGTGCCGTGGTGGGGTCCTCCCGGGCGGGGGCGGGAGTGGGCGCCGCCTTCTTCGCAGGCTGCTGCTGGGCCGGCTGCTTCGACTGCTGCTCCTTCTTCGCACCCTGCGTCTGCTGCTGCTTCGACGCCTTCTGAATGTGAACAATTCGAACAAAAGATATTCACTATTCTCGAATAACAAAGCAAATTGATATGCGATATCCAATCAAAGTCAACATTGCAAATGCGTACGTGTTTCTACTATCAACGGGCAGAGAAACATGTATTACACAACTGCATGCCCCCCCTCTCACCTTCTCCTCTGCCACTGCCTTGGGTGGCGGGGGCGGTGTGGCCTCCCTCTCCTCTCCATCCCCCTCGTCCTCACTGCCGGGGGGAGATGGGGCGACGATCCGTCCAATGTCAGCCAGACTCACCACACGCTTCTCGTTCTGGTTAGCCGCCTTCTGCAAATCAAAGTGTATACGATGTAAATATTAGATTCATATTAGCCACTTGATTGTAATCGTGCATATAGAAACGCAACGTTTATCAAACGCTGTAATCTCGCTCACCTTCTTCTTGTTCTTCTTGGGGTTCTTCTCGGGAATGTCGTTCCACTGCTCCTCCTCCGCGGATCGAGCGGGGGCGGCCGGCCGACTGGCAGGGAACGAGTCGTCGAAACACGCGTGGCGGGACTTCGGAGGCGGCGCCTTCTTATCCTTCTTCCCGCCAGGGGGCACTTGTCCCGTCAGAACCACCTGGAACGGATAAGTTTCACATTACACGCTTACTAACCATTTCCAGTTCAAGATATTATGTAATCACAATATGCATGCTAGTTTCTATTGCTAACCCAATCAGCACACTGCCACACCACCCCTCGACAGACAGAAGTACCCGCCTTTGCCATGGTGGTCTTGTTGCTTGTGTACGACTTGGGTACGACCCGCTGGCTGGCACCCGGCTGGGGGAGGGTGGGGAAGGCGGCGTTCTCATGCAGCTGGTGGGGGAGGGGGGCAGAGGGACAGGAGGGGGCAGACGAGGAGGAGGAGACGGACGAGATCAGGCCCACCTGCAACACACACATTCAATGACCTGACGGCTTGCTGATGAACGTCACTGGTAGAGTCTCCCCCTGCCACTCACCCTACTACTCTGCACTGCGGGTCCCCTGGACACATAGTCGTCCATGCCCCCTCGGAACGCCTCCCTCTCACGCAACTCCTCCTCGTCCAGCTGCTGCAAAGAAAAGGATCATTCGTTATCAGCTATCACACAGTGAGTTACATTGACAAATGCAATTATGCGAGAAATTCCAACTAATTATTACGCTCCCAATTTCATTATCTCGGTCTCGAAACCGTTCCCCATTTCCCCCAGTCACGATACAAAAAATGAAGAAAAAATCCTTCTCCTCAACAAATATGCTTCACATCCAACATCACACAATCCTTTGGTGGTACACACTAATGGTAGTTTGTTTTTGAATACTTGAATCTCATGCCCACTGACCGGCCGTCCTCCCTGCCAGTTGCCCTGCGGTCTCCCTCCCCCTCCTCCTCCTCCCCCTCTCCCTCCCAGACTGGGATACGCCTCCTGCTGGCTCTTCGCTGGCTCCTTCTTCGCCTTCGGCTTGATCGGAGCAATGTTCGCCTTCTGCTTCGGCTGAAGAAACACTGATCGAAAACAAAGCTAGGAAAACGTTTCATGTTTCATTTATAAGAGCGTACACCTGGATGCTATAATTGATCTCCATGCGAATTGGAAACATAATAATAATTCAGTCCGTGATTACAACGAAATGCCAACAGACACCCCTCTCACCTGAGCTTTGGGGAGTCCGGGGAAGTCCTGTGGCTGTACTACTCGGGGAGCGGCGGCCGAGGCGGCAGAGGCGACACTGCGAGACGAGGACGGGGCTGCAGCGAGAGAGACGGTCAGGTGAAGAGACAACATTCACTGTGGCGAAGACGGTATCGCCCCTCATTCAGCAATTCAAAACTATACTAATACCGCCATCAATACGCTTCACTTCCACGCAACATACACATCAGTATAGCCTGCACCAGAGCGATAGTTTTCGATCTACCTTGCTTGCAGTTTGAAATACGGTGCCAGAACCGTCTGCCTCTCTTGCTTTGCGCGCTATTGCCGAGAGCTGACTCTCCGTCTTCCTATGATCTACCCCATCGCGCGCAACTTATTGCGAGCATAGAACTATAATATCTCTCAAAAGTACCTGCGTAAAGAAAGTCAGTTTGTCTTCACTCAGTTCAACAAAAGCGCATGCATAAAAAGTTTACAAATACTAACACAAATCTGCATCTCTCTCTCTCTTTCTCTCTCTCTCTCGTCCATATATCTTTCTCGCTAATATTGATATTCTTTATTTGTATTCTCATATTCCATGTTTACTTACACAGTCCGATATGCGCAGGTTTGTGTTAGTATTTGTAAACGTTTTATGTCTGCGCTTTTGTTGAATTGAGTCAAGACAAACTGACTCTCTTCACGCAAGTACTTTTGAGAGGTAATATATTTTGTGCTTTTATTAAATTTCATAGAAATTTCTTCTCTTACTGATTGTCAAGCTCTTTCGTTCATTGTTATGCACATAATCATGATTTATGACACGCAATCTAACTAACAAAAAAAATGGATGACTTCACAATGTTGCTAACATGTCCTTTTGATATCGCTTCTTGAAAATTCTGGCGCGAGCCCTATCCTAAGTCAAAAGAGAGGGCGCTACGAGTCCTCTCTAATTTCATTTGTTTTATGTTGACACACTCACTGTAAACGACTTCGCCTGTACAACACACTCCCGCTAGAAAGATACTACTCGAATACAAAGTACCAACTCACCAAGGGAGGGGAAGTCGTCTGCAGGAGCGGGCCCTGCGCCGCCCGCAGCCGGCGGCCCTCCGGCACCCGCATTCACACTGAACGGGGCGGGGTGCGAGCCGTAGCGGATGGAGAAGGTCGACGAGCGGTGCTGCGCCGATGGGACTACCACGAACGACGACTGCTCCCTCAAACAGCAACACCATCAAGACTATGAAATCTATACACATCTAGCATATCTGTAAACAATGCACCCTTCCCCCTTGCCTGTATACCCCACCTACCTCTCCCTCTGCTGCTGCTGTTGTTGGAGTGCGGCCTGTTGCTGTGCGGCTGCGGCCTGTTGCTGCTCCCTCTCCCGCCGGTCCTGGCGACGGGACGGACCCGACAACTGCCTGCAAGCACAGGGACGACCGTCGAGACAACACCCATCAAAACATACAAACACAATCATCAACAGTCACTCACTCTCAAATCGCTTTGAAAAAACTCAACGTTTTCAGGTAAAAAACAATTGAGACGCATAGGGAACATAGCCAAACATTTCGTAAATCAAGAATACAACCGGCACCTATCCGAGAACTGAAAGTCGAGTGCGAGGCTCTTCCCGCCGCGCGTGCCCTCCGGATGCTCCTTCGCCTGACACAAATACGTTACCACTTCTCTCTCTTTTTTTTTTTTGGAATAACACCAACATTATAAATTTGAAACCAACATAAAGTTCAGATCGTTTTAATAACCAACTGTGCCAACATGCAACATAACAAATAACAATACCAACAATCCCGCAATGTCTCTGGTTCTCGCACCTTGTGTATCTGCATGTCTACTTGGTTTGCGAATGCGATGCCTGCCTCCTTGCACTCTGGCGCCTCGCACAGGAAGTGACGCTCCCCGTAGTGCGCGACAAGCTCCTCGTGCTTGCTGCAAACACAACACGGCTATACAAATGCGTTAGGTCATTCTTTATCAGTTATCACTTGTTCTTTGATTCTTTTTTATACATTAATATTTTTGCTTTTGTCGCTGGGTATAAAACGTCAATGCTATCAACCAATTAGATTACATGATTACATACAGTGTTCCGATTGACTCAAAAACTGGTGATCGAATATAGATCAGCCTCGAAACATAACGTCCGAAATAGCATCGTTCCAGACCCAAACTATAAAACCACGCTCACTTGTAGAACACATTGTTGATTCCGTCGGCCTCGCAGAACTGGCAGAAGAAGTGTTCCTTCCTCAGGTGCTTGTACCGGCCCTCCTCGTCGAAGAATCGACTGTCGCAGAACAGACACTTGGGGTGGCCTGCGAGAAAGAAGTATCAATAGGTGTAGATATGGCATGTTGAATACAATGCTGTGAAAATAACTTCCAGAAGCAAAAAAAAAACATTTCGCTGCATATGTTAGGTATTCGTGTTTCATAAACATGATAGGTTCACGTGTTCACGATGACACGATCTAATGCTATGTATGAGTATAATAACACTATTCTACTCCACAACCCCCCCCCCCCTTTTTACCCTTCTGGCTCTTGTCGTCGGGGTCGCCGCACCGGATGTGACGCTGCAGCTGCTCAGACGTGTACGTGCGGCGCTCACTGCAACACACGCATCAATATCTCTCATCAACTTCCTCTCTCACACATCTCTATTTATCTTATTTATGTCTCTATTCATATGTATAAACTGAAATAATCCCATTATATCTATATCTATAAAACAAATGCAAGTGAAAATACCTCGATTCTCACTATCTCAACCAATCGTAACAATCAAGTGATAAGCATATCTCCGAGCGAAAACGAACTAAGATGACATTAGCCCCTTCTCCCAACCCTTTCTCCAAACCATCTGTTAATATCCCAATCGTATTCTCACATACGAAAGCGACTCATTAGTTTCGCTCTCACGTCTCACTTTTAGCCTCTAGCTTCTAACGAATATACAACTGACCGTGAGAATAGGCTGAGGTTGTCGGTGCATATGTGGCAGTAGCTCATCCTGTGTACGTTGGCCATGTGTTGGCGCAGCGACATGAACGACGGGAACTCTAGACGCTCCTCGCCACTGCAACAGAGGAGAGTCAAAATATGTGTGTTTCACTTTATTATACAATATTAACCTATACCAAACAGACACAGATTTCCTCACGACGTAGAAAACAACAAAGCAGAAATACACATAATGAAACGCACTGCTTGCAGCTCCTGCACACGTGGGCGAGGTACTTCTCGTATCGCACGCCGGCAGACTCGTTCTCGAACAGGATCTGCAGCGGCAAACATAGGTGAACAACAACAACCCGCTCTCCCACCTTGTATCGCTGCTCGTCCGGATGACCGGTCGGCTTGAAGTCGAGCTTCACCGTCGCCAACCCCGAGGAGGCAAACACGAAGAACAACTAAAGAAACAGGTAAACAAGGTAATCGAACAAGGGTTGTTTACCGTGTCGATTTCGGCGCGGCACTGGGGACAGTTGCTGTTGCCGTCGAGGACGCGCATGCGGACCGCGCACTCGACACAGATCGCGTGCCGACACTCGCCCACTCCGAACACGTCACACGGCTGAAAGGGGGGGGGGGGGGGTTATGGAAGGAAGGAGACCATATAAGGTATGCAGGGATACGGCAAATTTACCAAAACGTTGAGATGTATGTTATATCCATTAATTATATGAAATGAATGAATGAACGGGCAATTTTAGTTCCGACAGTGTATCCAAAACATAAGAAAATAACCGGAAAGAGAACTGGTTTGTTCTACTTTTTTTTTTTGAGGAAAAGCGATTTCGAGAAAGAAAAAAACACACAGAATACCTTGACGCAGATGGTGCAGTCCTCGCGCACGTCCGACGTCATCTTGATGTCGCTGAAGTTGTCCTGAAAACGTATAAGTGACTTATAGTACGCTTGTATAAGCTTATAGCTTCTGAAACGAATCTGATCTCTGGCCCTCTAACCCTTGACACTCACGTTGGCGGCGCTAATCATCTTCTCGTACTTTTTCATATCGATCGTCTTGCTGATCTTCTTCGCATTGTCAACACGCGTCTGACCCGTGCCGTGCAGCTCGCGGTCTAAAATGCATGTGTTAATTGTTTTAATAGTAAATAATCTGAAACCGAACTAAACGAAGCATATACATGATGTTATGAGAACCTACCTCCGACGGTGGCGGCAATGTTCTGCTCGCTGTTGCCGTTGTTGTGGCGGCCTCCTCCTCCTCCTCCTCCTCCTCCACCTCGACCCCCTCGTCCTCCTCCACCGCCACCGCGGTTTCCGCCGCCTCTTCCGCGACCGCTACGACCGCTATCCGGTGCCATGATGAGTTCTGGAGTTCTTACACACCATGCGGACATTTTACAAATGTTCAGAAATATGAATAACATGAAAAATACAGAAATGAAAAGAAAACAACAATCAAAACTGCAAAAAGGGAAGGCTCCAACACGTTGTGCAATGTTCTGCAATGGTGAGATATGACGTACATCACAGAACTCGAAACGTACATAGTTGGCGGGAAATTTTTTGCGAAACTCTTTTGCAACCGTTTTTTGAATTAAAAAACTATCGATATTTATTTATCTTGGATATTTACGTTCTAGGATATTCACGCCGGGTAATAAATTAGTAACTTATTACTAATGAAAATTTGATAGTAATAAATCAGATTCATTTATTAGTAATAAAAGTTTATAACTCATTCATTAGTAATGAATCATTGCGGATTCCTACTACTAATTTAGCACTAATAAAATAGTAATAAAATTTTGCAACTAATTTAATAGTCTTAATTTCGATTTTAAAATTGGTCTTGGAACGAAAACATTCAAGATTTTGATGACTGTAGCCGGTTTTGGCAACGTTATCAACTGCCATGTTTGTTTTTTATAAGTGTTTTCTTATGTTTTTATAGCTTTTTTTATATTTATTCACCTATACATTGTGAGTATCTATGTAGTTTGTATAATATCGTTACATGTGAGTCTCTCATTGTAGACGAAAGCCATTCTCTGCCTTGGTGATGATGCCGTCTGCGGTTGTACCAGGAACACTAAAGGTAAGCAGAAATGTCTTGTTTTGTGTGAATGATTTGCGTAAAAGTCGTCGTAGTTTTGATACTCAACTTTATGTATTATGTATTATTCATTATGTGTACGATGTTGAACTTATCATTACAGATTTCGTGAGCGCGTGGCGTCTGCCGATTGAATGAAACTGCCAAGGCAAAGAGGGAAGAAAAAGAAAGAAGTAGAAGAAGAAAGGCTGCGAGATCGGCAATTCGATATTATCGATATATTGTTGTTTCATGTTGAAATGTTGTTCCGAAATAAATCGTATTATCAATATCGATGTTTGTTACTTGAAGACGACTTTGTTATGAGGACGGACTGTTGTTGGATATTGGTGTAATTTTTGGTTTTCACGGATGGCGGTAGGATCAGGGCAGCTAAAAGAAGAAACGGGTGAATATTCGACTTGAAAAACCATCTGTGACAGATCTGTAGCAGATCTGTAGAAAATCTGTGACAGATCTGCCCCCCACAGATCTGTCACAGACTCCACACAGATCTCGGACAGAGTCTGTGTCAGATCTGTGGTGAGTTAGATAGATAGATAGGTTTATTACCGATAACATGGAAAAATCGAAATTATAAACAAAAAGTGAGCAATACAAACGGCAGGTATAAACGGGGTTTCAATGATATTGAACACGAACATAATCACATAGTATTACATGGAAAAGGAAGTGGGGGGAGAGCTCTCTATAGGTTGCGCAGTTTGCTAGGTGGCATGAGATCTAATGTAGAGAGTTGTGATTTGAAGATAGAGGGATCATTGATGGAGATTAGGTCACGAGAAAGCGCATTCCATATTGCGAAGGTTCTGCTTAAAAAAGTGCTGGTACGGCCTGTGTGATCAAATGATGGAACAATTCTAAATTCATGAGAGCCACGAGTACGAGATGGAATAATTGCAAAAAGACCATGATAGTCCAATATAGTTTTCGAGTGGATTACTTTGTGAATGTATGTGACATCATTCAAGAATCGTCTATTTTCGAGAGTTTGAAGATTGAAAAGCTGAAGGCGTTGAGGATATGATAGGCTGCGCCCGATACGCTGACACACACGACGAGTATAATAGCGTTGTATGCTCTCAATTAGGTTTACAGAAGCAACATCAGTAGGGTTCCAGAGCTCAGTGCAATATTCTAATTTACAGCGAAAATAGGTTGTGTATGCGGTGATCAGTAGTGTGGGATTTCGTGTTTTGTATGTCCGAAGAAAATCATTTATAGAATACAGAGTTTGTTGAATTATTTGTTTGAAATGATCACGGAACAATAAGTTATTACTCATGAGAATACCAAGATCCTTTGCAGAATCTACTGGTTTGAGAGTTGAGTCGTGGACGATATAAGTGTGCCTTGGATTCCGCTTGCCTACATGCAATATTTGAGTTTTCTCAGTGGATATCTGAAGTCCCCATGAAGCTGACCATGCTGCGACTATGTCAATGGCTTTTTGGAAAATAGACTTCGCAGAAGTACTGGTAAAATCAAAAGGAAAGTAAATTTTCAAATCGTCTGCATAAAGCGCATAATAAACGCCATCTGGTAAATTATCAGGAATGTTATCTATGAAAATGTTGAACAGCAAGGGTCCAAGACACGAACCTTGTGGAACGCCACAATTAACAGTGCGCGGTGAGGAACGCTTAGATCCGATCATAACAGATTGCTTGCGATTTTTGAGAAATTCAATTATCCAGCCAAGAGCATTACCGCGAATACCGATAGCGTCAAGTTTCTTGAAAAGAAGGTCATGGTTGATGGTTGATGGTATCAAATGCTTTTTTAAAGTCGAAATAGATGCAATCTATTACGGAACCAGATGAAATATGCTTGCACCAATTCATATGACATTCAATTAGTTGTGCATTAGTGGATCGATTTTTGCGAAAACCAAATTGTTTTTTGGAGAGAAGGTTGTGCTTTTCTAAGTATTTTGTAATCTGCTGAACGCATATTCTTTCCATAACTTTAGAGATGCTACATGTGAGAGAAATCGGTCTGTAGTTTGAGACAGATTCACGTGCGCCTTTTTTGAATAATGGTTTCACCCAAGCTTCTTTCCAAATAGATGGGATTTCTCTGACAGACATGGACATTGCAAAAAGAATCGTCAATGGAACCGATATGGAAGTTGCCGTACGTTTCAGAAACACGTTGTTAATACCATCTGGAGAAGTGTTATATTTGGAATCAAGTTTGGAAATGATTTTATGAACTTCGAGAAGGGTAATGTCAATCATATCAAGTGAATGTGGTAGCTTAGGCAAGTCAGCACCAGGTGGTGTGATGGAATCGCGATAAACTGATTCAAAATAGTCAGCAAAGATCTCACATTTGTCCAGCGCATTGTGAATGAAAATATCATCGTGACAAATTGCGCCGATGCCACCGTCGGGATGCATTTTATTTCGAACATCACGATAGAAAGCTGATTTATTGCCATTAACGATCAATTTAGATTCACGCTTGCAATTCCAAGAAAGTATTGCTTTACGTAGGCGACGCTGTGACCTATTAGAATCGATGGAGTGGGGTCTCGTTGAAGAAAGTTTATTGGCTTGTCGCTTCAGCTTAGTTAGATAACGAGGTAATGGGCGGGGGCGTTTGTTAGCTGGAGCGACAAGCGGAATGTGAGCATCAATTATGTCATGTATGATTTCGTAAAACTTGGATGCAGCTTGTTCAACTGTTTTGCCAATAAAAACACGCGTCCAGCGAATAGAATCAATAGCATTGTTAATGGTATCCCAGTTTACATTTCTATAGTTTCGTACGAGATCAGGTTTGTGGTGTGCAGACATGTCTTCGACGCGCAATATGAATTCAACTGGCAGATGATCGCAGGTACTGAAGCGATGAAGTATGCGTGTACTAGTTACAAGAGAGGAATTGTCGACAAGTATTATATCGAGAATATTTGATTTTATGCCGGTACGTTTAACCATGGTAGGTTTGTTTACCGTTTGAAACATTGAGTGTAAGCAAGCGAAATCCAAGAGCGATTTGTCAAAGGAGTCAAAAGCACGACCGCATTTCCAATCGATTGAAGGCGCATTAAAATCGCCTAAAACAATATGTGACCTGTTTTCGGAGTCAATAAGTGAGTCTAATTCAGAAATGAGCTGGAACCCTGTTCGTTTAATTTCGGGAGTAGAGCCGGGCGTACGGTAGCAAGCAATGAAGCGTATTGGTCTATCTAAGTGCAAATTGTCAGAAGGGAAAACATCAAATGAGAGAATTTCGGAGAGATTGTTGATCGATGTTGACCTGATTAGCTTAATAGAAATATTTGATTGATACAACGCCATTACACCCCCTGCATGAGTGAGCCTATCGGAACGCAAAATGGAATATCGATCACCCAGTGAGAGTGAAGCGATTGATTCGTGTGGGCTGAGCCAGGTTTCGGTCAGTATAACAATCATGGGCTTTTCGGTGTTTAGAAGAAGTTCGAGTTCATATAGCTTGTTTTTGACCGAGCGCACGTTAATTAACAGAACCTTCGAAAATGGAATACGGACAGAGCTACCAGAATCAACATTATGACAATTTACAGTATCACAATCACAATCTACAGAATCTACAAAAGGGGGAGCCACCTGCGCATAGAGAGGAGATTGATCTGGGGCCTGGCGAGCTCCCTAGGAGACGGCGGACACGTCCATCGTCACGGCAGTGTCCGCGGCAGAAGAGGAAGCGGCAGCGTCCCCGGCGACCCGCTTCGGCTCCTGGAAAGTGTCTCCGGCAGACTCGTCAGCAACCCGTTTAGACCCGCGAGTAGAAGAGAGAGAACGCGCAGTGGAACAGGAAGCGGCACGAGAGCGAGACGCGCGAGACTGCGAGCGCGCAGAGGCAGTGGTGACAGCGGTGACACGGCTACTCCTGGAGGCGGGGACGGTGGGCGGCACGAACTCAGAGACGAGTGGCAGAGGAGGCGGGGCTGCGGAAGGCGACGTGTGATCCTTGAACTCGCGGGGGACACGCAGCTTGACGAGTCGGCAGTCGCGGACGACGAAGGCGACCTTGCCTGCACACTCATTAAGGGACTTGGCCTGCCCCCGCAGGGCCCGGTCTTCTGCCAGTTCTTCCTCGGTGTAGTCTCGGCGAGCGTAGCGAAACTGTACGTTCTCCAGCGCGCTCCACCTGTGCGAGTAAATGCCCGAAAGAAGACGATCTCGGAGCTGGCTTGTCTCCAGCTGGACCTTGATGATGCGGTTTCCCTTGGGCGGTCGGACAGCGGGGTGGCGGTGGCACGAGATCTTCCTCTGGCCGTACAGTTGGATCAGCTCCTCGTCACCGGTGGCGCGGACAAGCTCCCCGATGAAGAGGAAGTCGTCCTTGGAGGTCTCCTCGTCAGTCTTCTTCTCCTCCCTACCGACGATAACGGCGCGAGTCGCCTTGTCGAGGAACACGGAGCGAGCCGACTCCGAGTGCATCACGCGTGCCACACTCGAGTAGGTGAGCGTGGGAATTTGGGGCGAGCGGGCGGCAGGGGGCGAGTCGATTGCTGCCAGCAGACGAGACAGGGCCGCGGTGTTTTGCGACACAGTCTCTTGAATAGCCTCCAGCTGCTTGCTCTGGTTGGCGATGAGCTTGCCGTGCTGCTCAATCAGGAGATTCTGCTGCTCGAGCATGCGAGAGAAGAAAGAGAACTGAGAAGAATCCATGGCAGTACCTGGTTTGGTCCATACAAAAACCACCCAAAAGAGTGAGAAAGTGAGAAAAGGGAAGCGCGCGAGAGAGAGAGAAGCAGCTAACCCGACTCACTGTACGGGCCCAGTTTCAAAACGTATCCACTGGGCCAAGTTGGCGTGAAGCTGCGGTAGATCAGGGGGCGATCAATACGGCAGCAGCGCGAGAGAGGGGCGAATAGGGCAACCGCTCTCTAGCGAGAAACGCGAGGATGATGAGTTAATAAATTAGTAATAAAATATTTTCGGAGTTCGGTAATAAATCAGTTATTCAGGAACAACGAAATACAACCGGCAAAATCGTCCACCAGCGAGGATGAGAATGTTACCATGAAACAGCGTCAGAGAGTCAGAGTGTATCTGTCAGAGTGTATCAGACAACATAAACAAAAATATTTCCAATCACAGTTTTATTCCATGATGAAAGTAGATCGTCAAACATTCCATCGGCTCTTACACTCCAAACCGCATCGCATAACAATACAGTGAAGAGACTGGGTATCATAGATCTTTATTTCTTCTCCTTCTCCCTCTCTGCGAATCGAACACGGAACTGTTGGTACTTCTTCAGGCGCTCTTCCCAATTCTGCCTATTCTGCACATCGTATTCTCGCACTGAAACGGAGTTATCTCTCTCTCTTTCAGTAATTCTCTCTCTCTCCCTCCTCCCTCTCCCCCCCCCCCTCTCTATCTCTCTGCCCTCTCTCTTTCAACTCACTCATCCCGCACTGCCCCAGACAGAGCGTGTTGGTTGTGAATATGAAGAATGCGTACCAGCTACATATTGACGAGATCGTTCCGCGCTTTCTGCCTCTCTCGCAGAGCCACCTTCCCACAGTCGTTCTCTGACCACCACTGCCGATCGAAATCGAATGGCGAAACTCTTATAATCGGAAATACCAATGACCACAGTTTCTCAGATATTTATTGAATGAACATGGGATCGACATTGGACATATGTTTATTCCAGTTTGTTCATATGCATGCACCGACGCCTAGCGACAGCCTCAGCAGCTGACGCCCCCGCCGCCCGACACTCGCCCACAGTACGCACGAAACACATCGAGTCACGCAGTTCTGCAACAGTACGGTAGGTGCACGGGTTACGGTAGATATGCGTGAACGCGGTGTACCGTATACTACGACAAGCTACAGTGCTCTCTAACCATTGGCCATGATGACAATGTTGACGAGGCAGATAGTGCAAAGAGCAGAGCTCATGCGGTCGTATTCTTGGGTGGTGAAAGAGATAGGTTTCTAGATTAGGGTTGAAAAGGATAGAGAGGCACATGAAGGGTAGAAGGAAAGAGAGAGAAGGAAAGAGGGAGAGAGAGAGAGAGAGAGGGAGAGAGAGAGAGAGAGAGGGAGAGAGAGATGCACCGTGGAAGGGACGCCAGCGACTCCCTGGAACAGGCGCGCGCACCGGCCCAGCATCTCTGGAGATGGAATGACTCCTCTCCGCGGTCCGTGCTTGCGTGAGTATCACGCCATCCGTGCGTCTTCCACTCTTTCCCATCCGCGAGTATCCACATGCAACTATGCGCGCGCACGATTGCTCTCGCATGTGTCACGACAGCATGCCTTTTTTTGCAGATTTGGAAATGAAGAAGACAACCTTGTGCAATTACAAATGGTTTATGTCAGCCACACAGTCACACACATCTAGAAGGCGCAGCAGTAGGCGTGCCAGGCTGTCTCGACGCAGTAGGAGTCGGTGGGACACATGCCGTCCGCACAGCGCAGCCCCTGAATGAGACAGTAGGCTCCGCCCCTCTTGCTCCGCCTCACTTGCCCCGCCCACCTTCAGTAGCTGGTCCGACCCTTCTCGCAGAACTGGGGTGCCGTAGTGACAGGTGTTTGTGAACTCTTTGGCGAACTCTAAACGAATAGGCAACACGATGAGACGATGTATATCGCAAATCTGTCGGATTACGTGTGTAAACACATAGTAATGAATATTAGCATGAAGTAAAAATAACTCACTCTCGTAATTGATATCACAACAGGCGGCTCTTGTTATCCCAAATGCGTCGTTCTCTCTCACGCATTTGCCCCGCACTCCACAGAACTGTTCGGGCTCCTCCTAGAAACAGTCAACCAGTTCTCGGCAACAGTATCCCAAAGACAAGATGGTGTCGCACCTTTCCCTGTGAATAGTACCTGTACCATCCTCGCTGGCCCGACGAGCATCCCTTTCCAACGTCGGGATGGGTGTGATAGCGGATCGCGCTGCAGTGATTCAGTATTACCAGTCAATTTCAAGTCAAGAATGTCTCCAATCTCTCACCTCGATGTTGCGCACATGGGTATGTAGTCGAAGACTGGCACTAAAAATATAGCACGTTGAAGCAGTCGAAGAAAATCGAGAATAATGTTTGATAGGTTTACGTGATTTTTTTCTTCGAGAGTTCCTGTTTGTGCAATAAGAGTTCCTGTTCGTGCAATCTCTCTGGTGTGA
The DNA here is from genome assembly GCA_963966185.1 of Rhabditoides inermis. Lineage (NCBI taxonomy): Eukaryota > Metazoa > Nematoda > Chromadorea > Rhabditida > Rhabditidae > Rhabditoides > Rhabditoides inermis. Next base: position 21,546 of record CAWZYM010000301.1, on the reverse strand, counting down.
GTGTTCTAGAAAATCTGTACTCACGCATTTCTTCCATGCACGCTTGATGGCTCGGGAAGACGGGAAGACGTCATACGGAACGAGCGAGTTTTGGAAGCATCCGAGACTCTTGAACGCGTAGCACTCTCGGTGCAGAGAATCCGCGCGCCACTAAACCTTACTTCTCCCGCCATCCCTCCCTTTCTCTCACTGATTATGTACCATGATAGATGGCTGTTACTCCGCGCATGCATATGTGTAGATAGGCGCGGAGAGTAGGTTGACTGTGTCGAACCCGGCCACCGCCGCAACCGACAGCACGAGAACAAGCAGGACGCCCATCGTTGAATGCATTCCGCCAGCCTCTCCCTTATACCGTCTCCCCTACGTGCATTTGTTATCGCCGATAATTCTTCGCCGGTGCATTGCATTTGCGCCGATCGGAAGGTGGCAAACGATACATATCCATCAAGATCAAAAATCATTTATTGTGCACATTGCTAGAAGGCATAGATTGCCTAGAAGGCACAGCAGTAGGCGTAGAAGGGAGTCTCAACGCAGACAGAGTCACGGGGACACATGTTGTGCGAGCACTTCAGCCCCTGCAAGAATCTCTCTTTTCTCTCCCCCACCCCCCTCTCTCTCTACCTTGAACACTTCTCCGTCCTCTCGCTTCACAATCGTTCCATAAAGGCACGTTGGCTGGAACTCACTGCGCATCTCTAGAATGGAAGGAATGCGAACTTGTCTGAGTTGGTAGCTGCTCACTCTCGTACTTCTCCTCGCAGCACGTGTAGATAGGCCGGGATGTGTACCACGCGAACACTCTCTCACACGAGTAGCCGGACGGGCAGGACTTCTCCGCTGGCTCAGCACCATCCATCTCCCACTGCAAGACGACAGCTGTGAGGGAGGATTCCACGAAGATGGTTCACCCCCGTCTTCACGTAGCACGATTCCCTCTTCACATCGAGCTGGGTCAGATCGGTGGCGCAACTGGGAGCGTAGTCGACGATTTCGGCTGGAAAAATGAGGTATCTGCAAAACGGGGAGAAGACACTAACGTCCCCTCTCCATACACTCCTTATGGGACGAGAAGGTGTACATGTCAGCATAGGGATCCGAGGTACAGCCCGAGTGCATGTAAGCATAGCACTCCGAGCGCATCGCTATTTTGAACCACTGAAAAGAGGGATGAAAAGAGTGAGAGAGAGAACGAGGGAGGGAAGAAATTAGCTAGATATATAGATAATTAGAGAGATATAAAGAGAGAGGAATACGGACCTTGACACTAGGAGGTTTCTCCTTGCATGCATACCCGACATTGGGAGTGAGTGCACTGCACGTTACGAACAGAGTCGCAGAAAAGACGAGAAGCATGGCTGAACGAATGACTGACAGCATTGGTTGATGCTCTTTTAAACGTTTGTGTTCAAACACCGTTCAATCTAAACAATACACCCGTGATTCGGGAGGAAAAAGTGCACGTTTTGATTCATTGTCAGTATTGGATGATGCTTCATCGGTATTCAATCTCGACAAGGATACGTGATGCTTTCACGGGGCGCAACAGTAGGCGTAGAACGGCGTCTCCACGCAGATAGAACCGAGCGGCAGTCTATGCCTTCTAGCAATGTGCACAATAAATGATTTTCGATGTCAATGTATCGTTTGCCATCTTCCGATAGGCGCAAATGCAATGCACCGGCGAAGAATTATCGGCGATAACGAATGCACGTAGGGGAGACGGTATATGGGAGAGACTGGCGGTATGCATTCAACGATGGGCGTCCTGCTTGTTCTCGTGCTTTCGGTTGCGGCGGTGGCCGGGTTCGACACAGTCAACCTACTCTCCGCGCCATCTACACATATGCATGCGCGGAGAAACAGCCATCTATCATGGTACATAATCAGTGAGAGAAAGGGAGGGATGGCGGGAGAAGTAAGGTTTAGTGGCGCGCGGATTCTCTGCACCGAGAGTGCTACGCGTTCAAGAGTCTCGGATGCTTCCAAAACTCGCTCGTTCCATATGACGTCTTCCCGAGCCATCAAGCGTGCATGGAAGGAATGCGTGAGTACAGATTTTCTAGAACACTCACACCTAGTGCCTGGTCACGGCGCAACGCGCGATCACGCGCGTCGTCATTTCGAGACGAGACAACGCGGCGCGTTGATTCGAGATTCTCGAATGCGAGAAATGAGCGGCGTGATTGCACGCCCATGCCACGCGCGCTGACCGGCGCGCGTTGTTTCGGGATTTTTGACGGGCAAAGCGTGATGTCACGCTGCCGCTCATTCGAGATCCTTTCCGGACCCAGCGTGTTTTCGGACAGAGCGTGTGTTCTGAAAAGTTCTGTATATTCTTATGGAGGCTCGAAAAACGCGGACACACTGTGTGTCGAGTACACGGACACACTGTGTGTCCACTACACTTTGCGAATTTTGCTGCGGACTGTTTGTGTGTTTCGTTTGTAATGCAATATCAAGCAAGCGGACAATGCGTGTGTTTTATGGTCTATGTGGACAATCCGTGTGTATTGTCAATGAACCATTCACTAAACTGTAGTGTGCTCTCGGACTTGTTTATTAGTGCGCGATACAGTTTACTCTAATTGTTCACAACACTATAAAACCTCGAGCCTTCCTTATTTGCGAAAGCGTTAGTTCGGGATCGCGCGTCATTTCGAGACGCCTGCATCCCATGCACGGCCTCCTCATTGCCTTTCTCATAAATGAGAAGGTTGAGAAATGAGACAAATCATGTGGCATTATCGAAACAAATTGCATAATTTTCCAATTATCACGGCCTACCGGTCGCTTCATCTCTCCAATCCCGAATGAACGCGCGGCGGCGTTGTTTCGGGATTTTCTGACTTCTCCAACTACCACGAGCGTTATTTCGGGATTCTCGAATTCGAGACTTTTGCCGCGCGTTCATTTCACGCGGCGTGATTTCGGGAAAAGCGTGGCGTGATGGAATGACGGCCACACGCAGAGACAAAATCGCGCGTGAAACAACGTCGTTGCGCCGCGACCATGCACTACTCACACCAGAGAGACTTTTGTTCATTGCACAAACAGGAACTCTCGAAGAAAAAAAATCACGTAAACCTATCAAACATTATTCTCGATTTTCTTCGACTGTTCTTCAACGTGCTATATTTTTAGTGCCAGTCTTCGACTACATACCCATGTGCGCAACATCGAGGTGAGAGATTGGAGACATTCTTGACTTGAAATTGACTGGTAATACTGAATCACTGCAGCGCGATCCGCTATCACACCCATCCCGACGTTGGAAAGGGATGCTCGTCGGGCCAGCGAGGATGGTACAGGTACTATTCACAGGGAAAGGTGCGACACCATCTTGTCTTTTGGATACTGTTGCCGAGAACTGGTTGACTGTTTCTAGGAGGAGCCCGAACAGTTCTGTGGAGTGCGGGGCAAATGCGTGAGAGAGAACGACGCATTTGGGATAACAAGAGCCGCCTGTTGTGATATCAAGTACGAGAGTGAGTTATTTTTACTTCATGCTAATACTCATTACCATGTATTTACTCACGTAATCCGACAGATTTGCGATATACATCGTCACATCGTGTTGTCTATTCGTTTAGAGTTCGCCAAAGAGTTCACAAACACCTGTCACTACGGCACCCCAGTCCTGCGAGAAAGGTCGGACCAGCTACTGAAGGTGGGCGGGGCAAGTGAGGCGGAGCAAGAGGGGCGGAGCCTACTGTCTCATTCAGGGGCTGCGCTGTGCCGACGGCATGTGTCCCACCGACTCCTACTGCGTCGAGACAGCCTGGCACGCCTACTGCTGCGCCTTCTAGATGTGTGTGACTGTGTGGCTGACATAAACCATTTGCAATTGCACAAGGTTGTCTTCTTCGTTTCCATATCTTCAAAAAGCATGCTGTCGTGACACATGCGAGAGCAATCGTGCGCGCGCATAGTTGCATGTGGATACTCGCGGATGGGAAAGAGTGGAAGACGCACGGATGGCGTGATACTCACGCAAGCACGGACCGCGGAGAGGAGTCATTCCATCTCCAGAGATGCTGGGCCGGTGCGCGCGCCTATTCCAGGGAGTCGCTCGCGTCCCTTCCACGGTGCATCTCTCTCTCTCTCTCTCCCTCTTTCTTTCTCTCTCTTTCCTTCTACCCTTCATGTGCCTCTCTATCCTTTTCAATCCTAATCTAGAAACCTATCTCTTTCACCACCCAAGAATACGACCGCATGAGCTCTGCTCTATGCACTATCTGCCTCGTCAACATTGTCATCATGGCCAATGGTTAGAGAGTACTGTAGCTTGTCGTAGTATACGGTACACCGCGTTCACGCATATCTACCGTAACCCGTGCACCTACCGTACTGTCGCAGAACTGCGTGACTCGATGTGTTTCGTGCGTACTGTGGGCGAGTGTCGGGCGGCGGGGGCGTCAGCTGCTGAGGCTGTCGCTAGGCGTCGGTGCATGCATATGAACAAACTGGAATAAACATATGTCCAATGTCGATCCCATGTTCATTCAATAAATATCTGAGAAACTGTGGTCATTGGTATTTCCGATTATAAGAGTTTCGCCATTCGATTTCGATCGGCAGTGGTGGTCAGAGAACGACTGTGGGAAGGTGGCTCTGCGAGAGAAGCAGAAGGCGCGGAACGATCTCGTCAATATGTAGCTGGTACGCATTCCTCATAATCAGAACCAACACGCTGTCTGCTGCAGTGCGGGATGAGTGAGTTGAGAGAGAGAGAGAGAGGGGGGGGGGGGAGAGAGAGAGAGACCGAGAGAGAGAGGGGGAGGGAGAGAAAGAGAGAGAGAGGGAGAGAGAGAGAGAGGGGAAAGTTTCGTTTCAGTGATTCGAGAATACGATGTGCAGGGATAGGCAGAAGAGGGAGAAGCGCCTGAAGAAGTACCAACAGTTCCGTGTTGATTCGAGAGGAAAAAAGTGCACATGTTTTGATTCATTGTCATTATTGGATGATGCTTTATCGGTATTAAATCTCGACAATAAAAAGGAATGCCTTTACGGGGCACAACAGTAGGCGTAGAATGGCGTCTCCACTCATACTGAACCAAGGGGGCACATGATGTGCGAGCAATTCACACCCTGAAAGAACATCTCCCTTCCACGGTGCATCTCTCCCTCCCTCCCCCACTCTCTCTCTCTTTCCCTCTCTCTCTCTCTCACCTTCATCATCTGTCCGTCTTCCGCTCTCTTCACAATCTCCCGGTATGCGCAAGTCGGTTTGAAGTCTTTCATCATCTCTCAAATGCGAGCAAATAAGTTGCATATGTGCGTGGAAAGAACTGGGCCACTCTGGGAGGATCCAAGTGGAAATGTGAAGCCGGGTGGTCAGCCTGCAATGTACTCGAAACATATGCTAGATTCTCATCTGTCTCTGTTTTCCCCCTCTATTTAGGAAAGTGTCTCAAGTCATCCGCTCCGAATTGCACCAAATACGTACGTGCGCTCTGGCAATCGAGAATCATCGCCCTGCATTTGGAGTCGCTGGTGGAGAAATGGAACGTGCGCGACGAGAACGAGCAGATCAAGGAGCAGAACATCGAGAAGACGATCGTGAAGAAGAGCTTCGACGTGTACAACCTGTCGCACGTTGTCGCTCGTGCGCCGCGTCACCCCGAATTCGAGGAGTACGTGCGCTCTGGCAAAATGAAGGCGGATCGTGAGAAAGACAAGAAAGACTCGCGCATCGTGTTGATTGGGAGGCCGGAGCTGGACGGAGAGACCAAGGAGCAGCTGACGACGGATTTGAAGACCATACTCGAGGAGAACGGACTGCCCTCGGCGAACATTGTCGAAGCTTTCCGCGTGCCGATCAAGAAGGACGAGACGAAGAGCGGCTACAGGCCGATTAAGGTGGTTCTCCGAGACCAAGCCCACAAGAAGGAAGTCAAGACGGTGCTGGGACACAAGGGCGGACACTTCGCGCGGGACGACCAGACGTACCTGGAGAGGGAGCGTGACAGGCAACTTCGTAGATATGTCCGTTCCGTTAATGATGATATTTGTGCGCCTAGGTATTGTGTCCGTGATCTGTCGATTGAGCATCTGTACTACTGGAAGAGTGCATCGGGCGGTGCGGCAAGTGGATCGGCGATCGCGGACTCGGTTGCCGGAGCTGAAGGAGGAGGTGGGGAGGGAGGGTTGACCGCGGACGGTAGCACTTCAAATGTCTAGATGTACAGAGAGCAATATAGTGAGCCTTCTTTCGTGCAATATTCGTTCCATTCGTAATAAGTTACATTTACTTTCGCATTACTTGTCCCTTAATCCCCTTTCAATACTGGTTGTGTGTGAAACTTGGCTGAGTCGATCTGACCCAGTCCCATCTTTTCCCAATTACACATGTCACTCGGTCTCTCGCTCTCACAAGGGTGGTGGCGGCGCACTCATTTGCATACCCGCACGCATAAAGCATAAACTACTCGCGGCCCACACGTGTCCCTCATTCGATGCAGTAGCCGTTCGTGTTTTGATAGACAAGCGCGAGTGTGTTATAGTCGGTGTGTATAGACCACCTGGAGACGATCGCACCTTTGTTCCTATGTTTTCTAAGTTCATGGATGATTTAAAACCTAAAGGCACTCTTCTCATGGCTGGTGATCTAAACTTCCCTGGAATACGGTGGGAATCGCAGGCATCAGACTCTTCTCTGTCACAGAGTTTTCTAGACTATTGCAATTCCTCGGGTTTATATCAGTTAGTCCTAGAACCGACGCGCGGAAATAACGTTCTAGATATAATTCTCACCTCGGACCGAACTCTTTTGAAAAATGTTCGCTTGGGGATAGCATATTCTGACCATTGTTCGGTCGAGGCAGAATTTACCACGCGCTGCGATCCGCTGCGAACGTTCAAGAAGACGGTATTCGATTTTCGAACAGGAGATTACGGTGCCATGAATCAAGATTTAGCGCTAGTTGATTGGTCTACCGAATTCTCCATGTTGACGAACATAAATGACAAATACCAACGCTTCTGTGATATCATAAAAGATGCAATGCGATACCGTATTCCTACAGTTACAGTGCTACAAGATCATTCTCCAAAGTTTCCAAAATGGCTGTCAAAGCTGAAAAATAGAGTGAGAAGGTTACACGCGCAGCAGAAATCTTCCGGTACCACGCAGGATATAGAGAACTATAAACGTCTCCTCAAAGAGTATCGCATAGCTGTGAAAGAATGCGTACGTGAGAGAGAAGAGTTTATTCTCAAGAGTTCCTCTCCTGCGAGATACTGGCAATATGTCAAATCTAAATTAACACCGGTAGACCCCATACCAGATCTAACAGATAGTACGGGCAGTGTAGTATCGGGAGATTCAGAGAGAGCAACTCTATTCAATGAGTTCTTCTCATCTGTATTTTCGCGTGATAATAACAAACCATTCCATCTACCTGACTATCCTGGAGCCCAGTCTATCTCTGAGGTCGACTTCAGCCCACATTGTGTGTATGAATATTTGAAAAGGACTAAACGAAAAATATCACAAGGCCCGGACGAAATTCCATCAATAGTACTGCAATCGTTGGCAACTGTTATTGCACACCCTCTCTCATTGATATTCTCGGATTGTTTTCATAATGGTGTTATACCTGAAATATGGAGAAAGGGAATCGTAGTGCCGGTATTTAAAAGTGGTGATAAAAGCAAATGTACCAACTATAGACCTATAACTCTTACATGTTGTGTTAGTAGAGTGTTCGAAAGAATGTTTTGCTATAACATACGTGCACATCTCTGGAAATATGGAATAGTCAATAAACAACAACATGGGTTTCTTGACGGAAGAGGTACGACTAGTCAAATGGTTGATTATGTTGGATATTTAGTTTCTCACTTGTCAAAAAAAGTAGCAGTTGATTCTATTTATCTCGATATCAAGAAAGCCTTTGATTCAGTAGTACATAGGCGTTTAATGGAAGTTTGTAGATCTTATAAGATAGATGGCAAAACACTGTACTGGTTGCAACTATTTCTCTCGGGAAGAACTCAGTCGGTTAGAGTGGGTACATGCCTATCTGACTGGATTCCCGTATTGAGTGGTGTTCCCCAAGGAAGTGTTGTAGGACCATTACTTTTCATGATTTACATTAATGGAATCGGCTCTGTTATAAAGCACTGCTCGTACTATCTCTATGCAGATGACATGAAGTTGTCTATTCCTCAAAACATAATAAACTTCCACGATCTACTTGAATCTGATTTGCATAGTGTATTCCATTGGCTTGACGAGCGGCAACTGTCATTGTCGACTGCTAAGTGCAATGTGATACATTTTGGCAAAGGTGCAATAAAATCTATCTATAAATGCGATGGTCATACTATTCTTTGTGTCGAATCGATTAAGGATCTTGGTATTACACTCACACAAGACCTTAATCCTGGCGAGCATATAAAACGAACAATACAGAAAGCATCGTCTAGAATTGGTGTTTTAAGAATGGCTTTCCACCACAACGAGTCTCTGTTTATGAATTTTTACAAGTATAAGGTTCGTCCTGTTCTCGAATACGGTAGTGAGGTTCTCTTAGCCTTCAATGTCACCCAGAGTAATAAACTTGAAACGGTGCAAAGATCGTTCACGAAACTACTTGCTCCTAAACTATCATATGCGGAACGGCTACATAAGTTTTCCCTTGAGACACTGTGGACTCGTAGAGTGTTGTCAGATTTGAGAATTGTCCACAGCTTTATTTATGGTCATATAAAAGCAGAAAATCCATTTCTTCTGGTTTTGCCGAATGCTAGATCTGCTTCGCTGCGTTCAAATGGTTTAAAAATCACATGTGCGTCGCGAACCACCCTTGGTCAGAGTTTCATTACATATTGAGTTACAAAATACTGGAACAACCTTGATTCTTCCACAGTATGCCAATTCAAAAAGATTGACTTCAGAAACGAACTTATGTCATTTTTCACACACAACCGCTCACGTTTCACTGTAGATGACCCCACTCGTATGTAATTTTATTGCTCTCTGGCGACGAAGTGTCCTGACGTAGTTGGCTTTCTCTCTCTACTAACTTCAGAAGTTCTTGCATCCGTTTCTAAGATTGACAGACCTTTTCTATACACGTTTGGGTGTCAAAAGGTTCTGTCGCAGTCATCGCTCTGCCAAACCACCCTTTGTTCTTAACCGGTACTAGGATGTTTGTGCTGTTTGATGATTGATAACATATGGATAAACTATTATTATTATTATTAAATTAGGCTCAGTCGATAGCTGATGGTCTACTGATCAATGTTGTCTGTGATCATTTTTGCTGCGGAGCACGTTGAAGTACCGTAATCCTACCGTAAAGTTTCGACGATTTTTGAGACTTTCAACTTTTGCGGGTCGATAACGTGTTTAAGAGAGACCGACTTCACCTCGGTTGGTCTAGTGGGTAGTTCGATCCCGGCTACGAACTTTTTGTTTTTGCAAAATTGTGTTTATTCGATCGCTATTACTACATCACTAACAACCTCATAACAATAACATGATACCAACTGACACAATTTAATAAAAATTGAACGAACATCCCATAAAGTAACAATCAATAACAACCGACAACGTACAATTATATACGGAATTGTCTATGTACAACAAACAAGCTCAAAAATGCCTCCTAAAGGTTTCTACTCACAGTGGTTGTGATGATCAATCACAAAATGCTGGAAACAGTGCTTCTCCTGGCAATGCGCACAACACATGTAGAAGAACTCTCCACAACCAGCTGTCTCACAGGGACCCACCTCCAGCGGGAAGTAGACTTGCGGAGGAGTCGAGAAGGGGCCGGGGTGAGCGTCAGTGAAACCAGCGTTGAACTACGGGTAGCGGAGGAACGTATTGAACATGGGAGCCGAGAACTGATCAAAGACGATGGCATAGACGAGAAGCAGGTTGTCGCGTGAGCTCACGTTGAAGTCGATGCCGTGCATCTGCAAGAGTAAAACAGTCACCAAAATTAGTTGTTGCTCTCTTCACTCCAGTACTATACGAAATCATCTCACCTGTACGTGGTTGTTGATCTTTCGCACCATCGACTTGAAAGGACGGAAGAAGGGGAGATCGAGCGGCTGGATGAGCGAGGTGGCGCCTGCGGGGGTGTTCATCACCTGCACACTGTGCCTGCGAGGAACTGTCTGTTTGATATTGTGTCATGATCACGGAATGACGTCCATGAATCAACATGACCTTCTTGGTCGGAGTACCTTTGACATGAACACACTCTTCGAACCACTCTACCATGAGAGCCTTCGTCATTATATGGGAGCCCTACCGGACACTCTGAGTTTGCGGACACTCTACGCACCGGCTAATCTTGTCACTCGCTCGCGCGAGTCTCCATTTTGCGGACAATCTGCGCACGGACAATCTGCGCACATGCGCGAACTGGCCAAATGGGCGGACATTCTGCGCACACCCTATCTGACCCAATGATAATTTATCAATAGAGCGCGACACATGAAAACATTTGTAAAGACCCTGCGCAAACATGTTTTTTTGGATTCGTTAGGACATTTTGATTGATTTTAAGGACTCTGGGAGGTCCCCGCCTTTACCACAAGATTTTTGAACATGCGGTGACCCTTCTGCGGGAACACTCCCCTAGGCTCCTGGAGCACGACAAACAACAAAGAAACAACAAACAAGCTTGTCGTGGAACTGGATGTGGCCGTCTACCACGCGCGAGGAGAACTTCTCTTGGGCATGCGCGGCGCTCGGATCCCAATCGGGGTCTCCCTCTCCGTCCTCCCTCGCCACCAGATCGTCGTCGACCTCGCACACCGTGTCGCCCGCCTCGGCCATCATCAGCAAGCTTTTCAACTTACCCGCCAGTCTGATGTCGTCACGGGTCAGTAGGGATGAATCGTCGACTCCGAACTCCTTCACCAGTCACGCGCTTCGCACAGACACTCATCTACAAAATATGTTGGAAAAATAACAAAAAACAACGTGCCAGCACAAAAACAATTAAAAGACTGATTTTCGAAAACAGAAAACGAAAAAATTCGATCTAACAATTTTGCAAAAACAAAAAAATCGTAGCCCGGATCGAACCCGGCATTGTCAGAATACCAGGCTGCTTCACTACCCACTAGGCCTACCGAGATGAAATCGTCCTCTCTTAAACGCGTTATCGACCCGCAAGAGTTGGAAGTCTCAAAAATCGTCGAGACTTTACGGTAGGATTACGGTACTTTAACGTGCTTCGCAGCAAAAATGATCACAGACAACATTGATCAGTAGGCCATCAGCTATCGACTGAGCCTAATTAGGTGCAATTCGGAGCGGATGACTTGAGACACTTTCCGTGAGGTGTCATCACATCCGAGGTGTTCATATGCATAGCACTCGTCACGAATAGCCAGTTTGAACCACTGAAGAGAGAGAGAGAGGGAAGGGAAGAGAGAGAAAAAAAGAGAGAGAGAGAGAGAGAGAGAGAGAGAGAAGGAAGGAAGGGAGAGAGAGAGAGTCTTACCTTGATAGACGGTTGCTTCTCCTTACATCTATACCCCAGAATTCTTTCATCGAGAGCGAACGAACATGCGAATAGCGAAAGCAAGAAGACGTGCATTTTCGGAGAAATGTGAAATTCACCAGTTTGATGTGTATTTCTATCACTTTCACTTTGGATTCGCGTGTATTGTCATTGTAATTCATTTCGTGGGAACAGTGCTTCCTATTGATGAGAGCTGCATGTGTGCCAGTTACCTGCGACATTTCTGCGTTTTCAGATCATTGAAAAAATACATGTATATGGTATATCCAAATAATGATGACTTCCTGACGAGTGAATGCCCTTGAGTGTAAATGAATAATTTAAAAGAAAAAAAATACGTATTTCTCAAATTTATCACAAATCACTTGAGCCATCACAGTCGAAGAACAATAAATAGCTGGCGGAAAATATATACACAGAATGTAAATCAATCGATGAATCGATTAGAGCTTTGCCTTTCCGGCGCCCTTGAGGATGCCCTGCAGCTTTTGGAGCATCATGATGTTGCCCTTGGCCTTGATCTTGCCGCCCATGAAGGCCTGGAGAGAGGCAGGGATGAGAGAGAGGGAGAGAGAGGGAGAGAGAGGGAGAGAGAGGGAGAGAGAGAAAGAGAGAGAGAGTGTGTGTGTGTATAGAGAGGGAAGGAGGAAAGCGTACCTTGGTGGGGTCGAGCTGTCCACTGGCGATCTTCACGAAGTCCTCGTCATCCACAGTCATAGTCACGGTCGCCTGAAAAAAGCTTTTTTTGCAAAGGATTTCTTGTGTTGTCACTGTCACTAGCGTTCAATCCACCTTCAAAATATTTTTTTTTGATTTTGTCGCTTGAACATAGATTATTCGTATTTCATTTTGAGAGAAAGAGAGAGAGAGAAATTTCGTTAAAACACATGAATACATCCAAATACCGTTCAAAAATTCTAACCTTGGCTCCGTCCTTGGGCTCTCCCTCGTAGATGGAACCAGCACCAGTCTTGAGATCGAGAGCTGGAAGATAGCGATGAGAGGGGGGGGGGAGAGACGGAGAGACGGAGACAGGGAGAGGGAGGGAGAGAGAGGGAGAGAGAGGGAGAGAGAGAGAGAGAGAGAGAGAGAGAGAGAGAGAGAAAGAGAGAGAGAGAGAGGGAGTTAGATGTTACTCACTCCATTTGGCTGCCGGCTTTCCTCCCTGAGTGATGTCGTAGAGCACGATTCCGTTCACCTAAAACGAAACAATTCGTATACGTTCTCGTATTGGATTATGAAAACACAACAGGTCTCACAAATCATACCTTCTAACCTTTTCGAAGGCGTCACTCAATACGTTAAACTCAGATACGTTTACGTTCAGTTTGCCGTACCTTCTTGACGGCGTCCTTGTTGTTGGGGAGCTCCCTGGCGATCTGGGCGAAGAGCTCGGCAGACTTGAGGGTCATCTTTGGAGGGGAGGGAGGGGAGGGAGACTGCAAGCACGGGGTATGAGAAGGGTGATGGAAGAGGACAGTGTGACACGCGCATGTGGACACTCACTGTCACAATAATATTCGATCAGAAGTTGGAAAAGAACGTAGAAATATGCACAGGTGAACGTATGCTGTGAACAACCGCCGCGACTCATTTATACTTCGCAGTCTTGAGTTGTGTAGTTTCGATCTCTCATCTCAACACCATGTAGTTTCCATCAAAATACGTGGACACTACACTATAGGGAGTTAGACTGCAGCGGTAAACAGTTTACAATCAACATCACGCGGTGATAACATTGATAATAAGTGCAGAACGTCACTGATGATCAACAAATTTGAGATTCGTGTCGAAAGTGAAATTCCAGACGCTTGTTTCGTGGTATGACAAGAAACTGAAGTATTTCAATGCACTATTGACTGACAAAGTGCGAAACAAAAATTAAACAAACAAGGTTCGAAGGTGGTCAACAGGAAAAGAAACTTCTGGTGCATGTAAGAGAGACACGTCTAAAGTCCTTCACCCATCATGCCACTCACTTATACTATCTCACATGTTCCCCTTATCACCTACTCTCTCGATCATCACTAATACACGTATGATAAGGCTACACTACACTCTTCTCTGTGATTCTTGACTTACACAACAAAAAAGTGCAGTTCAAAACATCAATAACACATTTATTAGTACATGCACATGCAGAGAAAGTGAATTGATAGGAGAGTGTGTGACTAGTGTTGAATCGGGGTCAGTGGATGGTGCGTGGGCGTGCGAGGGGGCGGGGCTAGATCTGCATGCGTGGGTGGGTGGTTAGTGCGTGGGCGGTTAGAGGGATGACTTTACCCCGGTGAGCTCCACATAGCCGTTCGAGATCACCACCTTCCCCGTCTCCTTCACCTGGAAAAACAGAGTAAACTTCAAAGTCAAATGTTTTCTATCTCAAATGATAGTTATACTTCAATACAAAAAAGACATCGATGAAGAGTATGAAGAGATACTCTCAATAGAACTATTGTTGCTGAAACGCGAAACGGGAGGCTGATATTTTAGCGCACTTAACAGTCCGATATGATTAAATGAAATTAAAAACTAATTGATATTGAGGTTGGGAAACGTATAACTAATTCTAGTTATAACTAGAATTAGATAGTTATTTTCTTGGAAATCGGAAGTTTTAATAAGAACGTCGGACATAATAGCATACACACGCGCTTATTTGTCGACACTTTCTGGAAACGTATCAACCCCATGGAAACGTATTGTCTCACCTTGACCTGGAAGACGACCCTGCTGCCTTCCTTCCACATCTCAGTCGACAGCGTCTGGCCGGGCATGACGGGAGAGGAGAAACGGACCTGCAAGGGAGAAAGTCTCTCTCTCTCTCTCTCTCTCTCTCTCCCTCTCTTTCCCCTTCTCTTTCCTCCCCCCCCCCCCTTCTCTCTCATTCTCCTCACCTTTACAGCCTTGAACTTGGAGAAGTCGTTGTCGGCGTATCCCTAGACTTAAATAGTTATTTTCACTATATCACACAAAACACTATTCCTTCATTTCACACCTCCATGAGAAACATTCAGATACGTTCCGGAAACGCACATGAAACGCACCATGATGACGTGTCTGGTAGCGAATCCGAGAGAGCACAGGCCGTGCAGGATCGGTCCGTTCTTGAAGCCAGACATCTGAATAAGGAATAAATGAATTCGTGTAAAATCTCGCTGTATAAGATGAGAATGACATTGAACAAAGGCATGAAATAGAGAATAGAAGTTTCACCTTGGCGAAGTTGGGGTCGATGTGGAGAGGGTTGACGTCGAGAGAGCCGAGACGGTACAGAGCGGCCTGCACGGGAAATAGGTAAGGTAAACAAAGAGGTAAAGAAACAAATAAACATGTAAACAGCCCCACCTGGTCTACGCTGGTTTTCTCCTCGATCACCTTGTCGGGGTTGCGCTGCGGAACCGTCGCCGGCTCCTGCAGGGAAGCTCTCTCTCTCTCTCTCTCTCTCTCTCTCTCTCTTTCCATCTCTCTCTCTTTTTATTTCTTTGTCTCCCTCCCTCTGGAGTCACCGACTCACCTTGACGTGGGGAGACGACTTAGGCCCGCCGAACTTACCGGAACCGATCTGGAAAAGATACAGTAGACACTGATCAATAGGAAAACATAATTGTTCATCGGAATTCAATTGTTACACTACAGACGAATGTCAGGGCAAGTGGAGAAGAATGAGACTCACCTGGAAGGTTCCGAACTGCTGCATCGCCAGCTTCTTGCCGGTCGCATCGTCGTAGGTGATGACTGGAACACACGCGTAAACAACAACAACAAACAACAACGTACCCTCGGAGACGATGAGTGCTCCGCTGCCCTTGTCGAGAATGTCGACGACCTTACACTCGCTGCGCAGCTTTCCGTCAGAGGGGAACTTGTCATACACCTGAGGGGGCGAATAATTCATTACAGTAATCAAAAGTTATCCTGCCACTCACCTCGATGTACTGCTCTCCGTGGAGGATGCGGGTCAGGTCGAACTCGATTCCTGAAAAAGACAGAATGAAAGAGAGAGAAAGAGAGAGAAAGAGAGAGAGAGAGAGAGAGAGAGAGAGAGAGAGAGAGAGGATACTCACCGGGCCAGTCCATGAGTGACTGTGCGGCGAACCCGGGTGCGACGACGTATGTGGGAATGGGCATGAACTCCTCGTGTCCCTCGTACAGATAGCGGATGTCCTCCTTGGCGCGGCAGCCGACTGCAACCAGGCATGTGTCAGCCAACACTTACGCGCTCTTCTTCACGATTCTTTCACTTCTACCACAACTGGACTCCACCCGAAACAAAGCATTTGTCAACATCACCTCATTCCACTTGTTCACTTCATTCTCCGGTCATTCGAACGCGGCAAGGATTTTCAAATTGTATAAGCTCACTACTTCATGATTCTATTCATTACCACTACAGGACTCCACTCTCGCGCGGCAGCCGGCAGGGTTACTTCACTTCGGACGCTTGGTAATTAGGCTACGGTAATTGCAATAGCTCAAATCAGAATAGCCGTCACTCACTTCCCATGGCGTATATGATGGCGTCCCTTTGTGTGTACTCGAAGTACTCGGGGGGCACAGTGTGACGCTTCGCGGCCTCCGGGTCCATCACTCCACTGCTATGTGTTTCGTTAGGGTTATACGTTTCGTTACGTTTCAACAGGTGCGCTGATGGGTACACGTTTGCGGATATGATGGGTACACGTTTCAATGGTGGACGAACTGCGTTTCGAGACAGAAACAATACGGTACCATGGTCCGGATAGTTGCACAGTCGAGAGCGGTCAGGCCCATGACCGCGCCGCATACACGCGACGCTCTGCTCTTTTGCGAATTTTCCAGCAAGCGGTTGAGCGCGATAATTTCTCTCTTGAAATCGCTACGCGCTCATTCACTCGCGGGGCAGCCTGCGCGCCAGCCGCTCTCTCTGTGAGGCGCGCTGTGCAACTATCCGGGCCGTGGGTACAACCGGCGGTGACTGCAATTACACCGAGCAAATAGGTGGAACGAGGATTCTAGGCAAAACACGGTGAATAAGATTGTGGATTGTAATTAATGTACCATAAAAAGTAAGCTAGAATGTAGCCAGCGGGAAAAACACATCCCAAATCGGGCACATGGGGCGAGAGCGAAGTGAGAGAGAGAGAGTGTTATCGCGACAGTGGGGCGTCTTTTCTACGCAGGCAGCGGCTAGACTACAAGCTACACGACTAGCAAATCGATGAAGGTCAGACATGGAGAGTAGAGAGAAAACATGTTTGGAGGTGGGATTGCACGGTGGATGCATACTATTCTAACAGTATGGAGTGTATGTGAGTGGAAAACAACGCCGATCGAATCTTATCAATAGACCGTGTTGTTATCACTTTGCGTTGCGGCATCGATAAGGCAAGGATGGCATTGGTGAAAGGGGTACGTCAAGTTTTCTCGAAACGGGGAGGGGGGAGATTTGAATATATCAAAAATCATTGTGCTTGTTGTTGACAGTCGCGCTTACGTACCAGACGCTCTCGAATGCCACCCTCTCTCCCTCGCTCCCTCCAGTCATTCTTCCCCCATGCGTCTTCTCTGCCTGGCTGCCGGCCTTCTGGCGGCCATCCATGCCGACGCCGACCTCCACCTCGACACATGTACGTATCGATCGAGTCATCGAATTATCGATATTGATCGAAGGCCGTCGCTGCGCGTCGTTCGACACGTCGGGTGTCGACAGACTCACCGTGAACATAGGAGACGGTCTGGCTGTGGGGTGAGTGGAGATGGAATCGATCGATAATCGATCGATATTGCAGTGTTCCCTCCGGCGCCGTCGCATTCACCGACTTTGACTACCTGAAAGTGACCGAGATCACTGACAAGCACTGTCGGCTCACGTGCAGCAACCAGGTGGGGACCACCCACGACGTTCTTCCTCCATCTTTCTCTCTTTCTCGCTCTCATCTTCACACCGGACTTCCAGAAATCCTCGCTGGTGGCGGTCGGAAAAGACCTGAAGGACCTGCAGGACGGCCTGCCGTTCCCGAATCCTGTAGCACCACTCGACTATCTCGAGGTACTGTAGACTAACGTATACCTAGACAACAATACAGTATTTCAGATCTCGTTCTCTATCGATGAATGCCGAGGCGCGCGTCTCATCGGTCCGGCCGTGCAGAAAGTGCTCCCCTACGACAAGAAGTTCCGAATGGAGCAGATCTGGGTACATATAGTTAGATTTACGGTAGATTACAGTACCCGTTTAGGCGGGATGTATGAAAAGCGACGATCGCTTGAAGAAGGCTCTGCCGCCTCCGCCGAGAGTCCCGAAGGACAGGGAGAGGGAGGAGAAGCAGATGGAAATGGAGAAGAGGGTGTTCAAGTCGGGACAGGTGGAGAAGGTGGGGAAGGAAAGGGTGGACAGTTGGGAACTGAGACGAGTGTGGAGTGGATGATGCATAGAAAGAGCACATGCACCCTTGCAGGTTCAGACTCCTCCTGTCGACGGCGAGTCAGTTATGGAAGGCGCGCTGGAGGAAAGGGACGACGACTTCTACTTCACCGTACCTCTATCCAAGGTGCGCAAATCCTAATAGTCTAGATATTTTCGTCTGACGTATCGCCTGATTCACTTTGTTTAGGTGTACAACTACTTGAAGCAGTTTTTCGATCCGTCTGCCAAGTATAGCAGTGTGGCGGCCATGGAGGGACTGCAGCCACACAAGAGGGTGCCTCGCGTCAAGAGGGTGCGGACTACCTAGCTCTCTCTCTCTCTCTCTCTCTCTCTCTTTCTCTCTCTCTCTCTCTCTCTCTCTCTCCCATGAAGCTCTTCTAGGATGTGAACGTGGGTTTTGGCGAGCACAAATATGTGGTCGAGGATGACGTGCCGACGTCTACCGATGAATCCAGGCTGAAGGACGATCTGCCCATCGTATACCACCACTCGGCTGAGTCGACCACCGTGGAGCCGACTCCGACTGCCGAGGAAACGAGCACAACAACCGATGGTCTTCTTGGATTCCGCCAGGCGAATGAGCAACCCAGCTACGAATCGACCAGTGAAGAGTCTGCGAAAGACACGCTCGATAACAGCCAGGCGACCGAGGGGCCTTTCGGACCGACTGACCGTGGGTCGACTGACCAGCCGATGTCGTTCTCCTCAAAGAAACACTCGAACACGGCTGACAACGATCTGATCGCTTTCAAAATGTCACAGAATCTCGGAGTGAAGAAGAGCAAGAAAGGCGCGGATTCTGTGGTGAGTCGTAAGGAGTTGCCGTTGTTCGGAAATACACGCGCACATACTTTTCAGGTGCCTGCTAGCGAATACTCCGGAGTGTCTGCCCTGCTCGATAAGAAGAATGCTTCCCAGATGCTCACTGGATCCATCTCCGTCCTCATTCTCCTCTCTTGTCAGTGCACCAGTCCACTACCACTGACCTGTATTGTTTCAGTGGTCTACTACTGTTTCTGTCGCCGCCCGAAACGTGTCGATGCGAGAGAAGACTCTCCCATCTTCGAGTACAAATCTGGCTCCAGCAGTGTCCTAGTCTGATTCCCCACTCCACTAACATTTCTGAATCTCTTCCATCATTTTGCTCTTAGAATTCCGTGATAAAGGACTTTGGTAGAATGTGAGCATTTATTTCATTTTTCCCTTGGCAGTTTGCTCCGGATTATAAGCTGTTTTGTATTTGATTTTGATATCAGATAATAATAATAATAATAATAATAGTTTATCCATATGTTATCAATCATCAAACAGCACAAACATCCTAGTACCGGTTAAGAACAAAGTTTCAATAATTTCTGGGTAGTAGTTTGGTATTGATTTTGTATGGGAACCTACAATATTAGTGAATCGTGGGAGCGTAGGCTATTTACAGGTTGCCGTTTCGTGGGGGAGAGTTACTTTTTCTTCGCAATCTCGAGAATGTTGGCAACGTGCGTGTTTTCTAATTTTTCTTGATAGAATCTCGCGTGCATTGTTTGTAGACCGAGATAGATAGAGGCAGAGAGATGTAGAGAAATAAGAGAAAGGGAGGTATTCCGCGAAAAGAGAAAGAGAGGAAGAGAGAGAGAGGGGAGAGAATGATGTATCCGCTCGTATGCACGTATGGTATAATGAGGAAACGCGATAGGGGATTGATAGGTGGGTTGCGCGCATAGCAAATGAAGGCCCAGGCGGTTGAGAAACGGCGCAATCCGATATACACCATACATTCCTCATACCACATTCCTCCTTCTCCCCTATCGTTATGTCCATCTCTCCTCCTCCTCCTCCTTCTCCCATTGTCAGATTCCGCGCTTGTCTGGTATAGGCTGTATGAATTCGCCCAAAGAGTGAGTTCTCACACTGTTTCTGTTTTGCTACGAAGCAGGTTTATCGAAATCTATCCTGTTTACTACTGTGTACTTGTAGTTACTACAGGGACCTTTTTGTACTGTACATAATGTTCTAATGTCTTTGATTCTCCCAACCTTCAGAATGGCTTCTGCGATGAAGTTCTACTACTACGCCAACAAGACGCCGGCAAAGAGGACACTCAGTCAGAGCACGTGGGTCTCTCTCTCTCTCTCTCTCTTTCTCTCTCTCTCTCTCTCCCCTCCTCTCTCCCACTTTCTTTCTCTCTCACTTTACATTTTATTTCACTTATTTAAATACTTCCATTTTTTCACATGTTGTTTTTTCTTCCGCGTTTTTAGATTCAGTACGGCTCTCGGTACATAGTTTGATAGCGATTGGCGACTTTCTGATGCGAATGGATATCACAACTGAAAAACCACACAAAGAACTTGAACTTGATATCACCCTTTTTTTTGCAATAAACTTTTTGTAATAAAAACCACGTATAACGTGAACTGCAGGAGTGTTTTGGCTCGAGACATTCCAAACATAGCGCACCCAGCGGGTTGGTCACGCATATTTTGAAATCGCGAGCTTTCAATGCATACACGCACGGCGATACTTCTGCGAGAAAGGTTACTGCGTATTTCATCCGAAACTCGATAAAATTCCGTGGTTTGATCTAGGAAAGAAGATATAAAACTCTCTTCACTCAGTTTTACTCAAATTTCTGAAACGAATCTAGTAATGACTAGCAGTTCTGAGAACCGTCTTCGTATCGAGGAGTTCAAAAGGCGGTTCCGGCGGAGTGGCAGCCTGGGCATTCCATTCGTACCAGAGGAGGAACTGGAGACACTCAGGTAGAACGAGAGCTGATTGTCTCACGGTCTAACCCTCCCATCTGTGTCTTCCTCCCATTTTCGGGCATTTCACACGTGCAGGTATGTAGGAATGTAAAATATTGTGATTCTTCCAGGGAATGCGGCGAGTTCGGTTCGAGCGGAGGCGGCAATACGGAAAGGAAGATGGTGAGGGAACAAAAGAAAATACAAACTTATCAAACGCAACTTACAAAATCCCGTTAACCAACGTTTCTCACGCCTACAATTTGTTTTCGAAATTTTCGACAAAATATGAGTGCGTTGGACGTTGGAGTATCCAAATAGCCTCTTCCACGCTTGAAACAAAACTGTTTTCGAAGGCGTTTCGAATGGAAAAGAGAAACTGACAATGACCGCATTTTTTTAACACAGATTCATAAAATAAATAAAATGAATTCTTTGCAGGTTCGGCAGGAGACAGTTCCGGAGATGGAGGAGGGGACTGTCTGTGCTCACGGTCATCGTCCATTCGAACAGGGACTCCGGAGGGGTCGCCGCCGTCATAGGAAAGATGCCCGTGAGTGGAGCGACTCCCTCCCTCTCCCTCTCTCTCTCTCTCTCTCTCTCTCTCTCTCCCTCTCCCTCTCCCCCTCTCTCTCTCCCTCTCCCTCTCTCGCTCTCCCTCCCTCTCTCTTCTCCCTCTCTCTCCCTCTCCCTCTCATCCCTCTCTTCTCCAGCCTGGCACCATTCTCCGTCACGTGGAATCGAGGGAGGGATCGGCGGGCGATGGTGGGTTGAATGGATTGCGGTAAATACGTCTCCAAACGGATGTGTAATTGTTTATTCAACCTGACGACAAGCTTTCAAGTGTTTGTGAAACGTATGTAATTACATGATTTTTTTTCATGAGCTCGAAAAGAAAAATGGA